>JZKD02S1866896.1:61092-82608 GCA_000966675.3 Picea glauca
TGTCTATCCATCAGTTTGGGGGTGATAAGTTGTGCTAAACAACAATTTAGTAACAAGACCAGCCATCAAGGATTTCCAAAAGATTGAAGTGAATTTTGGGTCTCTGTCAGATACAATATCTCTAGGAATGCCATGTAGTTTGAATATCTCCTTCATGAAGATGTTGGAAATATATATTGTCTTGCAAGTCGACTTGACAAGAACGAAGTGAGAAGACTTTCTCAATTTGTCCACCACTACCAAGATGGCATCATTCTGCTTAGCCGATTTTGGTAATCCGGTGATGAAATCCATGGAAATGGTTTCCCATTTCCATTCTGGGATTGGTATAGGCTGTAAAAACCCTGCTAGGTGTTGGTGTTCTACCTTAAATTGTTGGAATTCTAGGCACTTATCTAGATAGTCAGCTATGTCCTTTTTTATTCCAGGCCAATAGAATTGTTTTCTAGTGGTTGTGATCATTTTCTGATATCCTGGGTGAATAGTATATGGTCTCTTGTGTAGTTCATCCATTATGAACCTCTTCAATTCATCACAACTTGGAATATACAATCTATTTTTGTAGGTCAATAGGACTTCATCAATCATCTGATAGCCTTCATACTTTATCCCTGTGGGCTCTTGCTTTAGGTATGATGTCATAATCTTGAAAAATTCATCTATATCTTGTGCATTTATGACCCTCTCCCTGACATCAGTTTCATAGGTTCTTACCACTTCTAGGTAAATCATTTTCACACTTCTGCTAACGACATCATCCACCCTATTTTCTTTTCCTTTGATGTGTTTGATTTCGAAATCAAACTCACTAAGGAGATTCATCCACCTAGCTTGTCTGGCATTGAGTTTTGGTTGATTAAATAGGTGCCTCAACCCACAATGGTCTTTCATAAGTACAAACCTCCTAACCAGGGGGTAATGCCTCCACATTTTTAAATCATGCACTATGACATCCAACTCTAGATCATGGATCCCATAATTGATTTCATGTTCATTCAATTTTTTGGATTCGTAGAAAATTGCACATCCTTCTTGCATAAGGACTCCTCTGAGTCCTTCCTTGCAAGCATATATACACAAAAGGAATTCATTATCAGAATCTGCAATATTCAGCATGAGTGCATGGGTCAGAAGGTATTTCAGTTCCTGAAATCTATCTTCACATTCTGATGTCCAAGTGAATTTAACCCCCTTTTCTGGAGGGCAGTGATTGGACAACCAATCTTGGAAAATCCTTTTATGAACCTTCTATAATATCCTACTAAGCCCATAAAGGATCTAATATCATATACATCTTTTGGGGTAGGCCATTCCATAATAGATCTGATATTCTCAGGGTCTGCTACCACCCCTTCTTCAGAAATAAAATGGCCCAAGTAATATACTTGCTTCTGAAAAAAGTCACACTTGCTAAACTTAGTGTAGAGATGATGCTCTCTTAGTACTTGAAGTACAAGTATAATATGTTCTTCATTCTCCTCTCTATTATTGGAGTATATTAATATATCATCAATGAAAACCAATACAAATATGTCTGGGAATTTGTTGAGTACATTGTTCACCAAGAACATAAAAGTGGTAGGGGCATTGGTTAATCCAAATGGCACCACCACAAATTCATAGTGACCATATCTGGTCCTAAAGGTTGTTTTGTAGATTTCTTCATTCTTTATTCAGACTTGATGGTATCCAAACCTTAATTCAATATTTGAGAAAATGGAAGCACCCCCCTAATTGGTCAAACAAGTAATCGATTCTTGGTAAGGGGTACTTGTTCTTTATGGTCATGTTATTGAGTTGTCTATAATATATGCACAGTCAGAGTGTACCATCTTTCTTCTTCACAAAAGAGACTGGTGCTCCCCATGGAGACACATTGGGTCGGATGTAGCCTTTTTCCATCATTTCCTTTAGTTTTAGCTTGAACTAAACTAGAATGAGTGTACTCATCCTATAGGGTGTCCTAGACACTAGCACTACTCCTGGTGCAAGTTCTATCGAGAAGTCAATGTCTCTTCTCAGAGGTAGACCCAATACCTCTTCTAGAAAAATGTCTCTATAATCTATTAATATGGGGTGGTCCTCTAGGTTCTGTTTTTCATCTTCAACAGATTCCAACACCTGTATTTCATATAGAGGACATCCCTTTCTACAATACTTTTTCATTTGAAGGGATAATATTTGTGTCACTGAGACAAGCTTCTAAATCCCTTGGAGGGTTATCTTTCTCCCTTATTCATTTACACATTCTAATTTTTTATGGTAGCGGTCCAACTTAGTTTTATAAGTAGCCAACCATTCGATACCAATCACCAAGTCATAAGATCCTAGGGGAAGTATGTTAAGGGTCTCTTGGTTGGGAAATCCATCCATGATGAACTGGAAAGTTGGTATGACCTCTACTACTTTTCTTTTGTTTCCAATGGCTAGTTGTACCAACCATGAATTCACATGTCTAAATGGTTGAAGTTTACACTTATCAACAGTTTGAGGGGCCACATAACTCAAATTAGAACCAGGGTCAATTAAAATAGAAACTAGACGGTTGGTGATCATACCTTCCATCTCCACCACTGAAGCTTGGTGGTCGTCTTGTTTATTATCCAAAGATGCATAAATCTGTGGCATGCTCTTAGCCACGTCATTGATTGTGGTAGATTCTTGGATGTTGTATAATTTCCTATTGTTTTGTTGCCTATGTGAGAAATCCCTCAGTAGATGTTCTTCTCCGCAACCCCAACATTTCAAGGGTTCTCTCTTTGGGTTATCAGTCTTTCTTGTGGTTCATCCAAATGGATTATTTCCACTCTTAGAGGGGAAATTTTGTTGATACACACTTCAGGTAGGAAGGCTCATCCTAGAATCCTTCCTATAGTTCATAAAACTTGAAGATTTAATCCCCTTATTCTTGAATCCCAAACTATTCTTCTTCTTCCAGTCCTCTCTGGTTATGTCTGGCTCTCGAGCTATTCATATCAATACCTTGACTTTCAGATAGTGTCTTTTAAGGTATTTGGCTCGTAAAACCCAATCTTGTTCTAGTCGATCTGAGGTAACCCACTGATAAATCGCTACACTTTTAGCTTTTCATCCTTTGTGTAGGGTACATACCTTATCATCTCAAGGAATTTATTGATATATTCCTCTATGGTGAGTTGTATCAACTTGAGTTCATAGAACTCATTAGTACTCCCATAAAAGTATCTCTCTGAAAGATACTTATTCTTGAAGTATTTCTCAAATTGTTTGCATGATAAGTCCTTCTCATGGATTCCTTTCACATTCCTATGATCTTCCCACCAAATGGAAGCCTTCCCATTCAAGTTGAAGATGGTTATTCGAGACTTCAAGTTTTCAGAGTAGTCATGGACTCTGAAGTACTTATTTAAACCAAGAAGCCAAGCTTCTTCCTGTTCCCCTTTCTTAATTTCACCATCAAAAGAGGGTGGTTTGGCTTTCTTGAACTCTTCAAGGTCATGACTTTTGGAATGCTTTCACTCTTTCCTTTCTTCTAAGAATGTGAGCTAGTTTTGCTACTAGAAGATCCCTCGGAGTTGTTGGTTTCCTTTCCATAGGACTCTCCTGATGAGCATCCCCTGCCTCCAAGGTGGGCCTTCCTCGAGGTAATTCTCCTTGTGTAGCCACTTATGGGACCACATTTTTGTATTTCATATGGACTTTGACTTCTCTTTGTATGTTGTCGGTCCACATGATTGGTTGTAGATCTGTGTTGTAGTTGCCTCTGTATGTCAGATAATCTTTGTAGCAAGACTGCATTAATTTCCATTTATTTTTCTTGCTCCTTTATCAGTCTGTCGTTGTCATCCTTACAACTTTGTAATTCAGGAATGAGGCTCCTTATAATTTCAACCAGATCCAAAGGGGTCTCCACCACCCTCCTCTCGTCAGATTCTTTGTCTCTATTGTGAGAGCCATCCCCCACTTCATGACGTGTCACCATCCTTTATACTTGTTGTTTCCCATGATTCACTAACTACTTGAGTGCTGACAAAACACTCATTGTTAGCCATCGGTCTATTAATTCATAGACAACACATAGTTAATATTTCTTAAATGAACACACAGTAGAAAAATGTGTTCTTTTCTGTAGTAAACGTTTAACCAGACTCTTTGAGGGAGAATTAAAATATGGAATCGCCCTTAAAAGTCCTTTAAATAAGGTTCTTATGCGACTCATTCATGAGCCCAAGAAGGCCAAGTGTTGTAACCATGCTCTAATATCAATTTGTAACACACCCATGGTGGGGTGTCAAAATGTTGTTCTTCTTAAGAAATCAAGACCTCCATTCGGGGTCTCTATCCCATTCTGCTCATCCATATATTTTCAGCCACAATCTCCATACTCATAACCGAGCTCAGAGCTAGAAGATATACCTCTCCCAAGTTCCTCGAGTGTTCATTGGTTGAAGCCACAGGGATTCCATGTGGGTCTGATTCAATATGATTCTTCCCAAGTTCTCTCATATCTTGGAACTTCCAGCGTTCTTAATTCTATGGAAGAAATGCATCCACCAACAAATCCAATGATTGGACTTGCTCCTCGTCTAACTCACAGGTTAACAGGGAATTCAGCGTTCGTCCTTCGGATTTGAATTCCAGGCCTAGACCCTTACCTCCATCTACACTCGCATATGACCGCGGGCTATGACTAGATGCCAGGACAATAGGTGCCAATACAACCCCCGCTCAAATCCTCTGAAGTGGAAGATCTTTTGCCACACRTCCTCATCTATTAAATGGTCACAATGAACTCTGGATATTTGGCCTTCGGGAGTTCTCGACCCTCCACTCTTCAAATCTTTCGGAGTACTTCTGCTCTGGAGTGTGGGAGATGGAAACACTTGTCCTTAACAAGGGATGGCTTACATATAATCCACTACTTCAGGTTCAAGATTTTCGAAGCACCACACTTAATTTCCTCTAGAGTAGCTCTACTCCAGAGTTAACAATCTACTGCCACGTGCCTCCCTGTACCAATGACTAGGATCTACTCCAACACTTTGGCACTTCGGGTCCCTTTGGACTCTCTACGATACTACACCCCAAATCCTCCAGAGTCCCAAATTATCGGACTCCCGGAGTTCCAGTTCCTTCACCAACCACGTTGGTTAGGTGGGCACGTACCTGGGGCTGACACGTAGATGAGTCAGGGATGACACGTGCCCTCACCCTAGATGACATGTCTCACATTCCAAGGGATTTATGGGGTAGATGATGTGCATGAATCTAGGTGGAACGTGTCTCGTCAAGCTTAAATCCACATCACCATGGGAGGAGTCACTGTGCCTCGTCACTCTGGTCTAAAATTCTTCCAACATCGCTCAGATCTCACGGTCAAGATCTGGCCAATAGCAGTTTGTTCATAGATCGACGGTTCACGGTGATTGTAGAACCCCAATGTGTTCACTCTTTATCAGAGAGTTCAATATCTGCAATATGAAAAC
Organism: Picea glauca; assembly: GCA_000966675.3. NCBI lineage: Eukaryota > Viridiplantae > Streptophyta > Pinopsida > Pinales > Pinaceae > Picea > Picea glauca. The sequence continues at coordinate 66,558 of JZKD02S1866896.1, forward strand.
TTCTTTCCTGACTCTTTTTAATCATGGTCGTCAATCCTCCACCTCGATGAGATCAACGGTGTTGGTTGATTGCGGGCTATGAACTAGCACGTCTATTAATTTTTCCTTCATGCTCTGCAATGATTCCCAACCATCGATCTAATCGAATGGTTGGTGTTTGATCCATTAACTCCAATGGATCTTTAGGTCGATCTGACAACTGAGATCAATTTTCCTCCCGATGAACGGCTCACATTCCTCTCCTTTGTCAAGATCCTGATTCATCTATGGCTCTTGTTACTCTGATATTTTGGCTAATTTTGACTATCATGAAGTTTGACATCCTAGGGATTTGATCTCCCAAAGCTCTAAAACCATCAAGAGCTAGCTTCTTTCGGTCTCAACACAGGGTTCCTAGGCCTAGGTCACATGGACCTTCTGATGACTCTCAGACTATGAGCTATACTCTTAGCCAAGTTTTGGCTAAGTCTATGGGAACGAGTTTAAGGTCTCTCAAGATAATGGTTTGAAGGAAACGCCTTCCTATCTCACAAAAATTTAAGTTATGAAATAGGGTGGGGTAAATCGGTGGGATTACCAAGATGATAGCAATGTCAAGAGGCTTGGTCCGATTCTAGAACTATGAGGTAGATCCCTAGGAAAACACCATCGAGGGTTAAACTGGTGCATACAGGAAAATTAGAAGCATAAGTTCCCAAGGAAGCCAACGTATATGCATAACTTAACCATTTCAATACATAAACCATTTATAGATATGTAAATACATGCATGCAACCATTAATTCCCAATTCAATGCATAGAGTGTGAAAACACTTATCAGAACCAGATAACATGAAGCGACTGCTGGAAGAGGTGTTTGTCTCCACCCAACCATAGGCTCAGTCACTCCTAATGGATTTACCACTAGCCACCCCCGAGCTAGACCATGATGCTTAGAGATTGAATCTCTTCTTCCGATACCGGAATAGATAGAGATGAAGGTTACTCTCCTTCTCCACGAGATATTGGCAATGGTTTACACAATACCAAGAAAGGAGGACCAACCTCGTTTATCAACTTGTATCATAACCTTCTTATCCATTTTCTACGACCAGAACATTTATCTCCTCGTTCTTCCTTGAACCCAAAAGATTATATTCTCCTCTCTACACTCTTTGCCCCGGTCTTCCTCTACCCACCGCACCATCCTTCCTTTCTTGTCTCAGCAAGGTTGTGTGTGGCTCGAATTACCAGTCCATGGTTAGTTATGGAAGCCTTATAGATGGGTTCTCTACCCTGTCCCCTCATTAACTCTTAAGGAGGTCTCCCCACCTACTAGCCTGATTGTAATTCATTTCTGGGTCAGAGGACTTTTCTGTCCATGAGAAATTTAAATCTAGTAAGGTACTAGTTTTTTGAAGGTTAATGCAACCATTCCTAGTCCCCTTCACCATATCTTTTCATAGCATCTGTGGTCTTTCTTAGTACACCCTCCTTCCAGCAGTCATGCAACACTTATCCGTTTTCTATTAAATAACAGAATTTACATTCATCGACCTTTTACACAAAGGTCCATCAAATCAAACATTCACACATATTGAGTTTTCCATAGTCTCTTGGCCAATGTAGTTATATTTACAAACTAGGGAAAACATGGTGTTACAGACCATTTCTTGGAATCTCTTTCGCAGGTGGTTGGGTTGGTGGGTTCATGAAATGTCCAATGCTTAATCTCTCTTCACCATCCCAGCCACCTTTGCACTTATTTCTAGATATGAAACTATTAATATTTAATGATAATATCTCATCATGCAAGAACCATTAAGATTGTCATTAATGTCTTAAAGGCTAGAGGAGATCTGCCATTAATACAAATTAAACCAAGATTTGTGGAGGGTTATATTATCTCTTCCGAGTGTTCATTTCAAGAGTCATATAATCTCTTTCATGCCTCATCCGGTTGGTGGCTTCACGAAATCTCCAATCCTTAATCGCTCTTTGTTTTCACCACCACCTTTGCACTTTCTTCTAAGTACACAATTAGTAAGCTTTAATGGTAACAACTCATTATGCAAGAACCATAGAAATTGTCACTGATCAGTTAAAATCTCGAGGAGATCTCCCATTGATACGTGTTAAACCAATATTTGTGGAGGGTTATATTATCCCTTCTAAGTGTTCATTTCAAACATCATCTGGAGAAAACGGACGTTCTCATCAACTTATGGTAGCAGTTTGACAACAATTCTGTCCAAATACAGTAAACACCTTCAGGCATGATGACCAGAACTTCCAGTGGTCCAGGGCATATTCTTACTACTCATCTCCTTCTCCCCTAAAAAAAGTAAGGAGATGGTCCCTTACTGTGCCGAGAGATATATTCCAATCCAAATAATTCCAAGGAAACCCCCGCCCCCTACGTTGATGGTTGGCATAGAGCTTGATGAGGTCGATTCAACCCGGAAGATGATGACTTTATGGATGATGATATGATGATGGATGATGGAAATTTATACATTGTTCCCACTCCTATGCCCAAATTGAAATCCACCATAACGAGGGGCACTTCCCAACCCGATGATAGCATCCCTAACAAGACCAAAGGAAGGGGTTTCAGGAAATAAACTGACGTTGAATGCAATAGTCACTTTGCAGCTCGAGAGTTTGAGTCTCTCGACTCGGATGGAGGTCCTCACCCTCATAGATGTATCCTTTCCTTTAATTTTTAGGTTTTTATATTGGGTTTGGATTTTCCTTGGTGCAAGTTGTGTCCCTAAAGTCTTTGATTGTAAGGAAATGGTCTCTTGGTGCACCGAGAGATATATTTCAAGCCAAAGACTCATTCAATTGAGGGACCACTCTCTTGTTCTCTGGAGATACAATCAAATTATTAGAGGGTGATGACCATAAATCCCAGTGGTGCAAGGCATATTTCTACTACTCCCCTTCCACCCAAAACAAAGTAATTTGGACCTCTAGAATTGCTCATGCAGCATGTGTCCCTGAAGTATTTTCCTGTAAGGATGTGGTCTCTTAGTGCCCCTTCTACCAAGAATGAAGTATTTTGGACCTATGGAATTACTCGTGCAGGTCGTGTCCCTAAAGTCTTTGACTGTAAGTAGGTGGTCCCTTGGTGCATCGTGCGACCTATTTCAAGCCAAAAAATTATTCCATTGTGGAACCACTCTCCTGTTTCTTTGTCACCTTAGGGCTTCCACAAAATGTTGATATTATCGCAACCAAAATTTCCCTTCAAAGGATAATACTTCAAGGAGTTCCTAAAAAAGCATGATAATCACTTTTGTATGCATGTTCAAGAGCTTGTCGATGCCTCCTACATGCTGTCGCACTAGATGAACAACACAGAATTGTATGCATGTTTTTTTTTTGTAACTCCTCTACCTATATTTATGACAAATATGTTGAATACCTCAATGCAAAAAAATCAGTCCAATGTCTATGGATAAATATATATTACCCACTATTTTTTTTTATAGATTTACTTTTAAAAAAAATCCTTGGAATCTTGGTTGGTGCTTCTTTGTTGGATTTAACACCTCTTCTTGTTTGCATGGTTCGATAGTCTCGTAATTCTTAAATATTTTATTAACTCAAGTAATTTGATAAAATATGGAGCTTTGAAAAATTATATGAAAATTCATTGTTTCAATCACATGAGCCTTCTATGGAAACAAAAATGAATTTCACACACTTTTAAACCAACATTCAATTCCATTCATAATGCAGATAGAACATAGCAACACTAATTCATAATGCGAGAGTTGGGGCCCTGCCCAAGAAGTTTCGTTCTCATCTCAACCTTGTTGAGTGAACGATCTCTTATTTCCCTCTCGCTTCCTTGATTCCTTCACTCCAAAAGGAAACATTTTATTGGTTGTCCATCCCATGGCCTCTATTTGAGCACTTTTACTTTATTAATGAAATTACCAAATTTCTTCTTCACAAATATTTTGAAAAAAAAAATGATATATGCTAGTTGAAGTCAAATGGGGCTATAAAATAAACCACAATATTAAAATTCAAGTTTGTCATTGTTATAGTTACGATAAAGTTGGAAGTACAATAATTATATTTCTAGATATGCAATTATTAAGGTTTAATGCTAACAACTCATCATGCAGGAAGTTTAATACTTAAAATAATATTTCAAGGCATTAAACAATTTATCAAGAACACAATTACTCCCACAAGTTGCAATAAAAACAAATATTCAACAAAGCATTGGCTGACGCACCCAAGTCACCTAAAATGACCAGTAGCACAATCTACGAAATCGACTTCCTTATTATCGAAGAAACAAATATGAATATTATGGGATTAGAAAAAAAAAATGTGTGTGAGAATTGAATTGGAAAAACTTGATACTTATTCTAATTTTTTTTAAGGCCTTATCATAGTAATAATGAAAACTTATCCTAACCCATTGTTATCTATAAAATCCAAACATCAATATCACCTGTAAATAAACTATACATAGTTATAGCCAAAAATCAAGTTATAGTTTATATTTGCATTTTCTCGCACCCTTTTTAATGATACAAGCACAATAGAAAATGAGTAAGTGGATAAAATATTGGACTAGAAAATGATGATTTGCAACAATGGGGCTTGTTTGAGACCAATTCCCTCTTATGAAAATTTCCCTCCGCTTTTCTATTTTCCCACTCTCTTTTATCCTCGTCTTTTCCCTCTTCTATACTTAACCAAATTCCCCTTTATTTTTTCCCTCTACTTTCTTTTTTTGGTTACGTAGTCGTTTTTTCAAAAATGTCTAACTGTGCGGGTTGGCGGACTCACGGGTTCACATCTGCACTCATTCTTTTATATCACAACTCTGACCGACTACTTCATCATTCCATACTTAGCCACTTTTTAAATCGTGGATTCCCGGGAAGGCAGGCTCTAGATTTCACTTCCATTGTTCAGTGACCTACAAATAGCACCAGGACTTCCGTGATATACAAATTGACTATTCGACTCCCACATCATCGCCTCTTCTGTGTTACAAATTTTTCACTCAAAAGTTCTTAGACATACAATTTGACTGTTGGGGCCTTGCGTCTCATGTGGAACCCTTGTCACCCTATTTTGAAGCCTGTCTGACCTCTTTCCATACTTGGCCATTTCTTGGAATCTCTTTCACGGATCGTCGGGTTGTTGGGTTCATCAAATCTTCAATTCCTAATCGTTGTTTTCTGTTCCCACCACCTTTGCAGTTCTTTCCAAGTATGAAATAACTAAGGTTTAATGCTAACATCTCATCATGCAGCAGCCATAAAGTTTTCAATAATGAGAAAAAGGTTCGAGGAGACAGTCACATTGACTATCCATACACAACTTGTACAAAAACATGCAAAAAATATCTTCCTAGGTAATGGGATATCTGTTACAAATTTCAATATATTAGCAATTCTCGCTTATGAAAATTTCCCTCCATTTTCTATTTTCCCACTCTATTTTATCCCCTTATTTTCCCTCTTCTATACTTAACTGAATTCCCCTTTCTTTTTCCCTTCTACTTTCTCTTTCTGGTTACTTATTCATTTTTTCCGTAAATTTCTAACTAAGTGGGTTGGTGGACTCACAGGTTCACATTTCCACTCATGATTTTATATCACGACTCCGACCGACCGGTTCACCATTCCATACTTAATCACTTCTTCGATTGTGGATTCCCAGGTAGATGGGCTCTAGATTGTGCTTCCATTTTTTTGTGAACTACAAATAGCACCCGGACTTCCGTGATATACAAATTGACTATCAGACTCCCACATCATCCCCTCTTCCATGTTACACATTTTTCACTCAAAAGTTATGAGACATACAATTTGACTGTCGGGGCCTCATGTCTCTCGTGAAACCCTTATCACCCTATTTTGAATCCCTTTTGACCACTTTCCATACTTGGCTATTTCTTGAAATCTCTTTTGTGGATCGTCGGGTTGGCGGGTTCATGAAATCTCCAATTCCTAATTGTTGTTTCTTGTGCCCGCCACCTTCGCACTTCTTTCCAAGTATGTAATAACTGAGTTTTAATGCTAACATCTCATCATGAAGCAATCGTAAATATTGTCATTAAAGAGAAAACGACTCGAGGAGATAGTCACACTGACTATCCCTACACAACTTGTCCAGAAACATGCAGAAAAGATCTTGCCAGATAATGGGATATCTGTTACAAATTTCAATATATTAGCAATTCGCATTTACAAAAATTTCCCTCCGCTTTTCTATTTTCCCAAACTCTTTTATCCCCTTCTTTTACCTCTTCTATACTTAACCAAATTCCCCTTTCCTTTTCCCCTCTACTTTCTCTTTCGGGTTACTTGGTCGTTTTTCCAAAAATGTCTAACTACGCAGGTTGGCGGACTCACGGGTTCACATTTCCACTCATGCTTTTATATCATGACTCTGACCGAACGCTTCACCATTCCATACTTAGCCACTATTTCGATCACAAATTCTTAGGCAGGCGGGCTCTAGATTGCATTTCCATTGTTCTGTGACCTACAAACAACACCCGAACTTCCGCAATATACAAATTGACCATCTAACTCCCACATCATCCCCTCTTTCATGTTACACATTTTGCACTCAAATGTTCTGAGACATACAATTTGACCGTCAGGGCCTCAAGTCTCTTGGGGAACCCTTGTCACCCTATTTTTAATCTTGTCTAACTGATTTCCATACTTGGCCATTTCTTGGAATCTCTTTTCAGGATCGTCGAGTTGGTGCATTCACGAAATCTCCAATTCCTAATCATTGTTTCCTGTGCCCGCCACCTTTGCACTTCTTTCCAATTATACAATAACTGAGTTTTAATGGTAACACCTCATCATACAACAACCGTAAATATTTTCATTAATGAGAAAAATGCTTGAGGAGACAGTCACACTGACTATCCCTACACAACTTGTCTAGAAACATGCAAAAACGATCTTGCCAAGTAATGGGATATCTATTACAAATTTCAATATATTAGTGAAAATGAGTTTGACCGACCGTTTCCCCATTGCATACTTAGCCACTTTTTAGATTGTGAATTCCTAGACAGGTGATCTCAAATAGCACCCAGAGTTTCACGACCTGGAAACAACACTCAGAGTTCCGCGACCTGCAAACAACACCTGAAGTTCCGTGATATACAAACTGACTGTTGGACTGCCCCATCATGCCCTCTTCCATTTTACGCGTTTTTCACTCAAAACTTCCGAGACACACAATTTTACCATTGGGCCCTCACCTCTCCTAAGTATCCCTTGTAACCCTATTTTGAAGCCCGACCAACCACTTTCCATACTTATCCATTCCTTAATTTATCTTCTCCGTCCTCGCCATCTTCGCACTTCTTTCTAAATATGAAATTAGTAAGCTTTAATACTAACATATCATCATGCAGGAACCGTAAATCTTTTAATTAATGAGAGAAAGGCTCGAGAAGATCTCCCATTTATACACATTAAAAAAATATTTGTGGAGGGTTATATTATCCCTTCCAACTATTCATTTCAAACATCATGGAATGTCTTTCATGGGTCGTCGGGTTGGTGGGTTCATGAAATCTCCAATCCTTAATTTTTCTTCATTGTACCTGCCACCTTTACACTTCTAAGTATGTAATTACTAAGCTTTAATGCTAACATCTCATCATGCAGCAACTGTAGAGATTGTCATTAATGAGTGAAAGGCTCGGGGAGATCTCCTATTCACATGCATTGGACCAATATTTGCAAAGGATTATATTATCCCTTCCAATTGTTCATTTGAAACATCATCTAGAGAAAACTAACGTTCTCATAAACTTATGGAAGCAACTCAATAGTAGTTCTATGGAGATACAGTGAACATATTTGGGTGTGAGGACTAGAACTTCTGGTGGTCCAGGGCATACTCTTACTACTTATCCCCTTCCGCCCAAAATGAAGTAATTTGGACCTCTTGAATTGCTCGTGCAGGATGTGTCCCTGAATGTTTTGACTGTAAGGAGGTGGTCTCTTGGTGCATCGAGAGATATATTTCAAGCCAAAGAATTATTCCACCGTGGGACCACTCTCATGTTTCTTTGTCACTGCAGGTCTTCTGCAAGATGTTAATATTGTCGAAGCCAACATTGACCTTCAGAGGAGAAGACTATAAGAAGTTCCAAAAAAGCATGATAACGGGTTGGACCTCTTACCCGAGTTCCTGGAAGACCCGATGGCAGTTCGTGAAGATATCACAAGGTTGCAGGTTAGTTCATTTAGAAATCCGTTTCGGGAAATTTCCTGGCTATTTAGAAGAATAACGAGACAGGAATCCACAACAAGTATTTCTCACATGATTCTTTATATTTTTTATTTCACAGTCAAGGAACAAGCCATTTTTATGGGGGAAGCTAATTTCCATTGAAATATGTTCCCAATTGTCACGATTCAAAGAGGAGAAGAAATTGTTTATGTCATCCTACTTGGTTTTCGTGATAGCGCATTGTTGTCCGTTTCCAAAATTGTATGTGTCCAAGAAGGTAAACTGTGAATTTGACCTAGTAACCTTCTGGTACCAAGCCTTATGGAGGCACAAGGCCTCCCATTGTTTTTATGAGGTTTTTAATGACTTTTTCTCATTTTTCAAAGATTTATTGTTAGGAAAGGATGCTCCCCGCATGTCTGACTAGGCAACCAATTTTTTGGACAGGAAGGGGACACTTAAAAAAATGGAAAATTACAGTGTAATAATGATTTTTGGCTCCAAGGAAAATCCTTCTTTCCTTCCATCTCACATTATAGAAATAATTTTTGTTATAGAAATAGAAAGGAAATACAACTACTGGTTGCATTTTTTCCATGAGAAGATAAAAAAGAAGTTCATTCCTCTGCCTTGGAAATTCAGGGACTTCGTGTTTAGGAACATCAACAAGATTGATGAATTCACAGGCCATTTCAACAACTTGAACCTAAGATATGCTGAAAGGCTAAGAGGGTTCGACCTATTATTTCTCGACCTATTTATAACATTTACTAATAGTTGGATTCAGTAATTCTTTTATCCAAACATGCATGAACGAAGACAGGGACAGTGACGAAAACATTCCTTCTCCTGATGTTGGCCACCTAGAGACATTGCAAATCACCATTGAATTGTACAAACAACAAGGAAAAGGTCCCGGTGAGAATAGTGTTCAATCCGAAGATATCACTCCCAAGAGTGCGACATCTCAGAGCATCACTCCAATGGACCACCCCAGTACGAAAGAAACCCATAATTATTCAAATGAAGGAGGAGATAAGAACCCTCCTCGCAATAAAATTGATAGTTCTCACAATATTCTCGTGAGGAAGAAGAGAAAAAGCATTGTAGGGAAAGCGGAAGAGCCTAAAACTGAAAGTGAAGACATGGAACTTGATATTGATATGGATAATGTATTTTGCAACGTTGATCAGCCTGGGGATGCGATCCACCATAATCCGCCAATGGAAATAGTTGAGACCGATATTTTTTACGAAGATGAATCCTTCGTATTCTAGAGCGATGTTTTTGATAGTGAATCTAAAAATTTAATTATTGAAAAGAGATATGTAAGAAATAAGAAAGAGAAATATTGTTTCAATATTAACCTTAGGAACATGTAGTCATCCCAAATATCTTGACATCAATGAGAAATCAGATATTCTCTTGATGATTCCATTAGATGCATTGAGTCGAAGAATGCTAGACTGAAGGACCGACTCAAGGAATTGGAGGAAGCGTTGATTCCTATTCCATTGTTTTCCAGCCCTTTAGAAATAATTGTGCCTTCCACCCCTGCAGCCAAGTTAAAAGGATCCTCCAGCCTCCCCACATAGTGTATAGGCTATGTGGAGAAGAATATCAAGAAAATAATGGAGCTAATTACTCAAGCCTGGGAAACATCAAAAAGTATAGCTTCCCTTGGAACCAGGGCACATGCTTTGCACAAACATTTGCAGACGGATTTAAAAAATGAAGAATGTTTCTATCTAGATACGGTCCTCCCTTTTGGAATCCATGTCACCAACATGACAGATATGAGAAGAATAAAAGAATATATCCCCTCCCCAAAATGAATCAAACAATTAAATGCATGTTGGAAAGAGAAATTTAAGAACCTAGATCTCATTGTCCAATCATGTGAACAAGTCATATCAAAGAAAGAAGAATTATACAAAAAGATGACTAAAATAGACTTAGTCGGAAGTACCAATGAGGTCCAAGACCCCAACTAAATCGTCAAATCCTTGTCCTTAACCAAGAAATCCTTCTATAAACAAGTTGATATTTTTAAGGGATCCTTGAATATGGTGAAGATGACATGGACAACTGGCTAGTGAACTATTCAGTACAAAATGAAGATATTGATCAGGCTCTGCACAATCTTTCTATCGATCTAAGGGAATTAGAAAATGAGATTTTCAACATAAAAATTCAGGATGAGATCAACATGGCCCCCATGAGAAGCTACATTGAAGAATGGCTCCAAAGGGAAATCGACAAGCTCACCGACGAAGGGAAACAAGCGGTTGGCACGATTCCAGTAGTCGTCAACGAGAGAAATAAAAAGGCATCAACAAGAAAATAGAAAAAGTACAGATAGATAACATCATAGTAACTCTATACTGATCACATCCTGATTTCTTTATCAATCCAACTATTCCACCTCTTTAAATAGAAATGTCTAACCAAAGACTGATAACTTCCAAATTCTTCTTTTCAGGTCTTGCTCTCTTTCGTCACCCACTTCTTCTTTCTACAGTCCTATTTCTTGTACTTATTTATTTTATGGTTCGTGGGAGCCCCAATCCCAGTATATATGACAAACACATTTAAATTTATAGGAATATTTAACACACATTATTATTTTTTGATAAATTTCAAAGAAAATTACTTCGGGAACAATCTCGGTGATGCCTTGTAACCCTGTTTTCGGAATGCAAAATTAGTTCTCTTTATGCATTTCAATCATATTCTTTTATTTTAATGTGCTGAGAAATTTTTATCTTCAACTATGTTGGATGTCAGGAAATTTTGTTTATTTAATTTAAATGTTTAATGTGTGTGATTCCTGGTCCTATTTTCCAAGAACCTTTATTTCAAAAAAAAAAAAAAAAAAAAAAAATCTATCGTTTTGTATTTCTTTAAGTCATTACGCCTGAAATTATATAAGTCCCACATCTATAAAAATGCATTATGATTGAAATCCTCATTAGGTTTCCATTTCGGTCCTAACATATTCAAAGGATAACAAACTTGTAAATACAGCTGCAAGAATATCCACATAAATAGAAACCTTCGAAATTTTTTATCATTGTCAAAAAAACAAGCAACTGGATAGACATCTTGCAAATATACTAGTTGGTACTATATTGAGATGTTCAGTTGGTAGTATACAAAGATGCCCTCTTCCTAGAGAGAAGTTTCAGATCAACCTCTGTGAATATATAGAAAAAACTAGCAAACACAGAGGTCACACAAGAAGATCAAAGAATCTTCAACACTGGACACATTTTCAAAAAAATATATATTTGTTTCTTTGCCACCACATATAAATTTATTTATCCTAACACATATAGAGACACATAATACATATGATCTATTTAATAGAATGAAATGGATGTTTATTACTTTTTCCATGGGAAAAATTAAATAAGTGACTATGAAAATTGTACTTAACTCTAAATATTGGGATGAAATCCAGTTGGAAGTATACAAAGATCATTATGAATGAATTTCATAAATACATTAAAGAGATAAAACATACAAGGTAGGAACATAAATTTTGAACATGGAAAGTCAAACTCCAACAATATATCAAGTTACATGTGATGGGGATATTTGTGCTCTTTCGTAGTTGTCTGTTGTACTACTGGTAATAGGAAAAATTACATAATCTTCTTAAGAAAATAAAAGCAATATGGATTACGCAAAACACAGTATAATTAGAATGAAAATAATTTCAAAAACTAAATGGTTTCAATGCCAGAATTTCTTTAAGAGCCATGTGTCATTTTTTCCATGGATACCACCTATACTTCATGCTTCTTGCCACGTGTCTGCTTCAGTTTCCATTTTCCTCCGCTACCTTGGGCTTCTCATTCTCCCACGGTCCCCCCACACCTGTGCATTTATTCTCATTCCAAATCGACAGAGACTACGCTGCCATGCAACACTTGTTTTTTATATAGGCCCATTATTATTAAAGATCCATCCAAATGCCATTTTTTCATGGAGTTCAACTAAATTAAAAAAATGTTGTAAACAATTTTAAATCATTTATTCTATTAAAAATTAAAATTTACAAAAGTTTCAAAATGGAAAATCCAACTAAAGGATAAGAATGTTTTATCCTATTTTTATTTATTCTTAATGATGGTGAAGTATTCAATGTTTCACCTTATCTTCATTTTTTTTTAATGATTCATTTGTCCCTAATGATGGGTGGAAACATTGGACATTTCAAAACTACCTACATAGTTTAGATTCAAAATGCTTAAACAATGTTGTACACTTTATACATCATTAAATTTATTAAATTGCAACTCACAAAAGTTTCAATACCAAATATTTAAGTTCAATTGGTCATGGAATTCAAAGAGGATGGGTGCATACAATAATTAAATAACTCCTAAGTAGCCTAAAGTAGGGACATTAGGGTAGGATCCTAATAGTCTCCTCCATCTATCATGTGTGGGAGAGAAACTAATTGTATAAATTGACCCTACATATATTAAGATGATTGATTGACAACTAATAAAGATAATTTAACCATGCATAATTGTACAAAACTATATCTAGCCTCTACATGCTATCCTTCATCTCTCATGCATCTGGACTTATGCATCCTAAGCACTAATTGTGTGCTACAAATAAATCATGGTGGGGTAATGACTTGAGTATAGTATCATCCACAAAATGCAATTCATTATTTGCAAAAACAAGTGGTATTCTAGATATATCCCTAGCTAAAGAAACTGAAATATTTCCCAATGCAGTGTGCATGGTCTATGTCATCACATCCCTCACCTCAACTTCGAGAAGAAATGGGTTGACTAACTCCTAGGAAATACAATATTATTTTTTAGCAATAGTAAAAAATTGTAGGAGGCAATATGACAATAGGGTCTCTACGATCCTTAGGATTATCGTAATTGCGTACCCTACCATGACCATAAAATCCTTATGGTGTGCTTCTATAGGTAAGGTGCATCTAAAACATAAACTTAGCTTATATGTGTTTTGAAAATATAATGGAACCTCATCATGGTGAGATAACATAACCAATTCTTTGATAAATCTATCATTAATATGATGAACTGCAGCCTCAAGCTTGAACTCTTAGAGCTTAAGTGGTCTCCCCCTTCCATGGTTAGGAGGGATCTCAAATAGTGTACCCCTCACAGCATGCCCTCTCATCGTAGCTATTACCACCTCCCATTTTTGTGTCTGCACCACCCAGGTCCTCTTCCCCATGATAACACACTACCAAAGGTGTTACACATTATTTTGGTCACCCCTATGATCAACTAATGCTATGTGCATAACTCACTTCCATGTTCTCTGAAGATACTAAATGAGACTTTCTCCATGAGAAAAGTGGATCATCTTTTATTCCTTGAAAACCATATCAAAGGCGATCGTCACAACCTTCTCAATGTTTGGGGTGTGACGATGCTTGATCGCCGCATGTTGCACCAGAACTGGACTGTGGCGTCACTGCACACTGCTTGTGCATAGGGTGTGATGATGCTCAAACAAGAGGAAAAGGTGAAATTCACAAAAATTATAGAAGGGAATATTCTATAAGATGAGGTGGCCTCTGATCGTTTTGGATCTTACTCTCTTCTATGATTTAGTGGGATCATCCTAATCTCCTCATCCATTCCTCTTTCACCCTATATAAAGAGAGACCTCTCATGGAAAAGGCTAGGTTATCTTATGCATGAAGAATTATGTTGAAGATTATACTTGTGATAGATTTTCTTTAGCTTTCCAAGTCAGGTTGTGAAGGCTCTTCATCAAAAGCATTGGATCAAAGGTGTGTGTGTTGAAGCAAAGGTCCATTGGAAATGGACCTTGCAACATCAAGGCATGGGTTGTATTATCCACTTTCATTCAATATAATGCAATAATACATTTCGTCCCTATAAAGGTGTCTCTACTTTTATTGTATAACTCCTTGATCTTATACATAGACTTCATTGGAATATATATATCGTTGTTCTCTCTCTTTGTTGGTTTGTTCTTCTTAACAAGTTCACCCTCCCACAAATCCAAATATGGAGCAAGGACAACACTATCAAGGATCAAACATCGTTTAAATGGTATGTCATTTGTCCCTCTCTAAACTAGTTTATATTACAATCAAATCTAAGGAGAAACTTGTATTCTACCCTGTTTTGTTCTAGCTTCCTGTTGAAGTTAGGGATATTAGTTTGTGTCTGGACTTACCAATTTTTCCAATAATAAAATTGGTGACCGTACTGGGGATACACCCTCTTTTGTTTTTTTCTTCCTTTTTTCTTTTAGCCTACCTGCTTTTGGTCAATTTCATTCTCTGACTCTTTGGGTGATCCATATTGACTCCCTGGTTCTAAAAGTTCATTGAGAAATTTTGTCCTCCTTTCAATTTTTTCTTGTTTTCAGTCATCGTCGCACTATGCTTGTGAAAACCAGAGTGACGACGTCTCTCTGCATTTTTCCCTTATCCTGTGACAATCCTTGATCGTCTCACTGTGCTCTTCTGCAGCCTGCGACAATTCTTGTAGGAATTTTTGGAGTGAAAAACAACTTTTTTCTCCTTGCCCATATTTGTCATTACTTCTTGGATTGAAATTTTAGTTTTGGTGAATGATTAATTGCATCCCGGTTTGCATCTTTGAGCCTGAATTTGATTGTTTCTCACTTATTGCGAGTCTTTTTCATAAGATTTATAAGTTTTATCTTTTACTTCTTATTGCAAGGGTATAATCTCAAGGATTCATCCCTGAGTTCTTGCTCGATAAGTTGTTATTGATCTTTTGCGAGTTTTGGATTTTTGTTGATTGGAAAACAATTTTTGTTTGCATTAGACAAATAAGTTTTCTTGCTTTTCATTTTTTGCATTATGAGTTTTGTTTGGGAAATAGTGTTTTGAGTGCATTGATATTATTAGACAACTCTTTCTTTTTGGATTAGATCTTTGTTTTTATTTGAAAAGAAAATGATTGAATTTTTTTCTTCTATTGGTAGTCTTTACAAGAAATTTCTGCATTCAAATATTTTTTGAAAAAGAGAAAATTGGAAAATTTGGTAGCTTTGCTTGTTTGGCATCAATATCATTCAAAGATTGAAGAAATAGTGTTTTGTAACTTGTTGTATTCTAGAAAAAGAAACCTTCTCCTTCATGTAATTAGATTTCATTGAACGAAACGATTGCATCTCATCTCTCTTTGCATTTTGTTGGGTCAAGGTCAAATACTTCATCAGTCTCATCTCCATTTCCCTTTTTGAGTAAGCAACAACCATTAAAATTCAACATAGTTTTAAAATCTATCTAGAAAATTTTATTTTCTAGAACTTTTATACACCAACATTAGCTAGGATAGCGCTTTGGAATAGGTTTTGAGGCACTCTTTCCAAAGCATCAAAACACACAATAGTATATTTTGATAGGGAGAGTTAAATCCACTTGCTACAATTTGTCCTGGGAAGCCCTTCTAACACAAGGGTCAATCACAAGGTCGCATTAAGATCGAAAGAGTTACTCACCTTGCTTTGTTGGTGTTGGTGTAGAGATTGCACATATTATTGGGGATCACTTAAGAATAAAAATTTGTTTCCAATTTTGTTATAAGATAAATCGATCAATTTTACTATTATTAAATCGATAAATGCAGACATAAACTAATCATCCTAGACCCACCTGGATCTAGAACAAAACAAGACAGGACATGACGCTTTCCTTAAGTTACAATCATTGATCTAAGTGTCAAAGAAATAATTGATGACTTATATCCTTGTTGTTCCCACTTCACTCCAGTGCTCTTGTGAAACCAGATATGCAATGACACAAACCAGC
>JZKD02S1866907.1:0-14918 GCA_000966675.3 Picea glauca
GGTTAAGAGGGGTTCTTAACAAACTCCCCAAATCCACAACTCTCATTTGTAACTTTGGTGTTTGGGGAGTTTGATGTTATAATATGTCTACTCTCTCGAAGTAGGACTTCGTCGAAGTTACCTTGGTGTAGATCCAACAGTCAAGGGGACTCGTGAATATCCTTGAATAGGAGGTTTGTGTTACTCTGCAACTCCGGTCTTCGAGGGTTTCGACTTTATAAATGGTCAGGTCATGTTGGCACAGGGGTAGACCCGGGGTTCAATGCTTCAAAAGCGCACCAACAAAACCACAACTATCATCCCTTTCGACAACACCTATGAAGCAAATGAAGTCTCACCCAAGGTAGAGGCAAGGTGGGTTGCAGGACTCAAGTGTCTACAACCTAGCTGGGACACAGATCTATGATTACGATACTTAAAAAAGAACTTAGCAGTTAGCATTCATTATCATTTAACCCTTATTCACATCACAGGTAAAACCCTAAATACAGAGCAGTGCAGTATTCAACAAGATCTAACACATCCAAGCACTTAACACATAGAAATAGATCATATCTAGCATTCATTCATATCACTAAGCACTAAGCTACTATATCATATGCATCTAACATACAGAAATATGACAGTACTAAGCATAAATCACATCAATCACACAAAGCAGCCATAACATGGGATATACGTGGTTCACCCCCAACATGGGGCTACGTCCACCAACTCTTTGTCTTCTTTATTATATTCTTTCAATCTCTCACATGCACAGAGCCACAAAACCAACTCCGCATAGGACAGGAGATTTGCGCATACCTCGCCAGATCCTCCTTCCCTGAGCTTGGCATAGTACAAAGCCTCTTTACAATCACTTGCACTCAGCTCTGCAAGTTCTCAACACACAGTATGCAAAAAGCCTTTACAATCACATACATCAACTACTTACATTGCTTGCACTTAGCATGATATCACCCTTAGAACTACCTACTTACATCACCTATATTTCTATTTATACATTACAAAAGGGGCCAAAGCATGGGTAAACCCATGGGCTGACATCCCATACCCATTACATAAACCCTAAACCCAAAAAGGCCCGCAAAAGGGGGCGAGATCCCGCGATATCCACTTCGCCTGGCGCTCTATCTTCGACCAGCATGTCGAAGTCCCAAAATTTGTCAAACATGACCAAGGTTTTCTAAAACTTGGTCAAGGGCCAACGGGAGAAAATACTCCAGAGCCCCGAACTCCCAAAGTTCTGAAACCAGCAAGGCTCAGCTCCTTTTGGGCCTAGCGTAGGGTTCCCAGACCCTGGTCACATGTGTCCTTTGAAACTCTTGCGGGCTTACACACAAATTCCTTTAGTCGTAAAATGGTTAAGGATATGAGCATGAGCCCTCAATCATACGGTGAAGAATCTGAAGGAGGCACCCTCCTTCCATAAGGTATGAAATTGAAATTCCCACAAGGGTAGAATCTAGAGGTCGACAAGACTTAAACATTTGAATAAATCCTACCCTGGCCCTCTTGTAGGATTATGTCCCACGACTCTTTAACTACTAAACTGAGGCAAGCAGGTGACCATTCAAAAGCATGAGTTCACAGGGAGATAATACATACATCTATCGTATTCATTCAATACATAACTCATTCATAAACAGATAAACATATGTGCATTCAATCATCATTTCCATTTCAACACACGAAGTATGAAGATACTTATCGGAAAAAAAGAGTTCCTGAAGTGACTGTTGAAAGGGGTGCATGTTTCCACCCAACCATAGGCACAGCCACTCCTAACGCATTTATCGTTCACCACCCCCGAGCTAGACCACGATGTTGTGAGAGAGACTCTTTCTTCTTGCTCAATGACAGTCAAGGATGAAGGTTACTCTCTTTGTTGGAACAGGAGAAGATCCAAGGTTCAACGCTTAAGAGCGCACCAACAAAACCCTAATTATCGACCCTTTCGGCAACACCTGCGAAGCAGATGAAGTCTCATCCAAGGTAGAGGCAGGGGGGGTTTCAGGACTCCAGTGTTTGCAACCTTAGTTGGGACAGAAATCTGTGATTACAATATTCTATTAAAGCACTTAGCAGTTACAGTTCATCAGTATTTAACTAGTATCTACTTTGTAGTAAAAACCCTAATGATAGAGCATCGCAGTATTCACCCAGATCTAGTATATTCAATCACTAAGCACATTCACATAGGTTAGATCTAGAATTCATCCATATTATTAAGAACAAATCATTGCATATCTATCTATCATTCATCTTACAACAAAGCACTAATAAAGTAAACACATAGCACATCAATACATCGCACAAAGCATAGCAACACAGGATATACGTGGTTCACCCCCAGCCTGGGGCTACGTCCACCAACTCTTATTCTTCTTTATTATCTTTTGTTAGTATCCTTACATGCATAGAGCCATAAAATCCTACTCCACATAGGACAGGAGATCTGCACACACCTCACCAGATCCTCCTTCCCCGAGTTAGGTTACAACAAAAAGATTCTACTCAATCTCTTACAGTCACTTGCACTTAGCCTTGCAAGTCTCACACAGCATGTACAACAATCACTTGCACTTAGCATCACATACACACCCTATACTTACATATCCTAGATTTCTATTTATACATTACAAAATGGGCCTAAACATGGGTAAACCCATGGGTCAATATCCCCATACCTGTTACATAAGCCCAAACCCCAAAAATCCCTAAAAAAGCGGTCGAGATATGGCGATCCCCACTTCAACTTGTGCTCTGCCTTTGACATCCTATCGAAGTCCCAAAATAGGTCAAACATGACCAAGGATTGTCAAAACTTGGTCAAGGGATATCAGGCCCCCAACACTCACATGTGACTCATCCCGAGTCACTCAGATCTAGGTAACTCTGTTTGAAAAGCCTCGAGCTTGGCTCAAGCTTCTTCAACCTATTGTTGCGCCAAGGCCTCCTGCTCAATGAACTCTTGGATAACTACTTCATTGGCATGTCTCTCTAAGCATTGTTCCACTGTAGCAACGACTTGTTCTAGCTCTGCTCCTCAGCCTGCAATCTCCTCAAACAGTTGGCACGCTTCGTCCTAGATTTGTTAAATCCTTTGAGTTCCTTCCATGACTTTGCTCTGTATGGTGTGGACCTATTGTTGAGCAGTGCATTTTTCCTGGGATCGCTTCATCCTTTCAACTGCTGACAGGAGCTTCAACTACGCATGTACTGTTGTTTCTTGTTGCTTTTGCCTCTTGGAGTTGTGACTCCAGTTCCTTTAGTTGAGGGTCTTCAGTAAGTCGCTCATAGGTTTGTGCACTTCTACTACTAAGTTGTTTACATTCCAAAGTGAATGCTCTAATCCTTTCAAATGTGATTTGGACAGTGGCTTCTCTTTGATCTCGCACGTCTTGCAGGGTACTTAGCATTGTTCATAGCTCTAGGTCTGTGATTCTCTATTGAATCAGATGGATAGCCTCTGCAAGTTGTGCTACTTGATGCTCTATTGGTTCTTCCGCCTTTTTCTCTAATCCAGTCACAGAGCGAAGTTCTCTATTGACTTCTTCTTTGAATCTGAGCTTCTCTATGAGCAACTGATCTCTCTCTTGTTTGATCTACACTCTCTCCTCTTCAAACTTGGTGTGGAGGTCATCCTTCTTCTGTTGCGCAACTCGGTGTTTCTCTACCATTTCCTCTTGTGCTTGCTGTAGGGCCACTATGGCATTTTTTTTCTCTTCTTGCACTCGATGAAGGTGAGCTTCGGTTGCATCCACTATTCTATGGAGTTGGGTGGGTTCATCTCCCAACTTTGGTTCTTCTGATGGTGGGGGCACAGTGGATACTATGTGGCTAGATTGAAGGGTCTAGTGTACACCCCTTAGCTTTGTCTCAATTCTATCATGCATAGCCTCTTATTTTACGTGTGTTCTCTACAAAATATCCTACAAGGTGTCTGATACGGTTGCGATGATGAAGTCGAAGTCATAAAGCGTGAGCATAGTCTGCATCTTAGTTCTGTTGGCTTTGGATTTCTTCCAGGAATTAGGTTTCGTGGGGGAAACCTTTCTTTTCTTAGAGGGATCAGCCTCATAAATAGGGTCCCTAGGAGGTGTTACTTCACCTTGCTTCTGTTGATCATCTTTTCCATTGGTCTCCTCTTTATCTACGTCGACATCACCTCCTCGTTCTGGTGATTCTGAAGCGGTCTCTTCTGATGCATTGCTCAGGTTTTGTACCTCTTCGATC
Organism: Picea glauca; assembly: GCA_000966675.3. NCBI lineage: Eukaryota > Viridiplantae > Streptophyta > Pinopsida > Pinales > Pinaceae > Picea > Picea glauca. The sequence continues at coordinate 4,240 of JZKD02S1866907.1, forward strand.
TTCTTCCTTCTGTTGGTTCCAGGTGTTCCGCATTCTTTGTGAGTGGCCTCTAAGATGCCAATTATTTCGGGATCAGACATTTATGCAGGGTCAAAATTGATAAGGAGCTTTGTAGACTAGTCCTTGGTTATCTCCTCGAGGTCCTCCTCTGTGAGATTATAGTATGACTAAAGCTCTTCTTTATGCTTGTTTGCATGCGCAATGATATAAATAAAGTGTCGATATGTGTGGAACTTCATGAGGGGTATGAACCGGTGCAGGGTGTTCGGTGTCATACGAGGGACAACCCCAATAGCCCTCTTCAACTAGAGATAGTATGTGTGAAATACTGCATTTGACTGCCACTGTTTTCCCATATCGCTCGAGTACCAGAGCATGGTGAACTTCACAGCGAGTGGCTCGAATGGATCAATTTTTGGGAAGGTCACACCTTCCGGCATCTCCTAGGCAGTAAATGCTATGAGGATCAACAACAAGCTAAAATGGAACTCATAGCCTTGATCCTGAGCTTTGTGGCAATCTAATTTGAGTTGGTTGACTAAGTACTTCACCCAATTCATTTGGAGTCCTTCTACACATTTACCAGTGAGGTCAACAACGAACCCTGTGACCTGCGTAGGTCTGTTCTTTCTCACTAGATTTCATGTGATTAGCTGATAGGCCAGGCACACTGCACCATTCTAGATGGAATCTACCTTGTAGACTTGCATTCCCTTTTCTACATCGCCATATGTGTCTTTAATCCTCTGTGCCAATGTGTGATCTGCAACCTTCCTTGGGTAGAATTCTTGTGGGTCGGATCCCTGCATGCTCAATCAAGTGATCTGATGGATCAACGTCAGATCGACTGTGATGTGCCTATCTAGCCATAGGTAGTTGTCATGGTAACATGATAGCGGGAGCTTAACACATGTATTAACCTCCTGGTGCCTTCCGAAATGTGGAATCTTCATCACATTCAGGATGGTGGACTGCGTGAGGTTCATAGTCCATGGTTGGGGGATTATTTTTGAGTTCTTCCCCTTTGTCCTGGTCAAATATTTGTGAGGGGAGAGCATACTATAATTCTTGTGGTCCCCTGGGTTGAATTCATTGAATTTCAATGTCACGATCTTATCCTGTTCTGTTCTAACTACATGTATCCCCTTTGGGAGGTACACAGTAAGCATGGTATAATTTAAATCCCTCAAGGAATTGTCACGACTGACTGCGCCATCCAAAGGCAGGATGTAATCGGGCAGGATAGTCGGGATTAAATTTGTGTTCACCAAGTCATCTCGATCCTTGGTTCTCTTCTCTGTTGTATCTCGGGATGGTCTAGATCCGCGAGCAGTCGATGAGGCCTGAATTCTTGTGGACATTACTTTATCAGCCATTAAATCGATTAGAACTTCTTATACACACTTTTCAGCTGTGCTGAGTTCGTCTGACATACATGCTCAATATTGGATAACTTGGATTGATGAATGGGTGCTCAAAGCAATAGAACATGTAACGATCTCAGTAAACACAGTGTGGTATTAATGAGTTGGCTTGGATACAATTCACAAAAGTGTTCTCGGTGCAACAGTGGGCGTAATAAGTAGACAGTGATGTAATGGGTCTTCTCCAATGGACAAGAGGCCTTCATCAATGTGATTATGTCTGTTTCGGTGCAGTCCCAATGATCTGGTGGCAAGATTTCTGGTCATAATTGTTGTTCTAACTGTTCGGGAGGGTCGGTCTAATGGTCATAAAGCCTCCAACGGTTATATTTCTTTGCCATGGAAAAGTGCCATGTTGCGTTGTTCTGATATCCCGACGAAGTTCCAATTTTACAAATCTTCCTTCTGCAAAGCCCCCTCTGGAACATTATGTAACTTTTCTCTCTTCTTACTAAGCTTTCTAGCCTTCTTCCCTATGATCTTCGTCTCGGTATTTCTATTTCCATTTTGATTCTTATCTTCTTTTGGTATAGTAACTTTATGTTGTCAAGATTCTTTCATAGGGTTCAAGGGCAATACTTCTTCTCTATCTGGGGTAGGTGCTCCACTCTACTATGTGTCTTCTTGTGTTCTTTCAACTTCGACATCCAAGTTTCTGGTTCTAAATAGCTTTGATACATTCTCCTATTCTTCAATAAAGTGTGTTATCCTCTTAGTCATGAAATCGTTTAGTACTTGCTTCTTCTTTTCTAGGGATTCCTCTTCTTTTCTTCTGGTCTGATCCTTCTCAATCCAGGGTTTTCCTAGTAACATAGCAAATGGGTTGTCGCTCTCAATAAATTTAACAACCTCAAAATCTTCCTCTATCGAAGTTCCATGAGAACTCATAGATATCTGGGTGAGTCTTCCACATATGGTTATCAACTTTCCTCTAAATAATCCTATTCCTCCCAATGAAGGAATCATAGCAGGCTTTCCTAAAATTTCTCAAGTTATTTTGCCATGATATTCACCTGTGTTTCTTCATCCAGAACACAGTCAATGTCAAAGTCTCATATTCTTGTTTCTATTCATTCTTTTTCTTTGAAGATCTCTGATAAGTTGATATTTTGTGATCATTTAGGGTTTCTTTTATTTGTAGCAATACAGTCTCTGATTCTTTCTGGGGTTCTGCCACGGTCTTAGTTTCTTGATCTTCCTCAGGGTTTTATTGCCTCATATTCATTCTTTCAACCTTAGCAATCATTATAGGACAATCCAAAACTTCATGGTCCATGGATTTACAACAAAGAAAACTAGGTCTTCTACCAGGGCATTCCTTAGCATGATGTCCTAGTCTTTTGCAATTATAACAAAGTGTTAATCATGTCTTTATCTTGAACGATCCTCAATCCTTCCTCTACTACACACTAGGGTCATAGTAGCTAACCTACAAAAAATTATTTCTAGGATCCTACATCCATTTGTTAGTCCAAACATTCTCTCTATGCATAGGAATAACATATATTTCACTATTCTTATCAGATCTACTCATATCAAACCTTCTTCCTTCTAGTTGCACCCTAGTTTTTAAGCTAGGACAAAATTTATCAAACATACCTAGATCCATACCTTTGAAACAAAAATTTCCACTTATCTTACCTTTTCAATCAAAAATTTTCACTGTTATCACCTTTATTAGAGCACAAAGTTTAAAGATATTACTTATTTTCTTCAGATCTGACTTCTCTTCTTAGAACAGAGCTTTACAGGTCAAGTAGAATATTGCACACTAGGGAAATAGATCTACACACGAAGCTTTATCTTTTCTCCAGTTCCCATCAATCACAATTTCAGGACCCGACAACGGAACCATTTGTTGGCACAGGGGTAGACCCAGGGTTCAACACTCAAAAGCACACCAAAAGAAACCTCACTACTAGCGCTTTCGGCAACACCTGCGAAGCAGATGAAGTCTCACCCAAGGTAGAGGCAGGGGTGGTTGCAGGACTCCAGTGTCTGCAACCTTAGCTAAGACATAGATATGTGATTACAATATTCTATCAAAGCACTTAGCAGTTACAGTTCATCAGTATTTAACCAATATCTACTTCGCAGTAAAAACCCTAATGACATAGCATCACAGTATTCACCCAGATCTAGTATATTCAAGAACTAAGCACAGTCACATAGGTTAGATCTAGCATTAATCCATATTATTAAGCACAAAGCATTGCATATCTATCTATCATTCATCTTACATCAAAGCACTAAGAAAATAAACACATAGCACATCAATACATTGCACAAAGCATAGAAACACATGATATACATGGTTCACCCCTAGCCTGGTGCTATGTCCACCAACTCTTCTTTTTCTTTATTATATTTTGTCAGTCTCCTTAAATGCACAGAGCCATAAAATCCTACTCTGCATATGACAGGAGATCTACATGCACCTCACCAAATCCTCCTTCCCCGAGTTAGCTTATAGCATAAATATTCTACTCAATCTCTTACAACCACTTGCACTTAGCATCACATACACACCTCGTACTTACATCTCCTAGATTTATATTTATACGTTACAAAATGGGCCTAAACATGGGTAAACCCATGGGTCAATATCTCCATACTCGTTACATAAGCCCAAAACCCAAAAATCCCTAAACAAGGGGCCTAGATCCCACGATCTCTGCTTTGACTTGTGATCTGCCTTTGACAGCCTGTCGAAGTCCCAAAATATGTCAAACATGACCAAGGATCCTCAAAACTTGGTCAAGGGCCAACACTCTTCCTCCCATGGGATCTTGGAAACTAGTTTTCTTTGTACCAAGCAAGCAAGTCTGCAAGATTACTTCCACAATCACTTATCACCCTCATTTATTAGCTTGAAACGAAAACCTTTCCAACCACTTATTGCGTCTAGAACAACTTATTTATCAGTTCTACCTCAAAGTTGAGAGCTTGAAAGTGCTCCTTTATGACTCTTCCCTCTTTGTAGATCTATCTCTACCCACAAATTACCTCTTTTCTTTCCTTCCTCAGCAAGGTTGCATGGGTCTGAATCCCCAATTCATGGTCAAGTATGGAATTCTTGCATATGGGTACTCTGCCCCATCTCCTCATTAACTCTTGAGGAGGACTCTTCCAGCTACCACTCTCACTGTTAATTCATTTCTGAGTCAGAGAATTGTTCTAGGTCTAAGCCATTAATTCCAGTAAGGTATTGGTTTGGTGGGGTCATCTCAACCACTTTTGGTTCCCCTCACCATCTATTTCATAGCATCCATGGTCTATCTTGGCAAACCCACCCTTTTCAGCAGTTATGCAACACTTGTCCATTTTCTAATAATAAAAGAAAATGCATGCATTGACCTTTTATACAAAGGTTCATCAAATCAAACATTCAAACATATCTAGTCTGCCATAGTCTCTTTCTCAGTTATAGTTATATTTACAAACTGGGGGAAATAGGGGTATTATAATCCCCTCCCCCTTAAAGGAACATTGTCCTCAATGTTCTTTCTGTCGATGTTTTATGCATGTACAAAAGTAAAAAAAAATGGATATGCATGTTTCTGGCATACTCCATTTCCCAAGTAGCCTCATCTAGGCCAAAGTGTTTCCACTCCAGCTTGACTTGTGCATTGGTTTTGTTCCTGAGTGGGGTTTCCTTCCTGTTTATTATGCATTGAGGTTCTGGAAAGAATTCTCCCTCTAGTTCCACCTAACAGACCAGTCAATATTATGATTAGAATCATGTACATATTTCTTTAATAATGAAACATGGAAAACATTATGGGCCTTCACTGTGGGAGGAAGGGCTAGCCTGTAGGCTACAGATCCCACTCTATCCAAAATTTCAAATGGTCCACAATACCAATGTTCCATCTTCACATAATCTCCCATCCACAAGGATCTTTTCCTAGGTCTAACTCAGAGATACACATGATCCCATGTTTTGAACTCTCTAGGAGTCATCTTTCTGTCTGCATAGATTTTTTGTTTATCCTAAGCTATTTTCATATTTTTCTTTATCTGAATTACTTATTGTTCCATTTCTTTCAGCATGTCTATCCCGATTATAATTCTATCTACTGGGTTATCCCAGTTTATTGGAATCTTTCATTGTCTACCATATAGGGATTCAAAAGGACTCATCTTCAATGACTCTTGATAGCCATTGTTGTAGGCAAACTCTATCAGTGGCAGGTATTCTTCCCACTTCTTAGGTTGATGCATTACATGCATCCTTAACATATCCTCTAATACTTGTTTTACCCTCTCTGTCTATCCATCATTTTGAGGGTGATAGGTTGTGTTAAACAACAATTTAGTCTCAAAACCAGCCATTAAAGATTTCCAAAATCTTGAAGTAAATTATGTATCTTCATCAAATATGATCTCCTAAGGCATGCCATGCAACCAAAATTTTTATTTCATGAAGATACTAGACATATCTATTTCCTTGCAATTTGACTTGACGGGAACGAAGTGAACATCCTTGCTCAATTTTTCCACCACTACCATGATGGCACCATTCTGCTTGGTCGATTTTGGTAATCCGGTGATAAAATCCATGGAGATGGTTTCCCATTTCCATTTTGGAATTGGTAGGGGTTGCAACAACCTTGTTGGATGTTGGTTTTTTTCCTTAACCTGCTGACATTCTATACATTTATCCAAGTAATCAACAATGTCCTTCTTCATACATAGCCAATAAAACAGTTTCCTAGTGGTCATAATCATTTTATGATAACCAGGATGACCAGTATATGGTCTTTTGTGTAGTTCATCCATCATGAACCTCTTCAATTCGTCACAATTTGGGATATACCACCTACCTTTGTAAGTTAGCAGGCCATCATTCAACATTTAATAACCTTTGTACTTCATCCATGTGGGCTCTTGTTCTAGGTACGAGTTTACAATATCGAAGAATGCATCGGTTTCTTGTGCCCTCTTGAATCTCGCCCTGACATTCGTTTCATAGGTGCTTAACACTACTAGGTGAATCATTTTCACACTTCTACTAGGGGCATCGTCCACCCTATTTTATTTTCATTTGATATGTTTGATTTCAAAATCAACTCACTAAGGAGAGCCATCCATCTAACTTGTCTAGTATTAAGTTTTGGTTGATCGAACATGTACCTCAACCCACAATGATCTGTCATCAACACAAATCCTCTACCCAGGAGGTAATGCCTCCACATTTTTAAAGAATTCACGATGGTGGTCGTTTCTAGATCATGGGTCACATAATTGATTTCATGCTCATTCAATTTTCTGGATTCATAGAAAATTACATGTACTTTTTGCATAAGGACTCCTCTGATTCTTTCCTTGTAGGAATCTATAAACATGAGGAATTCCTTGTTTGGATGTGCAATATTTAGCACAGGTGCATTGGTTAGAAGGTATTCCATCTCTTGGAATCTCTCTTCACATTATAATGTCCAAATGAATTTAACTCCCTTTTTTCTGAAGGGAAGTGATTGGGCAATCAATCTTGGAAAATCCTTTTATGAACCTCCTATAGTACCCTACTAGGCCCATAAAGGATCTGATATCATACACATCCTTTGGGGTAGGTCAATCCATGATGGCTTTGATATTTTCAGGATCAATTGCCACCCCTTTTTTAGAAATAACATGGCCTAAGTAATGGACTTGTTTCTGGAAAAAGTCACACTTACTAAACTTAACATAGAGTTGATGTTCTCTTAGTACTTGAAGTACTAACTTAAGATGTTCTCCATGCTCTTCCCTATTCTTGGGATAGATTATAATATCGTCAATGAAAACCAATACAAATATTTCTAAGAATTTACTGAGTGCATTATTCATTAAGAACATAAAAGTGGTTGGTGCATTGGTTAGCCCAAATGGCACCACCACAATTTCAGAGTGACCATATCTTGTTCTAAAGGTTGTTTTTTGGATGTATTCATCCTTAATTTGGACCTGATGGTATCCATACCTCAAGTCAATCTTGGAGAAAATGGTAGCACCCCTTAATAGGTCAAACAAGTTGTCGATTCTTGGCAAGGGATATGTATTCTTTATGGTCGTTTTATTGACTTTCCTATAGTATATGCACAACGTAACTATGCCATCCTTCTTTTTCACAAATAAGGTTGGTTCTCCCCATGGAGACACACTAGGTCAGATGTCTCCTTTGTTCATCATTTCCTTTAGCTGTAGTTTGATCTCAACTAGCTCTGGTGTACTCGTTCTATAGGATGTTCTAGACACTGGCACCACTCCTAGTGCAGGTTCTATTAAAAAATCAATGTCTCTTCTTGGAGGTAGACCTGCTACCTCTTCTGGGAACGCATATATATATATATATATACTCTATCAATATGGGATAGTTCTCTAGGCTTGGTTTTTCTTCCTCAACAGAGTCCAACACATGTATTGCATACAAAGGACATCATTTTATGAAATACTTATTCACTTGTAATGTTGATATTTGTCTCACCGAGACAAGATTTTGAATCCCTTGTAGGGTTACCTTTCTCCCTTCTTCATTTTCACACTCCAAAGTTTTATTGTAACAGTCCAACTTGGTTTTATGGCCATCCAACCAGTCCATGCCAATCAATAGGCCATAAGATCCTAAAGGAAGTATGTTTAGGTTCGCTTGTGTGGGCAATCCACTCATAACGAATTGGTATGCCGGTATGACCTTTGTTATTTTTATTTTGGTTCGAGTGGCTAGTTGTACTAGCCATGATTTAACATGTTTAAATTGTTGCAATTTAAATTTCTCAACAATTTGAGGGGAAATATAACTCAAATTAGAACCAGAGTCAATTAAAATGGAAACTAGATGGTTGGAAATCATACCTTCCATCTCCACCACTGAAGATTGGTGGTCAACTTGTTTATTATCCAAAGCTTCATAAATTTGTGGCATGATCCTAGCCACATCATTGACTGTGGTAGCCTCTTAGATGTTGTAGAGCCTCCTATTGTTATGTTTCCTATAAAGGTAGTCTCTTAGCAAATGTTCTTCTCCACAACCCCAACATTTCAAGGGTCCTCTCTTTGTGTTATTAGTCTTACCTGGGGATGATCCAAAGGGTTTATTTTCACTCTGAGAGGGGAAATTTCACTGGTATACACTTTTAGTAGGAAGGCTCATCTTAGAACCCTTCCATAGTTCTTAAATATTGACGGTTTAAACCCCTTTTTCTTGAATCCCGAACTAATTTTATTCTTCCTGGAAGGACTAAGGTAGACCACTAATAAATCGTTTCATTTTTACATTTTCATATTTTATTTAGGGTACATACATTATCATCTCAAGGAATTTATTGATATATTCATCTATGGTGAGTTGTCCCAACTTGAGTTCATAGAACTCCTTGGTCTTCCCATCAAAGTATTTATCTGACAGATACTTCTTTTTGAAGTATTTATAAAAAAAAATTAACATGACAAGTCATTCTCATGTATTCCTTTCACATTCCTAAGGTCCTCCCACCAAATGGAGGCCTTTCCATTCAACTTAAATATGTCTATTTGAACCTTTAAATTTTTAGAGTAGTCATGGAATCTAAATTACTTCTTCAAGCCAAGCAACCAAACTTATTCCTCTTCCCCCTTCTTAATTTCTCCATCAAAAGTGGGTGGTTTGGATTTCTTGAACTCTTAAGGGTCATGACTCTTGGAATGTTTCCTCTTATTTATTTTCCTCTAGGAATGCAAACTAGTTTTTCTACTAGAGGATTCCTTGGAGTTGTTAGTTTTCTCACCAAAGGATTATTTTGATGAGTGTCTCTTGGATCCATGTTGGGCCTTCTTTGAGGTGTTCCTCCTTGTGTGGCCACTTTCAGGTCCATTCCTTCATATCTCAAGTGGAATCTGGGTTTTCTTCATATGATGTTTGTCCACATGACTGGTTGTTGGTCCATGTTGTAGTTTCCTTTGTATATCTGATAAGGTTTACATTAGTACTACATTAATCTCATTTTTCTTCTCCTACTCTTTTATCAACCTTTCATTGTCAGCCTTAAAACTCTGTAATTCTGCCATGAGGCTTCTTACAGTTTCAACCAAATCTGGAGGGATTTCCACCGCCCTCCTTTCATCAGATTATTCCTCTCTATTGTGGGAGATTTCCCCCAATTCATGGTGTGTCACCATCCTTTATGTTGTATTTTTCTTACAGTCCACTGACTGATTGAGTGCTGATAAAACATTTTATGTTAGTTAATGATCTACTAGTTTATGAACAATACATAGTTTAGATGTTTTTTTCAAAACATATTACAACAATAGAAGGTTTTGTTTCTTTATTTAGTAGAGGTTTAACTAAGCCTCCTAGGAATGGGGTAAGATAGAGTGTCACCCCTAAAAGTTCTCTAATAATATTCTTAAGCGGCTCATTCATGAGCCCAAGAAGGGAAAGTGTTGTAATGATGCTCTGATATCAATTTGTAACGCACTCGACCCCTAAAATCCATTTATAGGGATGGGGTATCAAGATTTTGCTTACTCTGATCATATCAAATCAACTATTTGAGGTGTTTATCCTCTTCTACTCACGCGTATATTTCTAACGACTATTATCTGGCTCTAATCTGACCTCTGGTTTGCAAGATATGGCCTCCTGAAGTTGTCCAAGCAGTATTAGTTGGGGCCACATGGCGGCCAACGTTCAGCGTTAGATGTCTAGTGCTGAACACCCCTTTTTATTATTGCATGCATGCTCTTCAAAGTCCTAAATTCTCAATTTCCCGAAGTCTCAAAATCTCTCCACGTGGCTTTGGCCACATGTTGGTCGGCGTTCATAATTCGGAATTGAACGCCCCCTTTTTTATTACTGCATGCATGCTCTTCGAAGTCTCAGAATCCCTCCATGTGGCTCCTACCACATGGACCAAATAGGTAAGTGTCAAGGATGACACATGACAAGGCAGAGAAGACACTTGGAACCTATAGTGGGTGACACATGTCATGTTTCAATGGGAACGTAGTGGCTGTGAAACGTCTGAATCCAGGTGACATGTGGCACATAAAACATGGGTCCACGTCACCCTAGGTTATGTAAACATACCACATCACCATGGAATGATCACCCTCAAAGCCCTTCGATCTCATGGTCAAGGTGTGTCCACGTGGCGTCTAGATCTACAGCCTTCGTCACTTCGTAGCTTCGACGTTTGGGGAATTCATGGTGTGAATTTATCCTTGCTCTCAGAGTGGTCAGCATAGATTTTACTTTGTCATAAATCCAACGACCAGGGAAGATCTCGAAGG
>JZKD02S1866907.1:31830-42402 GCA_000966675.3 Picea glauca
AGTCATCTTGGAATTTTAGCTATAAATTTTTTTACAAAGTACTTTTGGTACAAATTTCAGGTTTTGGATCATTTTTCTTTTTGAGATAAATGATGTGGAAATTATGGTTATTTGACTAGTTCTAAAATGTGTATTAAACAAGTTTTCTTGGTAGAACTGACATATTTTAAGCTTGGAAGGTCCAATTTGAGAGCCACCAATACCTTTAGAAATAAGACATACCATACTATTTCCTATAAAAAATTTAGAATCAAATAAGAATCAACAAGTTTTGGGAAGGTTACCACAACTTTCACTTGACACATCAAATTTTGGTCAGACTTGTGGAATTACAGAGAAGACATATCAGAGTACTACAAAAAGAAATTGCAGACCTAGAAGGGCCAAAATTTTAGAGATACATCAGGACAAAGGTCAGTCAACAAGACAGTCTCAAAATTGGGGTTTTAAAGGTATGCAACTTACAATTAGCTTAACTTTTGATTGGATGATCTGTTTTTGGTGATTCAAAATTTGTGATAATGAGAAAAAAGAGGAGTATTATTATTTTTGTCTCACATGGAAAAGCATGCTCCAAAAATTACTTCTCCAATTAAACCTCTAGAGATCTCAACCATGACTCAGGAAGAAAATGAAGAGATGCATAACCAGTTATCCAAATTAGAGAACCAAGTTAATGAATTGAGAGATAAGTCAATAAAAAAGGAGTCCTAAAATCAATTTCAAACGACTCATCTTGGAATTTTCATTGTAAATTTTTTCAGAAAGGTTTTAGACTATAAAAATTATAGAATCTTGATGACATAGAGTGAAGTACTTTTGGTAAAAAACAAATAGGTAGTGTTTCATTATAGTTTATGAGATATAGCCTATAGAATTTAGGGTTTGTTACTTGTCCTAGAATCAATTTCAAAGGAGTCATCTTGGAATTTTAGCTATAATGTTTTTTAGAAGGTTTAAGAATATGAAATTTTCAAGATCCTGAAGAGACATAGCAAAGTACTTTTGGTACAAATTTCAGGTTTTGGATCATTTTGCTTTCTGAGATACATGATGTGGAAATTATGGTTATTTGACTAGTTCTAAAATGTGTCTCAAACAAGTTTTCTTGGTAGAACTGACATATGTTAAGCTTGGAAGGTCCAATTTGAGAGCCACCAATTCCTTTAGAAAGAAGACATACCATACTATTTCCTGTAAAAAATTTAGAATCAAATAAGAATCAACAAGTTTTGAAAAGATTGCCATAAATTTCACTTGACACATCAAATTTTGGTTAGACCTGTGGCATTGCAGAGAACACATCTCAAAGTAATACAAGAATAAATTGCACACCTAGAAGGGAAAAAAAAATAGAGATACATCAGGACAAAGGTCAGTCAACAAGACAATCTCAAAATTAGGGTTTTAAAGGTATGCAACTTGTTAGCACTAGAAGTCACTTCTGGATTGCGGCAGAGGTAAGCCTAGCACCCATCAGTTTTCTATGTCACAATGAATAATTTAAAGGGGGGTCTAATGGATGCAAACACGGGATGATATCGCTTCAACTCAGAAAATTGGGCTGGTATGCACAGGTAGATGAGGTCTTGATCTAACTTCAAACAGTTAGTTGAAGTAAGGGTGAGCAGGAGGAAGAACTTGAGGAGAAAATGTAGAGTTCTACTATGGACATCCAGTCTTCCAGCAGCCTAAGGAGGAAAAGCTTCGTATGCAATATCCTCTTGAATCCAAAACTTCAGGAAATTGAAAACATTATAACAACATTGCAATCAAACATATATCACAATACAGTTACAACACTCGACTCGATCCTCCATGCCTGAGTCTTTCAGTATTAGAAGCAATAGAGATGAAAAGAAATTTGATTGTCATTAAACAAGAAGTCTCAAATGGAAAATATAACCAAAGAACCAGAGGCTTCATTAAAATTTTACAATCGGGATCTTATCTCTACCATCGACACTAAACAAAATGGAAAAAATTCCTACATATACTTTGAACTGGCTCTGATTGCCTGAGGCGATCCAGTCATGATTTCAAATCTTTGCATTGATGAGCTTCTCTATCAAGCTGCGCATGCAGACGTTGGTCAGACTGCCCATGAATTCTTCTTTCATAGGCAATCTCTATCAGACTGGACTGACAGTCTTATTTCGCGATTTGTCCCTCTTTGGCCTTCTATTTATGGAAGGAGACGATGTCTCACCCACCTTCCTCATTTTCATTAATTGCTTCATCAGGATCTGAGTGGGTAGAGTCAACACCTGCATTTGGAATTTGTGGTGTCCTCTCCTTCGTCATTTGTGCTTTGTTGGATGATTACAGGGAAGACAGGTAGGTGGATGAAGGTGGATTTGATGAGGACTCGACTAGGCGATGGGCAATCATGCAGAAAGACGCAACGGTGGAATGATTATTGGGAAAACGTGGACAACGGGACGTTGGTGCTAAGATGTAAAGGCACAGAGGTGATATGGCATGGGAAGGTGATGTGAAGGCATAAGGGAGGCTACAGTGGGGACAGCCATGACATAGGTGGGAGAAACACGGGAGACATGTGTCATGAACCAAGTGGGGGAGGTATAAAGGAGATGTGACATGAGGCAGGAGTGGGATACACATGGCAGGAGGTGATAAGAGGCACAGGAAAGAGGGGATGTGATGGGTGGAGAGATAAGTGAGTGGAGGACAGGTGTTGGTAGGAAACGAGGGCGGTAAGCAAAGGTGGTAAGTGGTCTACTCGGAGAGGGGGGTGGTAAGAGGTTTTGAGTGGGTGGGGTCCGAGTTAACAAGGAAGCGTCATGATAGTGGGGGGGCCATGCTCAAAAACCACCAACTCAAACCCCCCCCCCCATTAAAGGTAGAAGGTCGGGGGGGTCTGATATGGATCCTACGTCGTAGATTTGAGCGTGTAGATCTTAGCTGCCTAGATCTACGTGCATCTTTAGCACAACACACCTGGGAATAAAACTTAGGATAAGTGGGTTTTAGCTGGCTTCTTGTCATTTTTTTGCCATGGTGTCCATTCCTAAGGGGAAAAAAAAATTACCAACCTATGTGATAACATTAGGCTCCATGGGGGATGGCCTACTCCCTGTGATATGCCAAGAACTCACAGCTTCAGTCGCCTTGTTGTTGGGTTGTGGAGTCAGCCATTAAAACAGAAAAGAAATGATATTTACAATGGCGTGAAGGAGCCACTCATGGCTCAAACGAAGAAAATTTTCAGAAAATACCCATTAATAAGGCCACCAAAAAATTCATCACCCTCCAAATTTTGCAACCTGTAAGTGTTATTTGGAAATACCTCAGAAAATTTGAATAGTCCAATTTAGAGGGATTTGAATTTACCATGATTTCCCCTATATTGTTTGGGTTCATCCCATTTGAGTACTAGATTTCCCAGCTGGAAATCCTCTTTATTGTTCTTCATGTCAAAGGCATGCTCTATCTTTTGTTGATGTTCATGTTCTTTGTCCAGCATCCGCTCTCTAGTCTGTTGCACTTCTATCAACTGATGTATTCTTCTTATCATATCATCATGCTCCCCTTAGCAATCTTGGAAGAATTTTTCCACTGGCAAGGCGAGCTGAGAAGGAAAGATGGCCTCAACTCCATACACGAGATGAAAAGGAGAGACACCAAGAGACCTCTTTGTTGTCACTCTATCATCCCACAGAGCAAATTTGAGCTTTGAATCCCATGCTTTCTTGTTCTCCTCTAGAAATCTTCGGATAATTTTTATAAGGCTTTTGTTAGAGGAATTTTCTAGTCCATTTCCTTGGGGATAGTAGGGGGTGGAGTGGATCAATGAAATTCTGAACTTCTCACAGAATTTGATCAATAGTTCATCTTTGAAAGATGTGGCATTATCAGTGACGATCTTGTTCGGGCAACCAAACCTAGCTATAATATCTTCAAGAAAACTAATGATTACTTTGTGAGAAGCACTCCTTGTGGGGGTATCTTATATCCATTTTGTGAATTAATCTGTTGCAGTCAAGATCCACCTGTGTTGACCGCTTGAAGCGGGATGAATTTCCCCAATGAAGTCTAGCCCCCACTGCTGAAAGGGTCCTGAAGCTACCATAGGATTCAATGGAAAAGACTTGAGTTTTTTCTTCCCAAAGAACTTTTGACACTTAATACAAGCCTCAATATTTTCACAGACATCAATGAATAGATTAGGCCAAAATTACCTAGCCCTGAGAATTGTATAGGTTGTGGTTCTCCAAAAGTGATGTTCCCCACATAGGTTGTCATGAAAATCAAACATAATATTTTGGGCCTCTTGTGGGTATAAACATCTCAAGAGTACTCCTAGAGGGTCTTTCCAATACAAGACCTGGTCAATAAGGCAATATCTAATTGCTTTGAGCTTTAAGGATCTAGCCTTGCTCTTCCCCATTCCATCAAGGGGCCTTAACTCTTGCAGAAAAAATATAATGTCTTTGTACCAAGAACATTATCCCAATGGAGGGATATCCTAAGAAATTTTATCAGACAACTCATCTTACTGATTTTGTGAGAAAGTGTAGACGAATTTAACCCCTAAAGATTTGCAATTAGGCTCATCCAGAAGCTTGTCTAAACCTTGGCCTTAAGATAGTTTGGTGGGCTTTTTTCCAGATCAAATTCAAGGATGTTGGCAATCCACTTACTCCTTATTTCGTCTATGTTAGGTTGAATGAGAATGTCCTTCACAGAAGCTAAAGGAACATATCCAATGAACTTTGAATGCAGAACATAGACTCTGAAAGCCTTGAGGGATTTCACCAAAGAATAGGCATGCTTCTCCATAATGTCGTATTTGATCTCAGCATCCCTTAGTGCTCTACTAAAAAAGGAAATATGTTGCTCCGGCCCTTCATCATTCTTCTACAATAAAATAGTTGTTGTTGTGTCAAAAGAGGCAAAGGAAAAAATCAGAAAATCCTTGGAATAATCAGGACTAATTAGCACAGGTGCCTCAGTCAATGCCTTCTTGATTTGGTTGAAGGATTCTCTGGAATCAGCAGTCAATCTTACTTCATTCCCCTTCCTGAGCATACTTGTGATATGCTTTACCAATTCAACAAAATTTGAAACAAACCTTCTCAGAAAAATAATTTTTCCCAGGAAGGACTAAACCTCCTTCTTGGATCTGGGAAGTGACAAGGTTTAGGTATCTTCCACCCTGATTGAATCAATCTTGACCCCTTCAGTTGATATTATGTGCCCCAACAATTTTCCCTCTCGCATGGCAAATAATGACTTTTTTGGATTAAGGGAGAGACCGAACCTTCTGCATTTCAATAATACCTTTCTCAAATGCTGACAGTGTTCTTTATCATACCTGGAGAAAACTGTAATTTCATCCAAATATATGACCAAAAACTTATCCCTTTCTCCAATGAAGGCGATTTCCATGGCTCGTTGGAAGGTTTTTCTTGTGTTCATCAGTCCAATGGACATTTTGGCATACATGAATGTGCCCCAAGGAGTGGTGAAGGTTGTCTTTTCTCTATCTTCAGGCAGGACAGAGATCTAATTATAGCCAAAAAATCCATCAATCATGGACATCTTGGATGCACTTGTCACCCTCTACAATATATGTTCCATCTTTGGTAAAGGATAATTGTCCTTCTTGGAACTTATGTTCAGGTTTCTGAAATCAACACAAAGTCTGATTTCTCCATTCTTATTTCTTACTAGAACCAAGTTGGCCACCCATTCAGAAAATCTCAAGGGGAAAATGATCTGGGCATCTAAGATATTTTTTACCTCCCTTTCTATAATAGGCAACAGCATAGGATTTATTTGTTTGGCCTCCTCTTTCAATGGGATCTTATGCTCAATGACACTTGTGTCATATGTTTTTAGGTCTTCATAGGTCCAGGAAAACACATCAGTGAATTCTCTTAATAACTCATCATACTCAGCCCTTTGTTCCCTTGACAGACTGCTTGACAACTTGACAAAATTTGGATCCTCCACTATGCCAATATTGCACTCATCCACATCAGCATTCTCATTCTAAATCTTGCCCTTTACTGCCACATCATTTCTATCAAATAGTCTTTCCAAAGGAACTAGTCCCTTTGGGATATGACTGTTGGGCAGTTGGACAATATGATGATTAGCAATTTTGTTTAGAAAATAATCACAAGGATCTACTTCAGCATAAGGATCTTGATCAATGTGTAATGCAGAAAACTCATCAACAGTCTCCAGGAACCTTTTGATTTCAAGATCATTCTCAAACACTTTCCAATGCTTGACATTGTCAGGTATAGAGGGTCTCTATTTCACTTCTACATCATACCTAAGTTTAGGTGGCAGAGGGACTCTGAAATTACTTATTGAAGAAGCCAGAGAATCGGCCATGGCATTCTCTTCTCTTGGCACGAATGAAATGTTGAAAGCCAAGAAAAAACTATCAACTAGATCCCAGGATTCATTTATGTAACTTCTAAGTTGAGGGTGCTTGGCCTGATAAATATTTCTGATATAATGGACAATTAACTTGGCATCCCCAAAAACTAATATCTCTTCAATTCCCATGTCTTTTGTAGCCCTCAAACCCAAAACAAGAGCTTCATACTCTGCCACATTATTGGTAGTTTCATATTCTAACTTGTAGGACATGGATATGATCTCTTGAATAGGTGAAACAAGGACCACTCCATCATGAGCACCTTCTCTTGAAGAGGCTCCATCAAAGAAAATTTTCCAAATAGAGGTAACCAGAGGAGAATCTTCATAGGGAGTAAGGGACTGCTTTCTGATTTCAAGAGGGGGTTCACAGGCATAAGTGAGTTGCAATAAGCTAGATCCTAAATCAATATCAAGGGAAAAAATAGGATGGTTGGTGGGGTCAGATTCATCACTGATAATGTAGACCAATTGAGCTTCTATGTATAGTCTTCTATGCTCCCCCCCCAAAAAAAAAAAAAAACAGGAATGGTAGCATATGTGAGGTCCATATGCAATGTTCCTCCAAGTCTCCTTATCCAAGATCTTGACAACAACATGCCAAACTTGGGGGGAACATTAGCCACCACAATATCCATGACCACACTTTTCATGGGCAACTGAAACAAGGTCACAACCAGATCTTTGATGACCTAGAGACACTACACTTTCCTAGAATCGAAAGAATACAAATAATGGTAAGTCTTTTTTATTTCTAATCCAAGTTCATCCATGACAGATTTGGGCATGAGATTATGAGAAGCTCCTGAGCCCATCAAACAATTATGCAACACATTGTCATGTATGTTCAGAGATGTATAGAAGGGAGGGGATGAATCATCTCTATCTTCTATCATGGGACCTGAAATGACTTTTGGCTTTTCATCCTGAAGATTTACTGCGTCTGAGGAGTGAGATGCAGGCTCGGACTGCAATAGTTTAGAGAGGGATTTTTTAAAATCTTCATGCTTGACCAGCTCTGAAAGGGGTACAGGGATCCTAATATTTTGAATTCCATGCTCAAAGTTAAAATAGGAGGGGTTTTTTATAATTTCTCTCACTTATGGGATAGAACCTTTGGCTATTGGTGAGGGGTTCATTGCGTCTTTAGCAGGCTTATCTGTTTTGGAAGGCTGATTAGGGGTGTCAGACTTCCCTTATTTCTTCTTAGACCTGAGGTTATATTTATTAGGACTACTATTGGTCTTCTCCCCTTTACTCAGCTCATTTAGTTGGTTGTCCATGAGGGACTCCTCATATGCAGATTCGGTCAAATGGGGGAATGGGGAGGTGTCTCCAAGGCAATGGATTTTAGGATCAATCTCTTCTTCTTCTCCTTCTTCATCAACAATGAGGCTATTTTGGAGAGGGGTCTGGATTTTATGATCATCCCTCTCTTTGCTATGAGGCTCTCTTGGAAGTATCTGAGGGGAAATATTAGGTCTTCTGAAATTGCCTCTGTTATCAACATTTTGGGCACTCTTATAACTTTGCTTCCCTTCAAATTTCATCTTCTCCATCTCTGTAGAAAGATATTTTACCATCTTTGTCAATTAATATACTTAAGGATGGGATGCATAGGAACTGGAGGTTGAAGCTTCAGATCTCCCCCTTCCTCTATCTCTATCAGCTTTATTTCTGAGTATGTCAACTGTCAACACATTGGACTCTACTTCAAGGGCTGCATATTGCATATGAGCCAAGGAGGTATCTCTTATATCTCTTAATAGGAGGTAGAAATCAGGGTCAAAAGCACTAGAATAAGTAATTTTGGCAAAGGCTTCAGTAGGATTTATCTCAACATGGATCTTATTATACATTTTGTTGAATCTTTTGGATAAATAAGAGATAGATTCTCCCTCTTTTCTATTTAGGGACCTGAACTCTATGATATAATACATAAAGTTTTTTTTATCCCCCCATTGTCTCAATAAAACATCATCTAAAGCCTCAATCCTAGCAATGGATCCAAAGTTCAATCCCCTAAACCATTTCCTAACCTCACCATCAAGGCTCTAGAGAAAAACTCTCATCCACACATCCTCATTTTCAATATTTAGATTGTTTGCATAACTGTAGAAGGAAGTAAGGTGTTATTCAATAGTTATGTCTTCTTCTCCTGTGAATTTGGGCATGTATTTTAGATAGTCTCCAGCAGGGAGAGCATTCATTGGCTAGGGTAAGACCAGAGGGGCATATCTTGAAGAAACTATGGAATCCATAATGTTCTTAGGGGGATTAGTACCTACCATAGGGATGATAGCTGGAGGAGAATATGGAGGATATGGAGTTCGGATCGGGGAGATTGGAACTAAGCTTGCAGGAGGAAAGGGAAACAACATAGGATTTGGGGAAAAAGATATAGGGCTTGAGGGAATAGAGGTTTCCCTCTCTGTAAAAGAAACAACTCTAATAGGGGGAGGAGTGGTAAAACCCAGAGTGAGAAAATATTATGAGGTCTTGGGTATAAACGATGGTACAACTTTAGGGGAGATAGGAGTGACAAGTATTTCTCCTTCCAATCCTAGACTAGCAGAGTAGGAACACTCCCAAACTTTAAGCTTCGGGAAACTCCAGCACATGGTATAACAAGAAAAGGAGAATCAGATATGGGAGTTTCTAAATGAGGATGGTGAAAATCATCAGAAATACCTGGTTCAACAGTGAAAGTACCTTCCTAAGGGGTATTTCGTCTTCTAATAATTTTCTTTGGGTTAGCTTCAGGTGTTGCTAGATGCAGTTATGGGGTAGACCTCGTGTGTCTACCTCTGGAAGCCACAGCTAAAACAGTGGAGTCGTTAGGTGCACAGTTTCAATTTTCAATGCACTAAGTTCTAATGCACCTTCAGAACCAGTAAGCTTTATTGTTCAATCCCAGGGAAAATCTTCAATTCATCCCCGACAACGGTGCCAAAAATGTTAGAACTAGAAGTCACCTCTGGATTGCGGCAGAGGTAAGCCCAGTACCCACCAGTTTTTTATGTCACAATGAATAATTTAAAGGGGGATATAATGGATGCAATCTCAGGATGATATCACTTTAACTTAGAAAAATGGGTTGGTATGCATAGGAAGATGAGGTCTTGATCTAACTTCAGACAGTAAGTTGAAGTAAGGGTGAGCAAGAGGAAGAAATTGAGGAGAAAATGCAGAGTTCTGCTATGGACATCCGATCTTCCAGTAGCCTAAGGAGGAAAATCTTTGTATGCAAGATCCTATTGAATCCAAAACTTCAGGAAACTGAAAACCTTATAACAACATTGCAATCAAACATACATCACAATACATTTACAACACTCGATTGGATCCTCCATGCCTGAGTATTTTAGTACTAGAAGCAATAGAGATGAAAAGAAAGATGATTGTCATTAAACAATAAGTCTCAAATGGCAACATATAACCAAAAAACTAGAGGCTTCATTAAAATTTACAATCAGGAGCTTAGCTCTACCATCGACACTAAAAAAAATGGCAAAAATGCCTACATATACTATGAACTGGATCTGAATTCTTGAGGCGATCCAATCATGATTTCAAAGCTTTGCATTGATGATATTCTCTATCAAGCTTCGCATGTAGACATTGGTCAGAATGCCCATGCAATCTTCTCTCAGACGCAATCTCTATCAGACTGGACTGACAGTCTTGTTTCGTGATTTGTCCCTCTCTCACCTTCTATTTATGGAAGGAGATGATATCTCACCCACCTTCCTCGTTTTCATTAACTGCTTCATCAAGATCTGAGTGGGCAGAATAAACACCTAAACTTGGAAGTCGTGGTGGCCTCTCCTTCACCGTATGTTCTTTGTTAGATGCTTACAGGGAAGACAGGCAGGTGGACGAAAGTGGAGTTGATGAGGACTTGACTAGGTGATGGGCGGTCATGCAGAAAGACGCAGGAGCGGAATGATGATTGGGAAAACATGGACGACAGGACGTTGGTGCTGAGATGTAAAGGCACAGAGGTGATATGGATTGGGAAGGTAATGTGGAGGCAGAAGGGAGGCTTCAGTGGTAGGCATACTGGGGACAGCCACGACACAGGTGGGAGCGACACAGGAGACATATGTCACGAAGCGAGTGGGGGAGGTAGAAAGGATATGTGACATGAGGCGG
>JZKD02S1866907.1:42412-78592 GCA_000966675.3 Picea glauca
ATAGATGATCATGATATTGTTACTATAGGTGGGAATGCAACTGCCAATACAAAAAAGGTAGAAAATAGAACTGTAGATGGAAGAATATGATAGCTTGTCAGTCCTCCTCCTCCATGTCATAACCAAAATCATCAAGGTCTCATCGAGGTCACCACCACTGCCTCTACTCTCTCCTCCATCCTCTTCCTCTATATCCAATCCAAGATCTGCATCTATTACTGTGGAGGATGACCCATCAAGAGGATTGCCTTTCAGTTTTTTCATTGTCCTGTGGTTTTCATTGACAGTTTTTCATTGCTAGGAAGATGGTGCAACATTTATTTTGCAACTAAATTCCAATGTGGAACCCAACTAGCCATTGGGCTACTGCTCTAGGTGATGATTGTTATGTAAATGTAATGAGTGACTTCAATAACATATAGTTATGGATTCAATCCATATTTAAAATAAGGTCCATTGTATTAATAAGTCTAATAACCTTTCATTTTTGGATTTACCATGGATATCATCCTTTTTTCTATCATATCCAACAACCACTTAACATTTTCAAGTTTTTTGAAATCAAAGTTCTCATGAAGTCAAAATGATTACCCAATTGCACTAGAAATATGATTATACTTGATGTATATTTGTGTAGGTTAGGGTAGGTAGGTGATTCAATAATCCTAGCCAATGATTCATCCAGGCATTGGATTATTTCGGTTTTATATGCCTATGTTTCTGTGTATTTTTATGTGAATGGACATTGCGACCAAATTCTTCTTTAGACGAATCATAAAGAGGTTACATGTCACTAGGTAGTCTTGATAAAACCAAAAGACATGTTTATTAGGAAAAGTATCAAAAAGTGATTATAAAGGAGGCTTGTTGTGTATTATAATTCTAACAACATACACAACAGGCCCATTTTCCTACTGTGTATTCCACTTGGCACACACAACAACCATTGTGGTTGTTGTATATTCCAATTGGCATACATAGAAGACCTAATGGGTCTACTCTATATTCCAATTGGAATACACAACAACCATTGTGCTGTGTATGCCAAGTGGCATACACAAAATTCTCATTGGCCTACTTTTGTTGTGGTTAATTTCCCCTTGTGGATAGGTGAAATCATCCTTTGGACCGAGATCCCTCTTTGATCCAAAGACAGAAGAAAACAAATGGAACCTAACTTCCCTTTAGACCTTTTTAGATAATGAAATGAGAAGAAATATATGGGGGACTTACCTTCTTACGTTAGTTACTCTCACTGCTCCAGCCTTTGACCTTGTTGACTAGGATCCTAGGTGCAAGAAAGAAACTTGCAAAGAACAACAAGAAACCACCTTCCTCTACACTATATTGTCAAGTGAAAATAGATCTATCTATGATGAATATCACAAAAATATACATGCATGAGCCAATGACATGAACTATGAAGGGAATATGCCAAGTTATATATTAATGGAAAGCCATAGTGAAGCACTTACAGTCCAACTTTGACGTTGCAACAACTGCTCCAAGCTCTCCTATCCATCCCTCTCTTGAATGTCTCATGATAAGAATTATGATGCTCTCATGGATTCTCCTCCCTTTTCACCTTGAAATGAACTCATTATATAGGTGTTTGGAGGCTTAACCATCATGAAGTATTTTAGGAAATGGTTGAGTATTTTCCTCCATAAGTTGAGATTTAACTTATCTCATGGATACTGATTTTACTTAAGATGGAGCCAGAAGATATGACTCGAATCCTTGACTTCATCTTCTCAGAACTAACCTTTAGAACAAGGTGGATTAGTTACAACTTCCTCTAACCACTTCAAGTCTCCCTCAACATTGAGCACAAAACATTGATAATTCTCTCTATACATGGGAAGGGGAGCGTTGACCTTCAAAAATGGTTAAAATATCAAGGTAAAAGGCATTGTTTCGACCCTCTCATGATGAGTTTTTCTCCTCCATAATGACTAAGGATTATGAAAAATGATCTTCCATGGTGTCAAAGTCACAACACTTAATAAAGTGTATGCGACACTTAGTGAGATGCATACAACACTTGATAAAGTGCATGTAACACTAAGTAAGGTGCATACAACACTTGATAAATTGCATGTGACACTTACTACGGTGCATAAGACACTTGATAAAGTGCATGCAAAACTTAGTAAGTTGCACATGACACTTACAACACTTAAGTGCGACATTTAGTGGTGAGACATTTAGGTGTGTAACATATGCTCCCTAAAATGTGAGGTCAGAGGAGAAACTAATAGTCAAAACACTTTACAAAATATTAATGCAAGGGCGTTGGAGTAGGAGAGCCTGGTGGAAGGTGCAAACAAACATCAAACAATATATATGTATCATCCCCGACACAGGCACACCTATGCTCAAAATTAACCGACTCAAAGCATGGCTGTTGACCAATACACTATAGATCCATGAAAATATTGACTAAGGGTATGGCCACCAAAGATACAATGTGGATCCATACCTCCCTGATATGATATGATCATAGCCACGAAAGAATACACAGTGGAGCTTTGATATGACAAGAACATAGCCACATACCAATACAAAGTGGATCTATGTGACAACATATACATCAGTGAGATTGCCAACTAGAATATACTGCATACTCAAATGATATTCATCACAACCTAGGTGCTTAAGGAGTTCCTAGGGTCTTCGTCTCAATCGTGAAATGGTACGAATCTAGCCATGTGAATAGATGTCCAGGCGTCAAACATGGAAAAAACCACTTGATTATCGGTCATTGATGTATATCATTAACACCTGTAAGGGAAATCTCCAATGATGACAATGAATCCCTAGGTACCCTAGTACATTCCAACGAATGTGATCAAATGAGATGAATTCAAAAATTAGTGGAATCATTCGATCAAAGGCCAATGATATAAACCTACTGTGAAAAGTGAGGAGGCCTGCCATTGAGGCATGCAAGGCCCAAGGTACTAGCTAGTTTCTAAGTCTAATTCTTGGATAATGTGTTGGATTCGACAATAAAACACTCACTGAAGGAATTCCATGGTGTATCCCCCATCATCGACATGAAACAAACACAAGAAAGTGATGTAAGATGATAGATAAAATGAGTATGGACTAACATGAGGATGAAAGTTCGTAATACTACAGAGTGGTTGGTTTGAAGTGAAACATCCCTTGAACATTGCGAGGCACGAAAAATGAGTTGGCAACATTGACTCGAATGAGAGATAGGCCAAAAAAAAGTACGGCGATCATTAGGGAATTCTTCAGGTGAGACGAAGGACTATGAGGACCCATAGGATTGGTATGACTCAAAGATAAGCATATTACTGAACTGTAAGATGAGATGCAAATAGGGCCCATGTTCATGGGTGACAACAAATAACTACCATAATGATTTCCAAAACTTGACCCACTTATCTCAATCCCCCCCACCATGATTGGTGAATATCTATTTGTTTTTTAATGAGCTTGAGGAGGATAACATATGCTTGGTATAACTCATCTTCAATTATTCCCTCATCACATATTTAATGAACTTGAAGAAGGAGGGGTTCAGTCCCATATGGGTCCTTTGATGCATAATTTTGTGAGCTCAAAGAAGGAAATCTCACGATATTTTCATGTTTAGAGAGTCTGAAAAGATCTTGAGAGTCTGAAAAGATCTTAAAGATGACTCCATGGGTTTATTTTATTTTATTTATTTATTTATTTAGTTCGTAAATTTAGTCTCCAAATCCCAAAAAATTGTAAAACAATACAAGGGAGAACTCTTATAGTCATGGTTGACTAGAGTGTTCATGTTTTGTAATAAGTCCACCCAATCCAAAAAGGGTTAAAATTATACCGAATAGACGCCCTTTCAAACCTTTTAATGAGTGTGAAAGGAAACAAGCTCACTCGATAATCTTTTCATGTTTAGGGAGTCTAAAAAGAGATTAAAGGAGACTCCAAAGAGTTCCTTTTTGCATACAATTTTTATGAGCTCGAAAAAGTGATAAAAATATGCTCGATTTTACTCCAAAGACTTCCTTTTTCATATAGTTTTTACGAGCTTGAAAAAGTGATAAAAATATGCTTGATTGTCTGCTTCATTTTTTAACAAGCTTGACACAGAAAGTGAACTGTGCTCCGGGTAGGTTTCATTTTCACACAAGATTGAAACAAATAAAAACTATGCTTGGGGTGTCCGTTTCATTTTTACATGAGCTTGAAACAGAGAGGGAAACTGTGCTCAGAGTGATACCCATTGGGGGGTTTCTTCCCAACATGATGTCCAGAGGTTGGTGCTTTTCCCTTAGCATAACCAACATAGGATAGAAAATTAACTCTAACATGATGTCCATAGGCTGGATACATGCCCCCAAAGCTTCATTTCATCCACCAACTCTTCTTCAGACCCAATTATACCTCTGGTTACTAATAAGAAAAGGTTAACTAAAGGGGGATGAAGAAAGAGGATCAAATGACATAGGTGGATGAAAGAAAGGTTCATGTATGAGATCTAGTGGAATACTCAACCCAATTCGAGGGGGGTCTGTTTCATTTTTTAACGAGCTTGACATGGGAAATGAACCATGCTCATGGGTATCTACATTTTTTAATTTTCTTGACACAGAAAAAGAACTATGCTCATGACCGTCTGTCTCATTTTTTAATGAGATTGACACAGGAAAAGAACTATGCTTCATAATCATCTATTTCATTTTTTAATGATATTGACATAGGAAAGATAAATTTTCTTGAAACCCTTGACCATGGCTTCCAAGAGGTATTTGTCATATGGAAGAACAATTCTCTTGAAGGAATACATGTCAAGTGACTCAGTAGGGGTAACAAGGGGAAGATCAGGATCCAAATCCCTTATTGAGTGGTTCACCATGTCAACTACCATATCTAATTCCAAAGAAGGAGAGCATACATAGAGAGGCTCCTTCTCATTTAGATTTGAACACATGGGATTTGATGCCACATAATTAACTTGTGGCGGGTGGGATAACATTTGCATATAAGGAAAATTCAGGGGAGTCAAATGTTTGGCATTCAGATAAGGACTGATGAATGAGAGTTGGTCAATGGTCACAATGTTTCCATTATGAAGGAAAAGTATCACTCATAAGAGTGTGTACATGCCACCTTTCATAGTGTAAACATAGTCATGTGCAAGGATCAAATTAATGTCTAAGTGGTCGTGGACTATCATAACATCAATACATATAGTTTTCCCTTCTAAGGTGATGGGAAACTGAGGAAGGATCCCTAAAGGTTTTTTGGTCTTCTATTAAAATCCCACAGATGATGGGTTACCGATACAATATGAGGGGAACCCATAAATTTCCAAGGAGTTGAGGATACAATGCTAACATAAGCACCTTCATAAAAAACAGTGCTATGTATCGTGACCATATCTCAAACTTGCACAATAATTTGGAAAGGTAGGAAGGAAGGAAGGCGAGGTTGCACTAGACTATTTCAATCAAAGGAAATGACCTCAATATTTGGAGGGGGTTCCATTGAAATAGGTGAAATTCCCACTGTCTAGAGTAATCTAAAGTGGCAAGAAAGACCTGAGCAATATCCACTTCACTCTCCAAGGGAAGAGTGGGATCGATTGCGGATTTTATTGGACCAACCACTTTATTAACTTCACTCTCCAAGGGGAGAGTAGGATCAAATGAGGATGGAATAAAAATGACCACTTCATTGACCGATGGTTGGTTGAGAGAAGGGTCATGGGAAGCAACAGGTTGTTTTTGGGAAACAAAAATGTCTTCCAATAATTGCAAAGATTCATCCATACAAGGGAAAAGGTAAGTGCGGTGCATTTCTCCATATAACCAATAAGGAATATTGACTTGATCCCTTTTCCCCCCAACTTGATGATTATTAGTGGATGGGTTGTCACGAGCATGACCTGTAGTGGTTGGCAACATGGGTTGTTGAGAACCCTGAGACCACACTTCTAAAACCTTTGGAATATGAGAGAAATCCTTAAGAAGGTGGTCACCCTTACAAATCCTACAAGGTAAATTGGGCTTGCGATGTGTGTTGGTAGACTTGTAAATATCATCAACACTCCCAACATGATTATCAATGGATGGTTGATTGCCCCCTTGCTTATTTTTTTTCTTCTTCTTCTAAACCTCTTGGTTACTAGCATTAAGACTTTCACCAGGTGAAGAAGAATAAAGGGAAGAAGACACAATGAGCGAAGAATAAAAATGGTCAACATGAGGTTCATGTTCTTGGGGTCGAGTACTTGTATTTGAAACATTGGGAGCATTTGGGATCATCGGAGTGGAAAACAACCATACCAGTAACCCTATGGTGAATCCAATAAGACTCAATGTAGCAATATAGGGAGGACCAATGTTTCCAAAAGAAGGAAAATAAAAGGTTCCCCTTGAAAATGGGTTCCTTGGTTGGTATTCCTAAGAAATGTTTCCATAGACATAGACTCAAGCTAAGGTCACTAAATCAAAGAGAAAACACTACCAAATTCCCTATAAGATAAGAGAAAGAAAACAACTCCCTTTTATCAGGGAAAAAAGGAAGTAAGGATATTTCATAGATGGGAGATGAGGCCATCAATGAAGATATGAGAAACAATTACCCAAAATTCAATGCAACAATTCTTATCAGTGCAAGAAACCCTCGATTTGTAGGGTCACCCTCCAAGGGTACTAAAAATGTGACATGACATCTTCCCCAGGTACCGTGGGAAACCACCTACAGTCACCTCTGTAGATACCTAGGAAAGTACTAGGGCTACCAACTTGAAGTCAACTTTCGAGGGGGTACAGTTGATAGTCGAGGCTGAATGTATGGGCAGGATAAACAAGTTTGAAGCTCTTCAATAGGACTAAATACAAGTGGACCTCAAACATATTCGAGATTCATAAACCACCGAGACCAAATGACCCAATATACGCTCTTTCCACTAGGATTGTTCAATCTTTGGAAAAGTAATCTCCACTGCTCTTTCACACATTACCTTTTGTTTAGCCCCTATGTTAGAGGGGGTTCCTAGATATGCCTATACAACAGTTGGATTTTGTCACTCTTTAGTGTTCTACAGTCTTGTTTTAGTGGCCTTGGAGAATTTACTCTCCACCCTACAACCAAGGCCCTAAAATACTAGACTTGTTGGTTTTCTATAAAATAAAATAGTCTAATTGATTTTAGATTATGCGCTTATTCCTTTTATGGTTGTTGTTTTTCAAAAGGGTAAATGGAAGTGAAACTACATGGTGTTATCACTTTGACTACAAGAAGACTTCAAAAGAAAAAATGAATATAATGCAATGTTTTAGTTTCGATGAAGCCTATCTACAAAAAGGAGAAAGAGGTTTAATGAAAAGAAACAAGTGTAACATTCAATGAAAGAAACATGAACTTCTCTTTGAATGCAAAAGGTGTTTGGTATATGAGTCAAAGAAACTATAGAATACACGATTCCTAGAATGCAAGAATTATTGTTTGTTTTTAAATGCAATGAAATGATTTCAAATGCAATGTTTTTTTCTTCCTTACTTTCAATGAAATATTTCAACATCGAGGAAAAGGATTACAAAGAGAAAAATCCAAACAAAACATGCACTCAAGGAAGAACTGAAAGAATCCAAATGTCAGAATGATTCTAACACAAGGTCAAACAAGAAAACACAAATGGAAAGTAGAGAATAACACTTCTTGTTACCTCAGATAATGAGCAGCAAGAATCAAAGATTAATTCCAAGTTGCAATAAGGACACAAAGCTTCAAACACTCAAAGGATAAAAAAATTCCAAAGAAAACCATAAGAAGCTAAAAAACAATGCTCAAAGAAACACTTGCAATCCCAAATCAATGAGGAATACTTCAAAATAAATCAAGTGATACATTTAGAAAGTTTTGAAATCAAAATAATAGAAGTTTGAAAACCTTCGTGATGAGGATCAAAATACGGGTAAGACAGACTTTGACCAAATGATCAGGTGAAGCCATGCACATTTAATGATCCAGGTGGATATCAGTGGCCACCCACCTATTCCAACCAACTAAAAACATTTTTTTGGCAACTTGCTATTTTTAGTAGTTTATCGGGTCCTAAACTTTTGGGGCCACTTTGAGGGTCTAAACAATGTTTTTTCACAACTAGGAACCTCAATAGTAAGAAAAGGCTCTGATTGAGCCCCCAAAATGAATCTCCTCGTTAATACCTTTCCAACAAGCTATTGTGTGCCCCAAACAAAGATCGTATGCCAAAGTTACGCCCCTGGGAAGTTGATACACCAAACTACCCAAAACAGGGTTCACAAAACTGTTGGCTTTTCATCTTTCAGGGTTAGGGTTTTAGATTTTCTTTATGTTCAAAATGAATTTGGAGCCTCATTGTAACAATCATCTTCTTACGAATGAGAGTTTTAGTCACATATCTTCTCAGAGATAAGCTTCCACCATTCTAGTGAGTCTTTCACTTTGTATTTCTATAGTTTTGTACATTTCACTCATTAATAGAAATTGTGTATTATTGTATCTCTGTGTTTATGGTTATATATCTAATATGTTTTTGTTATATTATTGGATATCTAAGATATCTCTGTACATTTATTTATTATATCTCCACTCTCATTTTGGGCCAAAATTAATCTAGATCAGTGGTATCGGAGCAGGTTTCTCTTGATCGTTTTTCAGTGTGTGTCCCCAACGAGGTTCGCGTATAAAAATTTGGGTCTTGAGCTTGTGTCTCTTGAGGAAAAACACTCTTGCATGCCCAAGAAACCCTCCACAATGGAAGAAAATAAATACGACAAAGCATAATATTCTATTAATTTATTGCTTCAACAAGCTCTCACGCAACATAGGGACGAAATGATGGAGAATTTTTCCCACATCCTTAAACAACTGCTGATAACAACAAAAACATCTTCATCAAGAAATTTAGAAGCACCTCTCCTTTCAAGGTACAAGTTAATTTTTATATTCCCGTATTTGAAATTCAGATAGATGCAGATGCCATAGAAAAATGGTTAAATATGCTAGAAGGTTATTTCTCCATTCACAATTTTCTGACAGGGAAAATATCACCTTCACACTTCTTAAGGCTCTCCCCCATGTCAAACTATAATACCCCTATTTCCCCCAGTTTGATTTGAAGAACCTTTGTATAAAATGTCAATGTATGCATTTTCTGTTATAAATAGAAAATGGATAAGTGTTGCATAACTGCTAAAAAGGGGGGTTTTGCTAAGATAGACCATGGATGTTATGAGAGAGATGGTGAGGGGAACCAGAAGTGGTTGATATGACCCCACCAAACCAATACCTCACTAGAATTAATGGCTCAGACCCAGAACAGTTCTTTGACCCAGAAATGAATTACCGGTCAGAGTGGTAGTTGGAAGAGTCCTCCTCAAGAGTTAATGAGGAGATGGGGCAAAGTACCCATCTGCAAAAATTCCATACCTAACTATGGACTGGGGATTTGGAACCAAACAACCTTTCCTAGGAAGGAAAGAAAAGAGTTAATTCATGGGTAGACACATATCTGCGAAGAGGGAAGAGTAAGAAAGGAACACTTGCAATCTCTTGGGTTTGAGGGAGAATTGAGAAATAAGCTGTTCTGGAGGCAAAAAATGGTTGGAAAGGTTTTCGTTTCAATTTTATAAATGAGGGTGATGAGTGACTGTGGAATTACTCTTGCAGACCTCCTTACTTTGTACAAAGAAAACCAGTTTCCAAGATCCCATGGGAGGAGCAGAGTAACCTCCATCCCTGACTATCATTGAGAAAGAAGAAAGATTCTCTCTCACAACATTGTGGTATAGCTCGGGGGTGGCCAACGATAAATCTATCAAGAGTGGATGTGCCTATGGTTGGATGGAAACATGCACCCCTTTCAGCAATCGCTTCACCAACTCTGGTCTTCTAATAAGTATCTTCATACTCTGTGTGTTGAAATGGAATTGGTGATTGAATGCACATATGTTTATCTATTTCTGAATGAGTTCTATATTGAATGAATAAGATAGATGTATGTATTATCTCCCTGTGAACTCATGATTTTGAATGGTTGCCTGCTTGCCTCAATTTAACAGTTAAATAGTCGTGGGACATAATCCCACAAGAGGATTGGGGTAGGATTTATTAAAATGTTTAAGTCTTGTCGACCTCTAGATTCTACCCTCATGGGAATTTCAAGTTTAGACCCTGTGGAAGGAGGGTGCCTCCTTCAGATTATTCACTGTATGATCGAGGGCTCATGCCCATATCCTTAACCAATTTATGGCTAAAGGAATTTGCGTGTAAGCCTGCAAGAGTTTCAAAGGACCCATGTGACCAAGTTTTGGGAACCTTACGCTAGGCCCGAAAGGAGTTGAGCCTTGCTGGTTTTAGAACTTCGGGAGTTCGGGGCTCTAGAGTGTTTTGGTCTAACCATTTATAAAGATGAAACCCCTAAAGTCTAGAGCTGTGGAGTAACACAAACCTCTGATTCGAGGATATTCGGAAGTCCCCTTGGATGTTGGATCTATGCCGAGGTAACTTCGGCAAAGTCCTACTTCGGGAGAAAAAATATCTTATAGCATCAAACTCCCCAAACGTAAAATTTACAAATGAGATCCATAGATCTGGGGAGTTCGTTAAGAACCCCTCTTAACTATCCAATCNTGGAGGATGACCCATCAAGAGGATTGCCTTTCAGTTTTTTCATTGTCCTGTGGTTTTCATTGACAGTTTTTCATTGCTAGGAAGATGGTGCAACATTTATTTTGCAACTAAATTCCAATGTGGAACCCAACTAGCCATTGGGCTACTGCTCTAGGTGATGATTGTTATGTAAATGTAATGAGTGACTTCAATAACATATAGTTATGGATTCAATCCATATTTAAAATAAGGTCCATTGTATTAATAAGTCTAATAACCTTTCATTTTTGGATTTACCATGGATATCATCCTTTTTTCTATCATATCCAACAACCACTTAACATTTTCAAGTTTTTTGAAATCAAAGTTCTCATGAAGTCAAAATGATTACCCAATTGCACTAGAAATATGATTATACTTGATGTATATTTGTGTAGGTTAGGGTAGGTAGGTGATTCAATAATCCTAGCCAATGATTCATCCAGGCATTGGATTATTTCGGTTTTATATGCCTATGTTTCTGTGTATTTTTATGTGAATGGACATTGCGACCAAATTCTTCTTTAGACGAATCATAAAGAGGTTACATGTCACTAGGTAGTCTTGATAAAACCAAAAGACATGTTTATTAGGAAAAGTATCAAAAAGTGATTATAAAGGAGGCTTGTTGTGTATTATAATTCTAACAACATACACAACAGGCCCATTTTCCTACTGTGTATTCCACTTGGCACACACAACAACCATTGTGGTTGTTGTATATTCCAATTGGCATACATAGAAGACCTAATGGGTCTACTCTATATTCCAATTGGAATACACAACAACCATTGTGCTGTGTATGCCAAGTGGCATACACAAAATTCTCATTGGCCTACTTTTGTTGTGGTTAATTTCCCCTTGTGGATAGGTGAAATCATCCTTTGGACCGAGATCCCTCTTTGATCCAAAGACAGAAGAAAACAAATGGAACCTAACTTCCCTTTAGACCTTTTTAGATAATGAAATGAGAAGAAATATATGGGGGACTTACCTTCTTACGTTAGTTACTCTCACTGCTCCAGCCTTTGACCTTGTTGACTAGGATCCTAGGTGCAAGAAAGAAACTTGCAAAGAACAACAAGAAACCACCTTCCTCTACACTATATTGTCAAGTGAAAATAGATCTATCTATGATGAATATCACAAAAATATACATGCATGAGCCAATGACATGAACTATGAAGGGAATATGCCAAGTTATATATTAATGGAAAGCCATAGTGAAGCACTTACAGTCCAACTTTGACGTTGCAACAACTGCTCCAAGCTCTCCTATCCATCCCTCTCTTGAATGTCTCATGATAAGAATTATGATGCTCTCATGGATTCTCCTCCCTTTTCACCTTGAAATGAACTCATTATATAGGTGTTTGGAGGCTTAACCATCATGAAGTATTTTAGGAAATGGTTGAGTATTTTCCTCCATAAGTTGAGATTTAACTTATCTCATGGATACTGATTTTACTTAAGATGGAGCCAGAAGATATGACTCGAATCCTTGACTTCATCTTCTCAGAACTAACCTTTAGAACAAGGTGGATTAGTTACAACTTCCTCTAACCACTTCAAGTCTCCCTCAACATTGAGCACAAAACATTGATAATTCTCTCTATACATGGGAAGGGGAGCGTTGACCTTCAAAAATGGTTAAAATATCAAGGTAAAAGGCATTGTTTCGACCCTCTCATGATGAGTTTTTCTCCTCCATAATGACTAAGGATTATGAAAAATGATCTTCCATGGTGTCAAAGTCACAACACTTAATAAAGTGTATGCGACACTTAGTGAGATGCATACAACACTTGATAAAGTGCATGTAACACTAAGTAAGGTGCATACAACACTTGATAAATTGCATGTGACACTTACTACGGTGCATAAGACACTTGATAAAGTGCATGCAAAACTTAGTAAGTTGCACATGACACTTACAACACTTAAGTGCGACATTTAGTGGTGAGACATTTAGGTGTGTAACATATGCTCCCTAAAATGTGAGGTCAGAGGAGAAACTAATAGTCAAAACACTTTACAAAATATTAATGCAAGGGCGTTGGAGTAGGAGAGCCTGGTGGAAGGTGCAAACAAACATCAAACAATATATATGTATCATCCCCGACACAGGCACACCTATGCTCAAAATTAACCGACTCAAAGCATGGCTGTTGACCAATACACTATAGATCCATGAAAATATTGACTAAGGGTATGGCCACCAAAGATACAATGTGGATCCATACCTCCCTGATATGATATGATCATAGCCACGAAAGAATACACAGTGGAGCTTTGATATGACAAGAACATAGCCACATACCAATACAAAGTGGATCTATGTGACAACATATACATCAGTGAGATTGCCAACTAGAATATACTGCATACTCAAATGATATTCATCACAACCTAGGTGCTTAAGGAGTTCCTAGGGTCTTCGTCTCAATCGTGAAATGGTACGAATCTAGCCATGTGAATAGATGTCCAGGCGTCAAACATGGAAAAAACCACTTGATTATCGGTCATTGATGTATATCATTAACACCTGTAAGGGAAATCTCCAATGATGACAATGAATCCCTAGGTACCCTAGTACATTCCAACGAATGTGATCAAATGAGATGAATTCAAAAATTAGTGGAATCATTCGATCAAAGGCCAATGATATAAACCTACTGTGAAAAGTGAGGAGGCCTGCCATTGAGGCATGCAAGGCCCAAGGTACTAGCTAGTTTCTAAGTCTAATTCTTGGATAATGTGTTGGATTCGACAATAAAACACTCACTGAAGGAATTCCATGGTGTATCCCCCATCATCGACATGAAACAAACACAAGAAAGTGATGTAAGATGATAGATAAAATGAGTATGGACTAACATGAGGATGAAAGTTCGTAATACTACAGAGTGGTTGGTTTGAAGTGAAACATCCCTTGAACATTGCGAGGCACGAAAAATGAGTTGGCAACATTGACTCGAATGAGAGATAGGCCAAAAAAAAGTACGGCGATCATTAGGGAATTCTTCAGGTGAGACGAAGGACTATGAGGACCCATAGGATTGGTATGACTCAAAGATAAGCATATTACTGAACTGTAAGATGAGATGCAAATAGGGCCCATGTTCATGGGTGACAACAAATAACTACCATAATGATTTCCAAAACTTGACCCACTTATCTCAATCCCCCCCACCATGATTGGTGAATATCTATTTGTTTTTTAATGAGCTTGAGGAGGATAACATATGCTTGGTATAACTCATCTTCAATTATTCCCTCATCACATATTTAATGAACTTGAAGAAGGAGGGGTTCAGTCCCATATGGGTCCTTTGATGCATAATTTTGTGAGCTCAAAGAAGGAAATCTCACGATATTTTCATGTTTAGAGAGTCTGAAAAGATCTTGAGAGTCTGAAAAGATCTTAAAGATGACTCCATGGGTTTATTTTATTTTATTTATTTATTTATTTAGTTCGTAAATTTAGTCTCCAAATCCCAAAAAATTGTAAAACAATACAAGGGAGAACTCTTATAGTCATGGTTGACTAGAGTGTTCATGTTTTGTAATAAGTCCACCCAATCCAAAAAGGGTTAAAATTATACCGAATAGACGCCCTTTCAAACCTTTTAATGAGTGTGAAAGGAAACAAGCTCACTCGATAATCTTTTCATGTTTAGGGAGTCTAAAAAGAGATTAAAGGAGACTCCAAAGAGTTCCTTTTTGCATACAATTTTTATGAGCTCGAAAAAGTGATAAAAATATGCTCGATTTTACTCCAAAGACTTCCTTTTTCATATAGTTTTTACGAGCTTGAAAAAGTGATAAAAATATGCTTGATTGTCTGCTTCATTTTTTAACAAGCTTGACACAGAAAGTGAACTGTGCTCGGGGTAGGTTTCATTTTCACACAAGATTGAAACAAATAAAAACTATGCTTGGGGTGTCCGTTTCATTTTTACATGAGCTTGAAATAGAGAGGGAAACTGTGCTCAGAGTGATACCCATTGGGGGGTTTCTTCCCAACATGATGTCCAGAGGTTGGTGCCTTTCCCTTAGCATAACCAACATAGGATAGCAAATTAACTCTAACATGATGTCCATAGGCTGGATACATGCCCCCAAAGCTTCATTTCATCCACCAACTCTTCTTTAGACCCAATTATACCTCTGGTTACTAATAAGAAAAGGTTAACTATAGGGGGATGAAGAAAGAGGATTAAATGACATAGGTGGATGAAAGAAAGGTTCATGTATGAGATCTAGTGGAAGACTCAACCCAATTCGAGGGGGGTCTGTTTCATTTTTTAACGAGCTTGACATGGGAAATGAACCATGCTCATGGGTATCTACATTTTTTAATTTGCTTGACACAGAAAAAGAACTATGCTCATGACTGTCTGTCTCATTTTTTAATGAGATTGACACATGAAAAGAACTATGCTTCATAATAATCTATTTCATTTTTTAATGATATTGACATAGGAAAGATAACTTTTCTTGAAACCCTTGACCATGGCTTCCAAGAGGTATTTGTCATACGGAAGAACAATTCTCTTGAAGGAATACATGTCAAGTGAATCAGTAGGGGTAACGAGGGGAAGATCAGGATCCAAATCCCTTATTGAGTGGTTCACCATGTCAACTACCATATCTATTTCCAAAGAAGGAGAGCATACATAGAGAGGCTCCTTCTCATTTAGATTTGAACACATGGTATTTGATGCCACATAATTAACTTATGGCGGGTGGGATAACATTTGCATATAAGGAAAATTTAGGGGAGTCGAATGTTTGGCATTCAGATCAGGACTGATGAATGAGAGTTGGTCAATGGTCACAATGTTTCCATTATGAAGGAAAAGTATCACTCATAAGAGTGTGGACATGCCGCATTTCATAGTGTAAACATAGTCATGTGCAAGGATCAAATTAATGTCTAAGTGGTTGTGGACTATCATAACATCAATACATATAGTTTTCCCTTCTACGGTGATTGGAAACTGAGGAAGGATCCCTAAAGGTTTTTTGCTCTTCTATTAAAATCCCACAGATGATGGGTTACCGATACAATATGAGGGGAACCCATAAATTTCCAAGGAGTTGAGGATACAATGCTAACAKAAGCACCTTCATAAAAAAYAGTGCTATGTATCGTGACCATATCTCAAACYTGCAMAATAATTTGGAAAGGTAGGWAGGAAGGAAGGCGAGGTTGCACTAGACTATTTCAATCAAAGGAAATGACCTCAATATTTGGAGGGGSTTCCATTGAAATAGGTGAAATTCCCACTGTCTAGAGTAATCTAAAGTGGCAAGAAAGACCTGAGCAATATCCACTTCACTCTCCAAGGGAAGAGTGGGATCGATTGCGGATTTTATTGGACCAACCACTTTATTAACTTCACTCTCCAAGGGGAGAGTAGGATCAAATGAGGATGGAATAAAAATGACCACTTCATTGACCGATGGTTGGTTGAGAGAAGGGTCATGGGAAGCAACAGGTTGTTTTTGGGAAACAAAAATGTCTTCCAATAATTGCAAAGATTCATCCATACAAGGGAAAAGGTAAGTGCGGTGCATTTCTCCATATAACCAATAAGGAATATTGACTTGATCCCTTTTCCCCCCAACTTGATGATTATTAGTGGATGGGTTGTCACGAGCATGACCTGTAGTGGTTGGCAACATGGGTTGTTGAGAACCCTGAGACCACACTTCTAAAACCTTTGGAATATGAGAGAAATCCTTAAGAAGGTGGTCACCCTTACAAATCCTACAAGGTAAATTGGGCTTGCGATGTGTGTTGGTAGACTTGTAAATATCATCAACACTCCCAACATGATTATCAATGGATGGTTGATTGCCCCCTTGCTTATTTTTTTTCTTCTTCTTCTAAACCTCTTGGTTACTAGCATTAAGACTTTCACCAGGTGAAGAAGAATAAAGGGAAGAAGACACAATGAGCGAAGAATAAAAATGGTCAACATGAGGTTCATGTTCTTGGGGTCGAGTACTTGTATTTGAAACATTGGGAGCATTTGGGATCATCGGAGTGGAAAACAACCATACCAGTAACCCTATGGTGAATCCAATAAGACTCAATGTAGCAATATAGGGAGGACCAATGTTTCCAAAAGAAGGAAAATAAAAGGTTCCCCTTGAAAATGGGTTCCTTGGTTGGTATTCCTAAGAAATGTTTCCATAGACATAGACTCAAGCTAAGGTCACTAAATCAAAGAGAAAACACTACCAAATTCCCTATAAGATAAGAGAAAGAAAACAACTCCCTTTTATCAGGGAAAAAAGGAAGTAAGGATATTTCATAGATGGGAGATGAGGCCATCAATGAAGATATGAGAAACAATTACCCAAAATTCAATGCAACAATTCTTATCAGTGCAAGAAACCCTCGATTTGTAGGGTCACCCTCCAAGGGTACTAAAAATGTGACATGACATCTTCCCCAGGTACCGTGGGAAACCACCTACAGTCACCTCTGTAGATACCTAGGAAAGTACTAGGGCTACCAACTTGAAGTCAACTTTCGAGGGGGTACAGTTGATAGTCGAGGCTGAATGTATGGGCAGGATAAACAAGTTTGAAGCTCTTCAATAGGACTAAATACAAGTGGACCTCAAACATATTCGAGATTCATAAACCACCGAGACCAAATGACCCAATATACGCTCTTTCCACTAGGATTGTTCAATCTTTGGAAAAGTAATCTCCACTGCTCTTTCACACATTACCTTTTGTTTAGCCCCTATGTTAGAGGGGGTTCCTAGATATGCCTATACAACAGTTGGATTTTGTCACTCTTTAGTGTTCTACAGTCTTGTTTTAGTGGCCTTGGAGAATTTACTCTCCACCCTACAACCAAGGCCCTAAAATACTAGACTTGTTGGTTTTCTATAAAATAAAATAGTCTAATTGATTTTAGATTATGCGCTTATTCCTTTTATGGTTGTTGTTTTTCAAAAGGGTAAATGGAAGTGAAACTACATGGTGTTATCACTTTGACTACAAGAAGACTTCAAAAGAAAAAATGAATATAATGCAATGTTTTAGTTTCGATGAAGCCTATCTACAAAAAGGAGAAAGAGGTTTAATGAAAAGAAACAAGTGTAACATTCAATGAAAGAAACATGAACTTCTCTTTGAATGCAAAAGGTGTTTGGTATATGAGTCAAAGAAACTATAGAATACACGATTCCTAGAATGCAAGAATTATTGTTTGTTTTTAAATGCAATGAAATGATTTCAAATGCAATGTTTTTTTCTTCCTTACTTTCAATGAAATATTTCAACATCGAGGAAAAGGATTACAAAGAGAAAAATCCAAACAAAACATGCACTCAAGGAAGAACTGAAAGAATCCAAATGTCAGAATGATTCTAACACAAGGTCAAACAAGAAAACACAAATGGAAAGTAGAGAATAACACTTCTTGTTACCTCAGATAATGAGCAGCAAGAATCAAAGATTAATTCCAAGTTGCAATAAGGACACAAAGCTTCAAACACTCAAAGGATAAAAAAATTCCAAAGAAAACCATAAGAAGCTAAAAAACAATGCTCAAAGAAACACTTGCAATCCCAAATCAATGAGGAATACTTCAAAATAAATCAAGTGATACATTTAGAAAGTTTTGAAATCAAAATAATAGAAGTTTGAAAACCTTCGTGATGAGGATCAAAATACGGGTAAGACAGACTTTGACCAAATGATCAGGTGAAGCCATGCACATTTAATGATCCAGGTGGATATCAGTGGCCACCCACCTATTCCAACCAACTAAAAACATTTTTTTGGCAACTTGCTATTTTTAGTAGTTTATCGGGTCCTAAACTTTTGGGGCCACTTTGAGGGTCTAAACAATGTTTTTTCACAACTAGGAACCTCAATAGTAAGAAAAGGCTCTGATTGAGCCCCCAAAATGAATCTCCTCGTTAATACCTTTCCAACAAGCTATTGTGTGCCCCAAACAAAGATCGTATGCCAAAGTTACGCCCCTGGGAAGTTGATACACCAAACTACCCAAAACAGGGTTCACAAAACTGTTGGCTTTTCATCTTTCAGGGTTAGGGTTTTAGATTTTCTTTATGTTCAAAATGAATTTGGAGCCTCATTGTAACAATCATCTTCTTACGAATGAGAGTTTTAGTCACATATCTTCTCAGAGATAAGCTTCCACCATTCTAGTGAGTCTTTCACTTTGTATTTCTATAGTTTTGTACATTTCACTCATTAATAGAAATTGTGTATTATTGTATCTCTGTGTTTATGGTTATATATCTAATATGTTTTTGTTATATTATTGGATATCTAAGATATCTCTGTACATTTATTTATTATATCTCCACTCTCATTTTGGGCCAAAATTAATCTAGATCAGTGGTATCGGAGCA
Organism: Picea glauca; assembly: GCA_000966675.3. Classification (NCBI taxonomy): domain Eukaryota; kingdom Viridiplantae; phylum Streptophyta; class Pinopsida; order Pinales; family Pinaceae; genus Picea; species Picea glauca. The sequence continues at coordinate 61,489 of JZKD02S1866907.1, forward strand.
GGTTTCTCTTGATCGTTTTTCAGTGTGTGTCCCCAACGAGGTTCGCGTATAAAAATTTGGGTCTTGAGCTTGTGTCTCTTGAGGAAAAACACTCTTGCATGCCCAAGAAACCCTCCACAATGGAAGAAAATAAATACGACAAAGCATAATATTCTATTAATTTATTGCTTCAACAAGCTCTCACGCAACATAGGGACGAAATGATGGAGAATTTTTCCCACATCCTTAAACAACTGCTGATAACAACAAAAACATCTTCATCAAGAAATTTAGAAGCACCTCTCCTTTCAAGGTACAAGTTAATTTTTATATTCCCGTATTTGAAATTCAGATAGATGCAGATGCCATAGAAAAATGGTTAAATATGCTAGAAGGTTATTTCTCCATTCACAATTTTCTGACAGGGAAAATATCACCTTCACACTTCTTAAGGCTCTCCCCCATGTCAAACTATAATACCCCTATTTCCCCCAGTTTGATTTGAAGAACCTTTGTATAAAATGTCAATGTATGCATTTTCTGTTATAAATAGAAAATGGATAAGTGTTGCATAACTGCTAAAAAGGGGGGTTTTGCTAAGATAGACCATGGATGTTATGAGAGAGATGGTGAGGGGAACCAGAAGTGGTTGATATGACCCCACCAAACCAATACCTCACTAGAATTAATGGCTCAGACCCAGAACAGTTCTTTGACCCAGAAATGAATTACCGGTCAGAGTGGTAGTTGGAAGAGTCCTCCTCAAGAGTTAATGAGGAGATGGGGCAAAGTACCCATCTGCAAAAATTCCATACCTAACTATGGACTGGGGATTTGGAACCAAACAACCTTTCCTAGGAAGGAAAGAAAAGAGTTAATTCATGGGTAGACACATATCTGCGAAGAGGGAAGAGTAAGAAAGGAACACTTGCAATCTCTTGGGTTTGAGGGAGAATTGAGAAATAAGCTGTTCTGGAGGCAAAAAATGGTTGGAAAGGTTTTCGTTTCAATTTTATAAATGAGGGTGATGAGTGACTGTGGAATTACTCTTGCAGACCTCCTTACTTTGTACAAAGAAAACCAGTTTCCAAGATCCCATGGGAGGAGCAGAGTAACCTCCATCCCTGACTATCATTGAGAAAGAAGAAAGATTCTCTCTCACAACATTGTGGTATAGCTCGGGGGTGGCCAACGATAAATCTATCAAGAGTGGATGTGCCTATGGTTGGATGGAAACATGCACCCCTTTCAGCAATCGCTTCACCAACTCTGGTCTTCTAATAAGTATCTTCATACTCTGTGTGTTGAAATGGAATTGGTGATTGAATGCACATATGTTTATCTATTTCTGAATGAGTTCTATATTGAATGAATAAGATAGATGTATGTATTATCTCCCTGTGAACTCATGATTTTGAATGGTTGCCTGCTTGCCTCAATTTAACAGTTAAATAGTCGTGGGACATAATCCCACAAGAGGATTGGGGTAGGATTTATTAAAATGTTTAAGTCTTGTCGACCTCTAGATTCTACCCTCATGGGAATTTCAAGTTTAGACCCTGTGGAAGGAGGGTGCCTCCTTCAGATTATTCACTGTATGATCGAGGGCTCATGCCCATATCCTTAACCAATTTATGGCTAAAGGAATTTGCGTGTAAGCCTGCAAGAGTTTCAAAGGACCCATGTGACCAAGTTTTGGGAACCTTACGCTAGGCCCGAAAGGAGTTGAGCCTTGCTGGTTTTAGAACTTCGGGAGTTCGGGGCTCTAGAGTGTTTTGGTCTAACCATTTATAAAGATGAAACCCCTAAAGTCTAGAGCTGTGGAGTAACACAAACCTCTGATTCGAGGATATTCGGAAGTCCCCTTGGATGTTGGATCTATGCCGAGGTAACTTCGGCAAAGTCCTACTTCGGGAGAAAAAATATCTTATAGCATCAAACTCCCCAAACGTAAAATTTACAAATGAGATCCATAGATCTGGGGAGTTCGTTAAGAACCCCTCTTAACTATCCAATCATCTAGAGGAGGGATTTGTGCATGGTACTTCGATGAATTCCTACTTCAGGAGATTTGAGGGACCATAAAGATGAAACCCCAAAGGCCAGAACTATGAATTAACGAGAACTATAGATATAGGGATCCTTCGAGATCTTCCCTGGCCGTTGGATTTATTCCAAATTAAAATCGATGCTGACCACTTTGAGAGCAAGGAGAAATTCACACCATGAATTTCCCAAACGTCGAAGCTACGAAGTAACGAAGGCTGTAGATCTAGAGGCCACGTGGACACACCTTGACCATGAGATCGAAGGGCTTGGAGGGTGATCATTCCAGGGTGATGTGGTATGTTTACATCACCTAGGGTGATGTGGACCCATGTTTGACGTGCCACATGTCACCTGGATTCAGACGTTTCACAGACACTACATTCCCATTGAAACATGACATGTGTCACCCACTATAGGTTCCAAGTGTCTTCTCTGCCTTGTCATGTGTCATCCTTGACACTTACCTATATGGTCCATGTGGCAAGAGCCACATGGAGGGATTCTGAGACTTTGGAGAGCATGCGTGCAGTAATAAAAAAGGGGGCGTTCAAGTCCGAATTATGAACGCCGACCAACATGTGGCCAAATCCACATGGAGAGATTTTGAGACTTCAATAAATTGAGAATTTAGGACTTTGAAGAGCATGCATGCAGTAATAAAAAGGGGTGTTCAGCACTAGACATCTAACGCTGAACGTCGGCCGCCATGTGGCCCCAACTAATACTGCCTGGACAACTTCAGGAGGCCATATCTTGCAAACCAGAGGTCAGATTAGAGCCCAGTAATAGTCGTTAGAAATATACGCGTGAGTAGAAAAGGATAAACACCTCAAATAGTTGATTTGATATGATCAGATTAAGCAAAATCTTGATACCCCATCCCTATAAATGGATTTTAGGGGTCGAGTGCGTTACAAATTGGTATCAGAGCATCATTACAACACTTTCCCTTCTTGGGCTCATGAATGAGCCGCTTAAGAATATTATTAGAGAACTTTTAGGGGTGACACTCTATCTTACCCCATTCCTAGGAGGCTTAGTTAAACCTCTACTAAATAAAGAAACAAAACCTTCTATTGTTGTAATATGTTTTGAAAAAAACATCTAAACTATGTATTGTTCATAAACTAGTAGATCATTAACTAACATAAAATGTTTTATCAGCACTCAATCAGTCAGTGGACTGTAAGAAAAATACAACATAAAGGATGGTGACACACCATGAATTGGGGGAAATCTCCCACAATAGAGAGGAATAATCTGATGAAAGGAGGGCGGTGGAAATCCCTCCAGATTTGGTTGAAACTGTAAGAAGCCTCATGGCAGAATTACAGAGTTTTAAGGCTGACAATGAAAGGTTGATAAAAGAGTAGGAGAAGAAAAATGAGATTAATGTAGTACTAATGTAAACCTTATCAGATATACAAAGGAAACTACAACATGGACCAACAACCAGTCATGTGGACAAACATCATATGAAGAAAACCCAGATTCCACTTGAGATATGAAGGAATGGACCTGAAAGTGGCCACACAAGGAGGAACACCTCAAAGAAGGCCCAACATGGATCCAAGAGACACTCATCAAAATAATCCTTTGGTGAGAAAACTAACAACTCCAAGGAATCCTCTAGTAGAAAAACTAGTTTGCATTCCTAGAGGAAAATAAATAAGAGGAAACATTCCAAGAGTCATGACCCTTAAGAGTTCAAGAAATCCAAACCACCCACTTTTGATGGAGAAATTAAGAAGGGGGAAGAGGAATAAGTTTGGTTGCTTGGCTTGAAGAAGTAATTTAGATTCCATGACTACTCTAAAAATTTAAAGGTTCAAATAGACATATTTAAGTTGAATGGAAAGGCCTCCATTTGGTGGGAGGACCTTAGGAATGTGAAAGGAATACATGAGAATGACTTGTCATGTTAATTTTTTTTTATAAATACTTCAAAAAGAAGTATCTGTCAGATAAATACTTTGATGGGAAGACCAAGGAGTTCTATGAACTCAAGTTGGGACAACTCACCATAGATGAATATATCAATAAATTCCTTGAGATGATAATGTATGTACCCTAAATAAAATATGAAAATGTAAAAATGAAACGATTTATTAGTGGTCTACCTTAGTCCTTCCAGGAAGAATAAAATTAGTTCGGGATTCAAGAAAAAGGGGTTTAAACCGTCAATATTTAAGAACTATGGAAGGGTTCTAAGATGAGCCTTCCTACTAAAAGTGTATACCAGTGAAATTTCCCCTCTCAGAGTGAAAATAAACCCTTTGGATCATCCCCAGGTAAGACTAATAACACAAAGAGAGGACCCTTGAAATGTTGGGGTTGTGGAGAAGAACATTTGCTAAGAGACTACCTTTATAGGAAACATAACAATAGGAGGCTCTACAACATCTAAGAGGCTACCACAGTCAATGATGTGGCTAGGATCATGCCACAAATTTATGAAGCTTTGGATAATAAACAAGTTGACCACCAATCTTCAGTGGTGGAGATGGAAGGTATGATTTCCAACCATCTAGTTTCCATTTTAATTGACTCTGGTTCTAATTTGAGTTATATTTCCCCTCAAATTGTTGAGAAATTTAAATTGCAACAATTTAAACATGTTAAATCATGGCTAGTACAACTAGCCACTCGAACCAAAATAAAAATAACAAAGGTCATACCGGCATACCAATTCGTTATGAGTGGATTGCCCACACAAGCGAACCTAAACATACTTCCTTTAGGATCTTATGGCCTATTGATTGGCATGGACTGGTTGGATGGCCATAAAACCAAGTTGGACTGTTACAATAAAACTTTGGAGTGTGAAAATGAAGAAGGGAGAAAGGTAACCCTACAAGGGATTCAAAATCTTGTCTCGGTGAGACAAATATCAACATTACAAGTGAATAAGTATTTCATAAAATGATGTCCTTTGTATGCAATACATGTGTTGGACTCTGTTGAGGAAGAAAAACCAAGCCTAGAGAACTATCCCATATTGATAGAGTATATATATATATATATATGCGTTCCCAGAAGAGGTAGCAGGTCTACCTCCAAGAAGAGACATTGATTTTTTAATAGAACCTGCACTAGGAGTGGTGCCAGTGTCTAGAACATCCTATAGAACGAGTACACCAGAGCTAGTTGAGATCAAACTACAGCTAAAGGAAATGATGAACAAAGGAGACATCTGACCTAGTGTGTCTCCATGGGGAGAACCAACCTTATTTGTGAAAAAGAAGGATGGCATAGTTACGTTGTGCATATACTATAGGAAAGTCAATAAAACGACCATAAAGAATACATATCCCTTGCCAAGAATCGACAACTTGTTTGACCTATTAAGGGGTGCTACCATTTTCTCCAAGATTGACTTGAGGTATGGATACCATCAGGTCCAAATTAAGGATGAATACATCCAAAAAACAACCTTTAGAACAAGATATGGTCACTCTGAAATTGTGGTGGTGCCATTTGGGCTAACCAATGCACCAACCACTTTTATGTTCTTAATGAATAATGCACTCAGTAAATTCTTAGAAATATTTGTATTGGTTTTCATTGACGATATTATAATCTATCCCAAGAATAGGGAAGAGCATGGAGAACATCTTAAGTTAGTACTTCAAGTACTAAGAGAACATCAACTCTATGTTAAGTTTAGTAAGTGTGACTTTTTCCAGAAACAAGTCCATTACTTAGGCCATGTTATTTCTAAAAAAGGGGTGGCAATTGATCCTGAAAATATCAAAGCCATCATGGATTGACCTACCCCAAAGGATGTGTATGATATCAGATCCTTTATGGGCCTAGTAGGGTACTATAGGAGGTTCATAAAAGGATTTTCCAAGATTGATTGCCCAATCACTTCCCTTCAGAAAAAAGGGAGTTAAATTCATTTGGACATTATAATGTGAAGAGAGATTCCAAGAGATGGAATACCTTCTAACCAATGCACCTGTGCTAAATATTGCACATCCAAACAAGGAATTCCTCATGTTTATAGATTCCTACAAGGAAAGAATCAGAGGAGTCCTTATGCAAAAAGTACATGTAATTTTCTATGAATCCAGAAAATTGAATGAGCATGAAATCAATTATGTGACCCATGATCTAGAAACGACCACCATCGTGAATTCTTTAAAAATGTGGAGGCATTACCTCCTGGGTAGAGGATTTGTGTTGATGACAGATCATTGTGGGTTGAGGTACATGTTCGATCAACCAAAACTTAATACTAGACAAGTTAGATGGATGGCTCTCCTTAGTGAGTTGATTTTGAAATCAAACATATCAAATGAAAATAAAATAGGGTGGACGATGCCCCTAGTAGAAGTGTGAAAATGATTCACCTAGTAGTGTTAAGCACCTATGAAACGAATGTCAGGGCGAGATTCAAGAGGGCACAAGAAACCGATGCATTCTTCGATATTGTAAACTCGTACCTAGAACAAGAGCCCACATGGATGAAGTACAAAGGTTATTAAATGTTGAATGATGGCCTGCTAACTTACAAAGGTAGGTGGTATATCCCAAATTGTGACGAATTGAAGAGGTTCATGATGGATGAACTACACAAAAGACCATATACTGGTCATCCTGGTTATCATAAAATGATTATGACCACTAGGAAACTGTTTTATTGGCTATGTATGAAGAAGGACATTGTTGATTACTTGGATAAATGTATAGAATGTCAGCAGGTTAAGGAAAAAAACCAACATCCAACAAGGTTGTTGCAACCCCTACCAATTCCAAAATGGAAATGGGAAACCATCTCCATGGATTTTATCACCGGATTACCAAAATCGACCAAGCAGAATGGTGCCATCATGGTAGTGGTGGAAAAATTGAGCAAGGATGTTCACTTCGTTCCCGTCAAGTCAAATTGCAAGGAAATAGATATGTCTAGTATCTTCATGAAATAAAAATTTTGGTTGCATGGCATGCCTTAGGAGATCATATTTGATGAAGATACATAATTTACTTCAAGATTTTGGAAATCTTTAATGGCTGGTTTTGAGACTAAATTGTTGTTTAACACAACCTATCACCCTCAAAATGATGGATAGACAGAGAGGGTAAAACAAGTATTAGAGGATATGTTAAGGATGCATGTAATGCATCAACCTAAGAAGTGGGAAGAATACCTGCCACTGATAGAGTTTGCCTACAACAATGGCTATCAAGAGTCATTGAAGATGAGTCCTTTTGAATCCCTATATGGTAGACAATGAAAGATTCCAATAAACTGGGATAACCCAGTAGATAGAATTATAATCGGGATAGACATGCTGAAAGAAATGGAACAATAAGTAATTCAGATAAAGAAAAATATGAAAATAGCTTAGGATAAACAAAAAATCTATGCAGACAGAAAGATGACTCCTAGAGAGTTCAAAACATGGGATCATGTGTATCTCTGAGTTAGACCTAGGAAAAGATCCTTGTGGATGGGAGATTATGTGAAGATGGAACATTGGTATTGTGGACCATTTGAAATTTTGGATAGAGTGGGATCTGTAGCCTACAGGCTAGCCCTTCCTCCCACAGTGAAGGCCCATAATGTTTTCCATGTTTCATTATTAAAGAAATATGTACATGATTCTAATCATAATATTGACTGGTCTGTTAGGTGGAACTAGAGGGAGAATTCTTTCCAGAACCTCAATGCATAATAAACAGGAAGGAAACCCCACTCAGGAACAAAACCAATGCACAAGTCAAGCTGGAGTGGAAACACTTTGGCCTAGATGAGGCTACTTGGGAAATGGAGTATGCCAGAAACATGCATATCCATTTTTTTTTACTTTTGTACATGCATAAAACATCGACAGAAAGAACATTGAGGACAATGTTCCTTTAAGGGGGAGGGGATTATAATACCCCTATTTCCCCCAGTTTGTAAATATAACTATAACTGAGAAAGAGACTATGGCAGACTAGATATGTTTGAATGTTTGATTTGATGAACCTTTGTATAAAAGGTCAATGCATGCATTTTCTTTTATTATTAGAAAATGGACAAGTGTTGCATAACTGCTGAAAAGGGTGGGTTTGCCAAGATAGACCATGGATGCTATGAAATAGATGGTGAGGGGAACCAAAAGTGGTTGAGATGACCCCACCAAACCAATACCTTACTGGAATTAATGGCTTAGACCTAGAACAATTCTCTGACTCAGAAATGAATTAACAGTGAGAGTGGTAGCTGGAAGAGTCCTCCTCAAGAGTTAATGAGGAGATGGGGCAGAGTACCCATATGCAAGAATTCCATACTTGACCATGAATTGGGGATTCAGACCCATGCAACCTTGCTGAGGAAGGAAAGAAAAGAGGTAATTTGTGGGTAGAGATAGATCTACAAAGAGGGAAGAGTCATAAAGGAGCACTTTCAAGCTCTCAACTTTGAGGTAGAACTGATAAATAAGTTGTTCTAGACGCAATAAGTGGTTGGAAAGGTTTTCGTTTCAAGCTAATAAATGAGGGTGATAAGTGATTGTGGAAGTAATCTTGCAGACTTGCTTGCTTGGTACAAAGAAAACTAGTTTCCAAGATCCCATGGGAGGAAGAGTGTTGGCCCTTGACCAAGTTTTGAGGATCCTTGGTCATGTTTGACATATTTTGGGACTTCGACAGGCTGTCAAAAGCGGAGCGCAAGTCAAATCAGAGATCGTGGGATCTAGGCCCCTTGTTTAGGGATTTTTGGGTTTTGGGCTTATGTAACGAGTATGGAGATATCGACCCATGGGTTTACCCATGTTTAGGCCCATTTTGTAACGTATAAATATAAAGCTAGGAGATGTAAGTATGAGGTGTGTATGTGATGCTAAGTGCAAGTGATCATTGTACATGATTTGTGCATGTTATGTGAGACTTGCAAGGCTAAGTGAAAGTGGTTGTAAGAGATTGAGTAGAATCTTTATGCTATAAGCTAACTCAGGGAAGGAGGATCTGGTGAGGTGCATGTAGATCTCCTGTCATATGCAGAGTATGATTTTATGGCTCTGTGCATTTAAGGAGACTGAAAAAATATAATAAAGAAGAAGAAGAGTTGGTGGACATAGCACCAGGCTAGGGGTGAACCATGTATATCATGTGTTTCTATGCTTTGTGCAATGTATTGATGTGCTATGTGTTTATTTTCTTAGTGCTTTGATGTAAGATGAATGATAGATAGATCTGCAATGCTTTGTGCTTAATAATATGGATTAATGCTAGATCTAATCTATGCGACTGTGCTTAGTGCTTGAATATACTATATCTGGGTGAATACTGTGATGCTCTGTCATTAGGGTTTTTACTGCGAAGTAGATATTGGTTAAATACTGATGAACTGTAACTGCTAAGTGCTTTGATAGAATATTGTAATCACATATTTGTGTCCTAGCTAAGGTTGCAGACACTGGAGTCCTGCAACCACCCCTGCCTCTACCTTGGGTGAGACTTCATCTGTTTCACAGGTGTTGCCGAAAGCGCTAGTAGTGAGGTTTTTTTTGGTGCGCTTTTGAGCATTGAACCCTGGGTCTGCCCCTGTGCCAACAAATGGTTCCGTTGTCGGGACCTGAAATTGTGATTGATGGGAACTGGAGAAAAGATAAAGCTTCGTGTGTAGATTTGTTTCCCTAGTGCACAATATTATACTTGACCTGTAAAGCTGTGTTCTAAGAAGAGAAGTCAGATCTGAAGAAAATAAGTAATATCTTTAAACTTTGTGCTCTAATAAAGGTGAGAACAGTGAAAAGTTTTGATTGAAAAGGTAAGATAAGTGGAAATTTTTGTTTCAAAGGTATGGATCTAGGTATGTTTGATAAATTTTGTCCTAGCTTAAAAACTAGGGTGCAACTAGAAGAAAGAAGGTTTGATATGAGTAGATCTGATAAGAATAGTGAAATATATGTTATTCCTATGCATAGAGAGAATGTTTGGACTAACAAATGGATGCAGGATCCTAGAAAGATTTTTTTGCAGGTTAGCTACTATGACCCTAGTGTGTAGTAGAGGAAGGATTGGGGATCGTTCAAGAGAAAGACATTATTAACCCTTTGTTGTAATTGCAAAAGACTAGGACATCATGCTAAGGAATGCCCTGGTAGAATACCTAGTTTTCTTTGTTGTAAAGCTATGGACCATGAAGTTTTGGATTGTCCTATAATGATTACTAAGGTTGAAAGAATGAATATGAGGCAATAAAACCCTGAGAAAGATCAAGAAACTAAGACCGTGGAAGAACCCCAGAAAGAATCAGAGACTGTATTGCTACAAATAAAAGAAAACCTGAATGATCACAAAATATCAACTTATCAGAGATCTTCAAAGAAAAAGAATGAATAGAAACAAGAATAGGAGACTTTGACATTGATTGTGTTCTGGATGAAGAAACACAGGTGAATATCATGGCAAAAATAACTTGAGAAATTTTAGGAAAGCCTGCTATGATTCCTTCATTGGGAGGAATAGGATTATTTAGAGGAAAGTTGATAACCATATGTGGAAGACTCACCCAGATATCTATGAGTTCTCATGGAACTTCGATAGAGGAAGATTTTGAGGTTGTTAAATTTATTGAGAGCGACAACCTATTTGCTATGTTACTAGAAAAACCCTGGATTGAGAAGGATCAGACCAAAAGAAAAGAAGAGGAAGCCCTAGAAAAGAAGAAGCAAGTACTAAACGATTTCATGACTAAGAGGATAACACACTTTATTGAAGAATAGGAGAACGTATCAAAGCTATTTAGAACTAGAAACTTGGATGTCAAAGTTGAAAGAACACAAGAAGACACATAGTAGAGTGGAACACCTACCCCAGATAGAGAAGAAGTATTGCCCTTGAACCCTATGAAAGAATCTTGACAACACAAAGTTACTATACCAAAAGAAGATAAGAATCAAAATGGAAATAGAAATACAGAGACAAAGATCATAGGGAAGAAGGCTAGAAAGCTTAGTAAGAAGAGAGAAAAGCTACATAATGTTCCAGAGGGGGCTTTGCAGAAGGAATATTTGTAAAATTGGAACTTCGTCGGGATATCAGAACAATGCAACATGGCACTTTTCCATGGCAAATAAATATAACCGTTGGAGGCTTTATGACCAGTAGAACGACCCTCACGAATAGTTAGAACAACAATTATGATCAAAAAGCTTGCCACCAGATCGTTGGGACTGCACCGAAACAGACATAATCACATTGATGAAGGCATCTTGTCCATTGGAGAAGACTCGTTACATCACTATCTACTTATTACGCCGACTGTTGCACCGAGAACACTTTTGTGAATTGTATCCAAGCCAACTCATTAATACCACACTGTGTTTATTGAGATCGTTACATGTTCTATTTCTTTGAGCACCCATTCATCAATCCAAGTTATCCAATATTGAGCATGTATGTCAGACGAACTCAGCGCAGCTGAAAAGTGTGTAGAAGAAGTTCTGATCGATTTAATGGCTGATAAAGTAATGTCTGCAAGAATTCAGGCCTCATCGACTGCTCGCAGATCTAAACCATCCCGAGATACAACAGAGAAGAGAACCAAGGATCAAGATGAATTGGAACACAAATTTAATCCTGACTATCCTGCCTAATTACATCCTGCCTTTGGCTGGCGCAGTTAGTCGTGACAATGCCTCGAGGGATTTCGATTATACCATGCTTACTGTGTACCTCCCAAAGGGGATACATGCAGTTAGAACAGAACAGGATAAGATCGTGACATTGAAATTCAATGAATTCAACCTAGGGGACCACAAGAATTATAATATGCTCTCCCCTCACAAATATTTGACCAGGATGAAGGGGAAGAACTCAAAAATAATCCCCCAACCATGGACTATGAACCTCACGCAGTCCACCATCCTGAATGTGATGAAGATTCCACATTTCGGAAGGCACCATGAGGTTAATACATGTGTTAAGCTCCTGCTATCATGTTACCATGACAACTACCTATGGCTAGATAGGCACATCACAGTCGATCTGACGTTGATCCATCAGATCACTTGATTGAGCATGCAGGGATCCGACCCACAAGACTTCTACCCAAGGAAGGTTGCAGATCACACATTGGTACAGAGGATTAAAGACACATATGGCGATGTAGAAAAGAGAATGCAAGTCTACAAGGTAGATTCCATCCAAAATGGTGCAGTGTGCCTGGCCTATCAGCTAATCGCATGAAAGCTAGTGAGAAAGAACAGACCTACGCAGGTCACAGGGTTCGTTGTTGACCTCACTGGTAAATGTGTAGAAGGACTCCAAATGAATTGGGTGAATTACTTAGTCAACCAACTCAAATTAGATTGCCACAAAGCTCAGGATCAGGGCTATGAGTTCCATTTTAGCTTGCTATTGATCCTCATATCATTTACTGCCTGGGAGATGCAGGAAGGTGTGACCTTCCCCAAAATTGATCCATTCGAGCCACTCGCTGTGAAGTTCACCACGCTCTGGTACTCGAGCGATATGGGAAAATAGTGGCAGTCGAATGCAATATTTCACACATACTATCTCTAGTTGAAGAGGGCTATTGGGGTTGTCCCTCGTATGACACTGAACACCCTGCACCGGTTCAGACCCCTCATGAAGTTCCATACATATCGACACTTTATTTATATCACTACGCGTGCAGACGAGCATAAAGAAGAGCTTTATTCATACTATAATCTCACAGAGGAGGACCTCGAGGAGATAACCAAGGACTAGTCTACAAATTTCCTTATCAATTTTGACCCTGCATAAATGTCTGATCCTGAAATAATTGGCATATTAGAGGCCACTCACAAAGAATGCAGAACACCTGGAACCAACAAAAGGAAGAAGATCGAAGAGGTACAAAACCCGAGAAATGCATTAGAAGAGACCACTTCAGAATCACTAGAACAAGGAGGTGATGCCGACGTAGATAAAGAGGAGACCAATGGAAAAGATGATCAACAGAAGCAAGGTGAAGTAACACCTCCTAGGGACCCTATTTATGAGGCTGATCCCTCTAAGAAAAGAAAGGTTTCCCCCACGAAACCTAATTCCTGGAAGAAACCCAAAGCCAACAGAACTAAGATGTAGACTGTGCTCACGCTTGATGACTTTGACTTCATCATCGCAACCATATCAGATGCCTTGCAGGATATTTTGTAGAGAACACACGTAAAATAAGAGGCTATGCATGATAGAATTGAGACAAAGATAAGGGGTGTACACTAGAACCTTCAATCTAGCCACACAGTATCCACTGTGCCCCCACCATAAGAAGAACCAAAGTTGGGAGATGAACCCACCCAACTCCATAGAATAGTGGATGCGACCGAAGCTCACCTTCATCGAGCACAAGAAGAGAAAAAAAATTCCATAGTGGCCCTGCAACAAGCACAAGAGGAAATGGTAGAGAAACACCGAGTTGTGCAACAGGAGAAGGATGACCTCCACACCAAGTTTGAAGAGGACAGAGTGCAGATCAAACAAGAGAGATATCAGTTGCTCATAGAGTAGCTCAGAGTCAAAGAAGCAGTCAACATAGAAATTCATTCTGTGACTGGCTTAGAGCAAAAGGCGGAAGAACCAGTAGAGAATCAAGTAGCACAACTTGCAGAGGCTATCCATCAGATTCAATAGAGAATCACAAACCTAGAGCTATGAACAATGCTAAGTACCCTGCAAGACCTGCGAGATCAAAGAGAAGCCACTGTCCGAAGCACATTTGAAAGGATTAGAGCATTCACTTTGGAATGTAAACAACTTAGCAGTAGAAGTGCACAAACCTATGAGCGACTTACTGAAGACCCTCAACTAAAGGCACTGGAGTCAAAAATCCAAGAGGCAAAAGCAACAAGAAACAACAGTATAGGTGCAGTTGAAGCTCCTGTCAGCAGTTGAAAGGATGAAGCGATCCCAGAAAAAATGCACTGCTCAATAATAGGTCCACACCATACAGAGCAAAGTCATGGAAGGAACTCAAAGGCTCCAACCAATCTAGGACGAAGCGTGCCAACTGTTTGAGGAGATTGCAGGCTGAGGAGCAAAGCTAGAACAAGTCATTGCTACAGTGGAACAATGCTTAGAGGGACATGCCAATGAAGTAGTTATCCAAGAGTTCATCGAGCAAGAGGCCTTGGCGAAACAATAGGTCGAAGAAGCTTGAGCCAAGCTCGAGGCTTTTGAAGCAGAGTTACCTAGATCAGAGTGACTCGGGATGAGTCACACGTGAGTGTTGGGGGCCTATTGGCCCTTGACCAAGTTTTGACAATCCTTGGTCATTTTTGACCTATTTTGGGACTTTGATAGGATGTCAAAGGCAGAGCACAAGTTGAAGTGGGGATCGCTGGATCTCGACCGCTTGTTTAGGGATTTTTGGGTTTTGGGCTTATGTAACAGGTATGGGGATATTGACCCATGGGTTTACCCATGTTTAGGCCCATTTTGTAATGTATAAATAGAAAGCTAGGATATGTAAGTATAGGGTGTGTATGTGATGCTAAGTGCAAGTGATCGTTGTACATGCTTTGTGCATGCTGTGTGAGACTTGCAAGGCTAAGTGCAAGTGACTGTAAGAGATTGAGTAGAATCTTTTTGTTGTAACCTAACTCGGGGAAGGAGGATCTGGTGAGGTGTGTGCAGATCTCCTGTCCTATGTGGAGTAGGATTTTATGGCTCTATGCATGTAAGGATACTAACAAAAGATAATAAAGAAGAATAAGAGTTGGTGGACGTAGCCCCAGGCTGGGGGTGAACCACGTATATCCTGTGTTGCTATGCTTTGTGCGATGTATTGATGTGCTATGTGTTTACTTTATTAGTGCTTTGTTGTAAGATGAATGATAGATAGATATGCAATGATTTGTTCTTAATAATATGGATGAATTCTAGATCTAACCTATGTGAATGTGCTTAGTGATTGAATATACTAGATCTGGGTGAATACTGCGATGCTCTATCATTAGGGTTTTTACTACAAAGTAGATACTAGTTAAATACTGATGAACTGTAACTGCTAAGTGCTTTAATAGAATATTGTAATCACAGATTTCTGTCCCAACTAAGGTTGCAAACACTGGAGTCCTGAAACCCCCCCTGCCTCTACCTTGGATGAGACTTCATCTGCTTCGCAGGTGTTGCCGAAAGGGTCGATAATTAGGGTTTTGTTGGTGCGCTCTTAAGCGTTGAACCTTGGATCTTCTCCTGTTCCAACAAAGAGAGTAACCTTCATCCTTGACTGTCATTGAGCAAGAAGAAAGAGTCTCTCTCACAACATCGTGGTCTAGCTCGGGGGTGGTGAACGATAAATGCGTTAGGAGTGGCTGTGCCTATGGTTGGGTGGAAACATGCACCCCTTTCAACAGTCACTTCAGGAACTCTTTTTTTCCGATAAGTATCTTCATACTTCGTGTGTTGAAATGGAAATGATGATTGAATGCACATATGTTTATCTGTTTATGAATGAGTTATGTATTGAATGAATACGATAGATGTATGTATTATCTCCCTGTGAACTCATGCTTTTGAATGGTCACCTGCTTGCCTCAGTTTAGTAGTTAAAGAGTCGTGGGACATAATCCTACAAGAGGGCCAGGGTAGGATTTATTCAAATGTTTAAGTCTTGTCGACCTCTAGATTCTACCCTTGTGGGAATTTCAATTTCATACCTTATGGAAGGAGGGTGCCTCCTTCAGATTCTTCACCGTATGATTGAGGGCTCATGCTCATATCCTTAACCATTTTACGACTAAAGGAATTTGTGTGTAAGCCCGCAAGAGTTTCAAAGGACACATGTGACCAGGGTCTGGGAACCCTACGCTAGGCCCAAAAGGAGCTGAGCCTTGCTGGTTTCAGAACTTTGGGAGTTCGGGGCTCTGGAGTATTTTCTCCCGTTGGCCCTTGACCAAGTTTTAGAAAACCTTGGTCATGTTTGACAAATTTTGGGACTTCGACATGCTGGTCGAAGATAGAGCGCCAGGCGAAGTGGATATCGCGGGATCTCGCCCCCTTTTGCGGGCCTTTTTGGGTTTAGGGTTTATGTAATGGGTATGGGATGTCAGCCCATGGGTTTACCCATGCTTTGGCCCCTTTTGTAATGTATAAATAGAAATATAGGTGATGTAAGTAGGTAGTTCTAAGGGTGATATCATGCTAAGTGCAAGCAATGTAAGTAGTTGATGTATGTGATTGTAAAGGCTTTTTGCATACTGTGTGTTGAGAACTTGCAGAGCTGAGTGCAAGTGATTGTAAAGAGGCTTTGTACTATGCCAAGCTCAGGGAAGGAGGATCTGGCGAGGTATGCGCAAATCTCCTGTCCTATGCGGAGTTGGTTTTGTGGCTCTGTGCATGTGAGAGATTGAAAGAATATAATAAAGAAGACAAAGAGTTGGTGGACGTAGCCCCATGTTGGGGGTGAACCACGTATATCCCATGTTATGGCTGCTTTGTGTGATTGATGTGATTTATGCTTAGTACTGTCATATTTCTGTATGTTAGATGCATATGATATAGTAGCTTAGTGCTTAGTGATATGAATGAATGCTAGATATGATCTATTTCTATGTGTTAAGTGCTTGGATGTGTTAGATCTTGTTGAATACTGCACTGCTCTGTATTTAGGGTTTTACCTGTGATGTGAATAAGGGTTAAATGATAATGAATGCTAACTGCTAAGTTCTTTTTTAAGTATCGTAATCATAGATCTGTGTCCCAGCTAGGTTGTAGACACTTGAGTCCTGCAACCCACCTTGCCTCTACCTTGGGTGAGACTTCATTTGCTTCATAGGTGTTGTCGAAAGGGATGATAGTTGTGGTTTTGTTGGTGCGCTTTTGAAGCATTGAACCCCGGGTCTACCCCTGTGCCAACATGACCTGACCATTTATAAAGTCGAAACCCTCGAAGACCGGAGTTGCAGAGTAACACAAACCTCCTATTCAAGGATATTCACGAGTCCCCTTGACTGTTGGATCTACACCAAGGTAACTTCGACGAAGTCCTACTTCGAGAGAGTAGACATATTATAACATCAAACTCCCCAAACACCAAAGTTACAAATGAGAGTTGTGGATTTGGGGAGTTTGTTAAGAACCCCTCTTAACC
>JZKD02S1866918.1:44373-71941 GCA_000966675.3 Picea glauca
TAAGTGAAATTATTTTAAATTTATGTCAATTTTGGACTTATTAAAAGTTTATGATGTAAATCTAATTTGAGTCCGTCTTTTTTTTTCAAGCAAAAAAATAAGTGCTATTCTATTAAGAATCAAGTGAAGCTTTCAAAAATACATGGTATGTTTACATTGTGCTTTGTCCCTATATTCCTCAAAACAGACTAAAGAAAAGTCCATGAGTTCTTCTATACTTATCTTCGCCACAAAAAACTAAAACATCTAGAATTTATGCATTGTTGTCCACATATTTACATTAGTTCCATCACTAGGCCTAAAATACTATGACCAAAAGTACAACATTTCACTAATACATAGGGATTCTGTCTTAATTTGAGATTATTTTTAAAAGGAAATACATTTTTTATTTTTATTAACTTTTAATAAATTAGGAATTAAAATGAATATAAATTACTTAAATTAAAATTAATTAATTTAGAATTTTTTCTTATAACATTATAAAAAATAAAAAATAAATACATTCAATATGAGAAAAAACCTAAGTCTCATGTTACCTAAGGAAAAATGTAAGATAAGTAAAATTAAAAAATATAGAAAAAAAAATAGCACTTTTGATTTCATATCTATGTGACAGCGAGACGACATGCCCTTTCTTTAGTTGGAGAGTGGAAGGGGGCAGCACAGTGGGCAACCACTTCCGTCCCCTTTTCATTCCATCACAGCGTGTGAAACATCACCATACCTCTTCATCAAATACATAAAAAATGGGACATTGGAACTAATTCGACCTTCGCCCTCTTCCACGTGACACTCAAGTTTCAGATCGTAAGGCCACTTTCCATCCCCAAGTTTCTCTGTGTTCATTCAAACATCCTTTTTGGCACACAAGTATCATGATTTCTATTCCTCCCCTTTGCACACTTTTGGAGCAAACGACTCCCCTTTTTGTTCCTCAAATTCCACATTCTTCGTTTATTTTGCCTCCTTCTTTGACATACTTTGTTTGTAGAAGACTATGAACTTCTCCATGACCTAACCGATGTTACCCAAGATGTGTTCAATCTTGTTAACTCACAATTCCAAATATGCCAATACTTTTTATTCGTTTGATTGATTTGTTTCATCCATATCGTCACCTCCTCCATTGATGCCCACGAAAGATCATTGGTTATCCACCAAACACAAGGATGACATCTTCATTCCTTGTCTCTCCCTAATCATAGGCACCGAAAATGGAGTTGGTCCTTAGATGATAGCAAAACAATCGACATGGGAAATGGGGACTTCTTTGTCTATCTGCATGAAATCTTGCCCGAAAATGACTTTGTAATAATCTAATGGAACAACAGTGAAACTCGTCCTTCCAATCCATTCCCCAGGTTTCATAGGAACATTCTTGGTTGTACCACCAATCTCTTGTTCCCCTGAGTTAACCGCCTTGAAGGAAGTTTGTTCCTGCTCAAATTTCAATCCAAGCTTTCATGCAATGTCGTCCCTCATGAAATTGTGAGTAGCACCATTGTAAACCATAGAGAAAATCATCTTCCCATTGATCTCTTCCTAAACATAGATAAGTTTCATCATGTTGGGGTTTAGACCAATTGTTGATTCTAATTACACAACAACACCCAAAACTTACATCAGACCCATGGATTGGTTGTCCACTTTCTCCAAAGTGTTAGATTTTTACTTCAATGGAGAATTCTTAGCATAATGTTTCTTTGAAGATATCTAAGAATAAATTGGCTTCTTCTCCTTCTGTGTGTCTGGCTTCTTTCCACCAACTTCGTTATTCTTCCACGCCTTTGTATTTTCCTTGTCATTCTTCTTCTCTCTCCGTTTCTTCTCACATTTCCCTTCATCGTTACTTGGACCCAATTTGGCTTCACTCTTGAAGTCCAAGAGTTTGTCTATTGTCTTGATTTTTGCTGCAAGGGTTTGCACATTTTGGTGTCATTGTTCAGTATGTGCCCAATTCTACAAGCCATTCATGAAGTGGAAAATTTTGTCTTCATCTCACATCTCTTTGATCCCAAACATTGAGCCAATGAACTCCTTGATATACGTTTGGATATTGGAAATGTGCTTTGGAGCCAACACCTGATTTCTAACAACCTAAGCTTGGTTTTTCCAGACCAAAACGGACCAAACTGTGCTTTCAAGGCTACCTTCATATATTCCTAGTTTTTAATCTTCTCGATGAGCCTTTCAACTTCCAAGTCTTAAACTAAGTTTCTCCACCAAAGTGTAATAATTCCTATAAATAAGATAGTGGAAGTGTTTACCTTGGCTTCATATGGACTTCCATTCATTTATTCCAAGTACTACTCCATGTCCTAACTGAAATTGCCTAACATCTTTGTCTTGAGAGTCTCGTCATATGGATCTCGTTATTTCATCTTAATTCACATCTTGACAATGGATGAGCTCATCCTAGTGGCTACAAATCATTAATGAAATGTACTAGTGTCCTCTTGGTATTTCACCTTCTTCTAGAGTGAATATAGAGTGTCCTCCACTATCTTAAGTTTGTTCACGCGTTTCCTCTCGAGAACATATTCGTTATGTGTTGGAAATCCTAGAAAGTTTCATTAAATATTGTTGTGAGTTCACCAATATTCGTTTCCAGTCGTTCATTCTTCTCACCATGAGTAAACATTTGCTTTATCAGTTGATCCATCATCTTTTCTAAGATACTGATTCGGTCTCTCACCTTCGTCGTCCTAGGCTCCCTTTCAATGTCGCTATCCTTTTCATGTGAACCAACCATCCTTATGCTTCTAACGACCTTCACAATTCATGCAACCTTGCTGAAATTACTTCATACTTCCCCCAAAGTGTTCACTACCAACCCTACAACAAAAATTCATTCTTTTTAATTTACCACAATCACGGATGCCTTCCATTTGTATAACAAGGCGTCCAGAAAAAAGAACTGTCACAAACTCACCATGTCATCCACTAGAACCACTTCCTCGATCTTACTCTGATGTATTCTATAATACTAACTCTCACGGGCCTAGTGCTATAATAGTGGATCTGATAACAGCTGTAGAGGACACGGAGGAGCCTCTATTATAACTAATTCTATTATTAGCATTTCTTCATTAATATCTAACAAACCCGTGGTTAGGCAGTGGAAACACTCAATGCTGCCTATCACCATGCGACACCAACATATTTTTTTTGGTGGCAAGACCAAACCGAATTCATCAACCTAGGATACACCTTCACTTAATTTTGTTTGTTATTAGTTATGTATGCATTTTTAGTATGCTTATATTATGTCAACAATAAAGAGAAACCATTCATACGAAAAAAAATAAACATAAATGTGATCAGCCAAACTGACCTAACACCCAAAATGTTTCTTTATGAACTGGAAAAAAAAATGCGACGAGCTAAACACACGTGCCACACAAAGAAAGTTTATACAAGGAGATTTCTCACAAGAAAAAGAGATTCACTTCTACTTTGTTCTTCTTAACCAAGATGCCCGTGGTTCTCCCAATTTTTCCTGTCCCCTTAACTCAGTTCAGACTTTCCTACCGTTCCCTTAGAAGAATCCTTGATTACTTGAGTTCGTGGATGCCCTGCCAAATGACTCCCTCACATGGTTTATATGGGCAGACGACCTTGCCAACCGACACGTACTTTCACAGAGCGATGCACCCCTTCATCACTTGTCCACATTTTGGTTCGGGCTGACTTCTGTCAAAGGGATACGCATCCCTTGGGTGAGTTGGCTGACTCAACCAAGTGCGCTCTTCCTTTCCTTGGCGGACTTCGCTACCTTCAGTTTTGGGTGCCCAAGTCACTTTGCATATGTTCACTGGAAAATTTCTTGGCTCAGAGTTTGGTGCAAGTATTCCTTGGTTAACATCTATTACACGTTTTCTTTGTGAACTCCCCTTGGCGCAGCGAGCATCCAAGGTGTCCAAGCTTCCCGACTCCCGTTTCTTATTTGTTTCATCAGTTCGGAACTCTTACAGCTAGAACATCTTTCATTTCCAATCGGTTCGTCTTTCAGTGGAGCGCTTATCGCTTCCATGGGTTTCCCACCTAGCTTGCTTCTTCATTCAAGTCACCATATTAACCTCTATCACAACTCTACTTGTTGAATATGTCTTTGGCACGATGCACGTCCAAAGATCTCGTCTTCACCATATAAGTTTTATTTTCGCTTCTTGGTTCAAACCGAGCACTCACTCTCTTGCTTGACTCGTCCATGTAAACCTTCGGGGGAAGAGTGTGAGCACCGAAGAAAACATATAAGGTGTTACAGTTATATTATTAAAAAAAACTTGTAAAGGTGAGGGATATGTTATGCATCATAATTATTTTAAACTTTTTCTAGAAAAAAAAAAATATTAAAATGGAGGTGAGGAGGACACTAAAATAATTTCAAATGATGAAGGTCTCATACATGATTTTATATTTTCATTAGGGATCCCTGAAGTTGAGCACTCTTACATAGATGTTTGTTTCAGATTCAATTACACAAAGAAAGACTTATGCTTTGTTTTTGCAAGAGAACATTGGCTATCTGTAGATGTGTTTGAGAATGTTGTTTTTAATAATTTTTTGAGGTTAATGTAGTCATGGTCTCTTGGCATAATTTTCCAATTCAATAATTTGTCATGCTAAATGTTTGATCAAATAATTTTCATCTAGTCATTTGAGGTCATAACTATAGAATATTAGTAGCGGATTTATGGGAAGTGTTAAAAATAAAAGGTGTTTTTACCAAAATCTCATTCTATGTCTGCATTTTAGATTATGGTTAATTCTTTTTCAATAAAAATATTAATATTTTCAGTGCATTTTGCTGATTCTATAGTAGTTGTAAAGTAGTAATTACCACTATCACAAGGGATTCATTTACTTTATGGGTATAAACTACTTGAGGATCAAAATCCTTTTTTTTCTTCTATTGCATAGGTAAATGTTCAACCCGCATTGTGATGTTATTATTGCATGGAGTAGTGATGGATTCTAAGGTATGTTCAATCTCCAACACTCTATCCTTTAGAGACATCGTCAAAAATAATTATTCCTTTCCATCTACCTCAAAGCTTCATACTATTCCCAACACTTATATAGTGAAGCATATTCATGACGTATTAATGGTAGAGATTACAAGATGGAAGGTGACCGATTTGCATTTAATGTTTCAGAAAATATGGATTTATTTATTGATTAATGGGTGTGACATCATCTTCATACTAGTGGATTCATTCAAATTGAACAAAGAATTGTGATATCTCTCTTTTCTTTAAAGTTTTTTTTAAAGTGAAATCATCTTGTTGATTATTAGAATGTCTTTGAGGAGGCTTCTTAATTTTGAGGAAGTGTGAGACTTTTCACATGTCATTGGTTCCTAAATTTTATTCTAAATCTATATCAATTAATCAAATACCAATTTGGATTCACCTTCCCAATTTGTCTTTTCATTTCTAATATTTATCATTTTTTTAGGATATTGAAAATTATTTGGAAACTTGCATAAAATAAAATCTTATGAGAGATCTAGTGGGATTGTCATATATGTGTCAGTATAGATCTTATTGAGGGTTTGATGGACAAGATGATTCTCAATTGGAAACATTTTACATACGCTGAAGTCTTGTATTATTGGAACAAAAACATTTCAATGTAAGGGATGTCAACTTCCAATACATCTACAAGATACTTGTCCCCATGGGCAAGAAGATCCTCCAATGAAAAAAGAGATCAAATAAAAATTAAAAAAGATGAAATTTTATGGATAATGATGATGATTAAAATGAGGAAACTCATGAATTGCATGTGGCCATATAAGGGAATCCAATCCTTCCCCAAGGGATAGAGTAGAATATAATACTAAGAATTCCCCCTTAGGCCACTATTCATGAAGCCTCTCTATATCAAAATAATAGACCACATGATATAGATACCTCTGTTTTAGACTATGAATCCTAACCTCTCACCTTCTAACTTATAGTTAGTTGTTGTATCACCTTATTTAGTTATTATACACGAGGGGATTTCTACAATTCCTTCTATGCTCAACATGGAGTTGACACGTGATATTTAAAAGAAATATTAATATCAAAAAAATATTTCAATGTCATCCATAAAGAAAATATTTCAATAACCATGTTAAGTAAAATAATTCTATAGAAAGAGATAAAGTAATTGAACCTAAAAAATTCCACAATGAAGAAGATGCTTAATTCATTCATGCTATAAGAAAAAAATCATTTCAATGTGGACCATAAATAAACTATTTCTTTGTCCATATATATATATATATATATACACAATCAAAATTTGACAACATTTAAAAAAATATTTAAACACCTACATTAAGTAATATGGAAAGAAAAAATTTATTTTTCGCACATAGGTGCTTTCTAAATCTCCATCTCCATATGAGGGAAATGTGTAATTCCTTCAATGCTTAAATGCTTAATATTATAGAGTTGTCATGTGAAATTTAAACAAAATATTATTATGTGCACACACACACACACACACATATATAAACAATTGAAAGTTACAAGTGATATTTAAAAACTATTTTAGCATCCACCTTAAGTAAAAATAAATGATATCAAACTTATATATAAAGAGAGAATAGTTGAAAGAAAAAAAAATATTATTGAGGACATATGTGCTTTCTACTTCTCTATATGAGAGATATGTGTAATTCCTTCAGTGCTTAATACCAATGTAGATCCATCTTAACTTCATATCTTTCATGAGCTGAGAGATATCAAATTCCTAAGGATGGAAATTTTGTTAGATACAAAACCTGAAGAAATGTTTGCATATGTTGGTATTTAGAGCCTAAAACAATAATTAAATCAAAGAAATAAGAAAATAGATACAAAAAAATCACTCACATAACAAATGAGAGTTACGAACATCCACGGGACAAGATGTCTCTCGAAATATATATATATACATTGGAACTGCTACATAGTTACATAGTTATGAGAACTACCACCAATTATACAAACTTCCATCGGTTCGTAAACCAACACCACTGAATATTTACATAAGTAAAATTTAGTTTACATTTCTTTTTAATTGATTGTTGTCACATTTTAACAATCTCCACCTTGACAAAAATTTATCCAATAACTTTCCTTAGCCCATTCATCACCTCTTTTGCAAGCCAAGAGAAGCCAAACACCATCATAGCTTCGGAGCTTCTCTAACAACACTGGTTACGAGAACATGTCTATACAATTTTCTCTAGTATGGACCATTCCACCTCCATCAATAACCTATTTTACAAAATTATGCATTGTCCCATTTTGATATGTTGTATCGTTAGTCAAATGCACAACGCTTTGACCACCACATAAAACCTCATCATGTACTTTTCTCAACTTACCCAATAAATCCTTGCATTCTCATAAAATAAGGTGATTCTTGTGCTTCTGTACATCTAAGATAATGAAGCACCCATTTCCATGCTCTTCACCTGGTTTTTCCATGTGTCTACCGACAAAACCAAATGCATGTGAAATAATGACCATTTCATCACATACATAAAACTTCCTCCTAGCATATGATACACGAGACATATAACCATTTTCGTCTTCATTAATTAGGACATAAACATGAAGAAAACTTACAATGGAAAGCTAAAGGGATTTTATTGGTTTCACATTATTCATACTGAATTTCTGGAGCATCTTCACCACATACTTCTGTTGTGATAACCATAGCTTACCATCTTTCTTGTCACTATATATTTTCAAGAACAATATTATTTTCAATACTCCTAGATCCTTCATATCAAACATCTTAACCAAATGAGACAACCTGTTGATATCGAACATGCTTGTTCTTACAACAAATATAACATTGAATGCATCAAGGATACCATCTAACTCTATGTGAAATAAGAGGATTATCACATTGCATGATAACTGTTTGTTTAAATACATCTCTGAATTTCCTTGTACTAAACAACACCTGTCAATTATACTTACTAGGAACTGGTTATGAATTCATAACTAAGAGATGAAAAACATTTTTCTGTATACCTGGAAACCAATTTTTATTAGCACAAGACTCATACTCTAAATTTGCGTCATCATCTTGCAATTTTGAGTCCTTCTTGAGATGGCATATGAACTTTTTGACAAAAAGACTAAGTGAACTCTCCTATATCTTGAAATATCTTGTCATGCTCTCCATAATTGTTTTAATTGGAACTAGAAGAATGTTACATAACACCTTGTGGTGTGTCAATTAATCCTCAAGACTGATATTTCCGGTTCAATAAAATGAGATAAATCTGATTGTGTTTCTTTCAAGCATGGTTTAGTGAGTCATAAGTTTGTTTTACTATTGGAAGTATTTCGAAAAATCTTGAGTGGCATAAAAAAATACTTTTTTCTAAGCTTGCTAAACCGGACACCAAAGTGAGATCCTCGAGAGAGACACATGCATAGGTCATTTAAAACTTTCTGTGACATATTTTATACTATGATGGTATTATGATGACAAAAACCTCATGAATTCATAGTCTAAATTAATCTTGTGCTTCCTAGCTATCTAAAGTTCCATATTTCCTTATTTTTTGGATGTTTTTTTAATTTAATCTTTTCTTAAAGGTCAACATGGAATTTGTCAAGTGATTTTTGTTTCAACTCTATATCATATGTCACTTGGTCATTCCAAATATTAACAAGCACGAGAATATAAAGTCCTAAAGATGGTGCCACAAATTCTATTAGTGCATTCAGTCAAAACTGAGTATGAATGATGGTTTTAGGATTTGTCATTTGGAAATTTAAAAATCTATTGACTAGCCCATGAAACTCATATGCGTTTAATGCATAGATCAGCCTTGTTTCACATCTAACTTTCATACTTTTCTGGTTTTAGAAACTGAAAATTGCAGTTAGCATCTTCATAAGAGTGTTGATGAACCATTTCGAACATTGAGAATAGCGTTGATAAACTTATCTTGAAAAACACAATAGAATATCACCTTTTGAGCTAGAAATTGGTCATTTGTGTGAGTTGGGTGCCCATATCCTTTTGTTCAAATATTATATAGGAAATCCCACCTTTAGGTGATTTACATTCATTTGAGAAGAGAAGGGAAGTAGGATCCCAATTGATAGTGTCTCTTCTTCCAAGTTTCACTTGGTTTGTCACGAGTGTATACCTTAATTATCAGAGTCTGACAAATCAAGCACTAATAGGGTGTATCTTCTCCTAAGACATTCAATAACACTAGAAATTTCAAACACACAATTGTATTATACTCTTTTTCTTCCTACTCATCTTCATTGAATGTTTCACTAACATAACCATAGGTGCAGTGCAATGATCCACAATAACCCATTGTCCTTTGTCTACAACAATGTACCCCATCTTCATATTCCAAATATAAAAGGTTTTTCCATTAAATTTATCTAGCTCGATTTTAGAACTTCTCTCCATTCTCTTTCAACACAAGAATCACCATCGTAGATCTCCCATTGAGACCGGGTTTATCACATACCCAAGATAAAATTTCACTGTCAAAAAATGAGCCAAAGCATTAGAAACAAAGGTGTCCCCTTGAAGTTAGTAAACTAAATTTAATACCAAATGTAATTTTTAAACCTTTGCGGTAAAACAATGCATATAGATTCTTAATAAAAACATAATGAATAACAATATTAAACACACATTGTACTCAAATATTTACCCTAGAAACTCTTAACCAAGAAAACCAACAAACATTAGAATTGCACCTCTATTGCTTATTGTATAACTTTACCATTTACAATACAATATATAGAATTTCACAACATCCAATACCCTAATATGTTGACCCATATTATGTTACAACCCTAATTCCTTAACTAAAATTAAATTACAATGGGACAAAAAACCGTTGGTTAAAAATATCAAAAAATGAAAAAGAACAGACCAAAAATAGGCCCCCAAAAAACATATTGGTGTCTCCACCCCCCTCTCACCCCCCACATTCCCAATGAAATGCATACCTTATGAAGATAACCATGAAAATAATATAGCACTCCGAACATTTTCTCACCTTTGAAATTGACCCCCCATTCCCTATGAAATGTAGATCTTATAAAGCTAACCATGAAAATAATATAACACATTCCTAACATTTTCTCACCTTTGAAATTGAAATCAATTTGGTCAACCATAGTCATATTGTTCTTAAACTAGTTCTTCAATACAAATTGTCACTTACTATAATGTCTTTTAATGGTAGCATTTAAGGGAGGATGGTCTTGCCAAACAAAGACTACTTTTAAAAATATAATTTGGTTATAATTTTTTTGAAACATGTACACCAAAGAAAAGATGAATATTCTATTCTATTCTATGGAAATTCTATTTTATTTTCACCAAAGAAAAGAATATGTACACCAAAGTACATTCTCAAATATGTACTTTCATCTCATCTTCACCTCCACTATCATAAGACTATACCCGTAAGGTCTCCCATGACACCCACCAAGTTTGCACATTATTTGGGAAGACTTAGGTATGAGTTGGGAAAGAGAACATGGAGAGCATGTGATCTGTTGGGAAAACAAAGATGTGTGGTTGTGAGTAAGAGAACCATGGGGGAACAATGGTGACCTATGAAACCAAGGGGGAACACACCTTACTTTGTTTATAATCATTGAGGGAGACATGGGTTGCATTTGGACAAGGGAAGAGAAACTTGGGAGCATACCCAAGAAGTACACGCTTTCCCTTGGCAACATGGGTGCATAGGAAAGGTTGGATGACTATATTGGCGCACCCACGAGGAGCCAAACTGATAGAAACAAGAGAACACACAAGGAAAGAGGAACATGCCCAAGGATGGGCTGTTTTAGCACAAGAGACATGACGATAGATGAGAGAAAGGGATTTGTTTGGCGCACTAGGTCCACGAAGGGACATGATGAGCCGTGTGTGTGGGGGTTTCTGAAGGGTTGTGACACACCCAAAAGACATGCCAATTCACATTGGTGGACCTTGGAGTCTATATAAGAGCACAAGGGAACACAACCAAAGAAGGGAATATTTTGGAAAGAGATCTGTAGAGAACAAGTTTGAGGTAAGGAAGAACTAAGGTAGAACTACCAAGATGGAAGAGAAGTCGCCAAGGGTGGGATGCTCTGAGACATTTTTGGGAAGTTTGGAAGGGAAGGTATGTTGGACAAATGTGTTAGGAATAACTAAAATCTATGTTATCTTGCTAAAAGTTTACGATAATTAAGGTACAACAAGTCTATAGTTGAGGGAATGTCTAAGGTGCACTATAGGAGGTTGTAGATATGGTTGTGACATAGAGTCTTCATTTGATGAATTGATGTATGAGGATCTTGGGGAGGTGAGGAACATCGTGTGACTCTTCCCAAGTTGTAAACTAAGATGGTGGTTTTCATATTGTAATTGTCCTTCAATAACAAAGGCTTAGTAGGGTGTAAAGCATGGTTTGTGCCACCTTCACTATTTATGTGTATGTCTTTCATTTTTTCAACAATTGTTCTCTCAATTTTTCATGTTCATGGATGTATGCTGATATATTATTAAGTGTTAAAATATTAACAATTGTCTCAGTATTAAGAGTTTTTCTAGAGTAGGAGTGTGACTCACACGTAGGTCAGAACAAAGTATGGGTATGCTCTAGGTTAATAGGCATAGTCTAGAAAATGTATTTTTGTTGTTTCCAAGGAACACAGTAATAACCACTAGGGTGTCAGATGCCCTCAAGAGGTGAATTATCACAAGATATTAATAGGTGTCTTATCGGGTCCTGATAGGTGGTAACACATAAAAATTTGAAAGACAGTTTAGTGAGCTCTTCACCACACTATCATATTTTTCATATGTGGTATCAAATATCTTCTTCGCTACTATATTTAGAATAATTGTGGTAGGTTGCACTTGTTGATAGTTTGGGTGCAGGATTGGTGAGGGTTTGGTCAAGTGGACTGACCCATCACATAGACAACCTAGGAGAAGACATAGTGGGTTGTGGAATAAGTAAAGGGTCAATTTGTGGATGAAGCCATAACTTGTGATCGGACCTGAGCACACCCCTTGAGCAGGCCAATCACAAGTTTCGCAGGGTGAATCAGGCACTCAGGTAAGGCAGACAAACATAAGACTATCATAGACTCAATTGTAGAAGTAATCACAATGTTGATCAATGAATCTTGAAGAATTCTTGAGACAAAGTCTTGGTTTCCTTGGATGAAACATTTTTAAGTAAATTGAAGATACCTGGAGGTCCATCCATGGATGTGTCCCATGCATATGGTAGTGATACGGAGAGGGATCCTAAGGAAGACATAATGAAGCATCGACTCATTATATTGGAGAAGACTATTGAGAATATGATGGATGCAATGTGTCAACATGGTGAGAAGGTTGATCAGATAAGTATTGAGATAGGGAGGATGAAGCACGGGTTTAATGAAGTTTTTTGGGAGTGTCAAGAAAATGCAAATGTGATTACCCACACCTTCACTGACGATGTTCAGGACAAACTCAAGGTAGAGGAGGACACACTTTCCTCATTCACACAGAAGTTGAACGAAAAAGATGACACCATCACATTGTTGAAACAGTATTGGGATAATGGAAAAATCTATGCTATCATTCCAATGAGGTTTGATATAAAGGAAGATGAGCCATATGACAATACTCACAACACTAAGTTGCTTGAAATATTCTACTGGGACATTGAGAATTACTTGGATCAGTTGAATGGAAGTTCAGACAAAGCCAATTTGAACATCGTAGCAATGTTCTTGAGAAGAACTAGTTGGAAGACATAGTAGCTGCTAGAATCATTAAGAATATTGAAAACTGGGCAGAGATGAAGGAAACCTTGAAGGCACAGTTTGGTCCCGGGAACCATGCATGGATGACGAGAAATCAATTTTTGGTTATCAATCATGTTGGAATATATAATCCTACATAAATTATTTCATAGGGTTGATGTCACAGATCAATGACATGTTGGAGGAATACAAAAACGAATGGTCTACAATCATGGTTGCAGAGTTAGTTGTGACGGTTGAACATTAAGACTCTTCCAACAACAATCACTGTAATGGAAAAACTGTTGGACTATCAACGTGAACCCAACATAGGTCCTAGGAATAGTGAGTATTCCTAAGTTGAGAAGCAGTAGCAAGGAAAGGGGAAGTAGAAGGACAAATTAAACGCAAAGACATACAAGGGAAACAAGGACAATGCCAAGAAAAAAGACACAACGAAATAGAATATGCTTATTTCGTTTTGGATTTGTGTGAAGGAGAACTATGAAAAGAGTTTTCCCTTGAAATGGAATTTGAATGCTTTGGAGATGGCAGGAAACCCATTCGTTTGAGTCTTGCAGGTCTTGAACACTTTCATGGAGGGTGAACCCACAAAGAACCAAGAGCAAGATGAGAGAAAATGTTTCTATGTACAGGCATAACCCAATAGGAGGTCAATGATAGCCATGATGGAAAATAGGGTGAATAATAACTTCTTGAGGGAGGACATGGTGCAAAGGATTGGGTTTTAGCCAAACAAACACAAACAACCTTCAAGACAATGAATGAAGTTGTAGAGACAATCATTGTTGTAGCCAAGGATAACTCATTGAAGCTTGGTGACTGGTGAAGTACGACAAGTTTTACCATTGTTTCTATGGATGATTTGGAATTTTTTGTTGTTCCTAAGATTTATTCTAAGGATCAAAGAATAATGTCAGGCATCAAATATTTAAAATTAAGTATTTTGTAAGTGATTTTTCTACCTTTAGTTTTTTGAGAAATAATCTTTAAATGAAATTAATAATAAAACAATACAGAGGTTGTATCTCGTTATCTGATTCACATTTATAATGTCAAATTATGTAGAAATGATTTACAAAAATGTTAAAACAAAGTCAGGTATCAATTACAGATAAGTCTCACCTTGTTTGCAGTAGAAGAAAAGTAGAAGATGCACCCTTGAGAGGAGATAAAAAAATGCAGTAATTCACACAGGTCACGAGCCTTGTTTTACTCACAATAATAACAGAGGAAAATTTGTTATTAAATGAACTTTGGATATTTTATGATCACAGTAGATGTAGTACTAAATTGTAATCATTCAATCTTCAAGAACTATAGAAATAAATTTAGAGAGATGGAAACACAGAGGAAATAGATAATTCGAATTGAACGAAACTTAGAATCTCTGTTTGCACTTGTATTGATATTCAAAAGAACTCTTTTACATTCGGAAAAAAGTAGCCTACACTGGGCTAGAAGCTGCCACAAATAGATAAAAAATCCATCTATTTATACAAAAATTTTCTCAACTGAAAATCGTTGGACTTCCCACAATAGAATACAATTTGAATTAAATAACATCATGCATATATTTTTGAGTTCTAATTTGATGTGATGGCGCTAGATATGTCGCTTGATTGGCTTGCAGATACACTAGTTTTACTTCGTTCTTTGAACTGGGTACACATGTCCACTAAGGCCACTGCAATCATTGGCTTAATTTATTTTCTATCTGATTGTGTTCCCATATATCCCTTCGAATGAATTTATTGGGATAAAGAATTGCAGTTGAAGATATGGGGATGGTAATTGGACAGGTAGCTTAGTGTTGGATCATTATGGGATGGATAATAGTTACAGGGAAGAATAATCATTCACGAATAAGATGGCGTGGGGACAAGTGTACAATAAGGAGGTGGGATGAGTGGATGAGAGAATGTAGGTGGTAGGGATAGATGGGGTAATTGACATGTAGAGAGTGTGACATGCTAGATGGTGAAAGGTAGAATGGGTGGAGGACAGGTGTTGAGTCATGATTCTAACGGTCTAATGTTCAAAAAACAAATGAAATAAATGAACTAAAGTCCTTTTACACTTTTCTCTTTTGCAGGGGTGCGAGGAAGTGCTTTTGACCTAACCCGCCTTTTGCCCTGCAATGCACATAGTGATGGCACATACCCCTGAGAGAAAATTTTGGTTTAAATTGCGGGACCACCTTTCAAAATTAAACCCCATGAAACTTCTCCCCCCTCAATCTCTCTTGGTCCTTAATCTCAAGAACTCACGATCCATGATACTTCGGACCTAATCAACTTGGAGCTCCTACCAGATTTAGCCCTTCCCTTCCATATTTGGTCCCTTTCCTAGTTTATTAGGCTTACAAACTGGTTTAGCTTTCCACTAGATTATGAAATATGATCCATCAAGCTTCCTTGCAACTTTTCATGGCGCCATAATCCTTAAGGAACTAAAATTAGCCTGCCTATAACAAGAGAAGTTTGTAAGCTCTTACTAAATGAAAAAACGTTAATTGCAAATGGTAAAATGATTTTTAAATTCAAAGAGCTTTTACCTGGTGGTTCACAATCTTTATTGAAATCATTAACTTTATCCAATCATAAACGTCATTAACAATTTGATGGTTCGATGTTCAAAGGTTTTGAATGTAAGAGGGTAGAAATTTCCCTAAGGATGAATTCACGAAGAAGTTAATATCTTATTAATCACCTTTATGTTTTAATTATTCATGTTTTAAACATTGAGATAGACTTAAGTACTTCAACGGTTAGGCGTTCAGAGGTTTTTGTTGTTTAGAATTCTTGGAATACCCAAAGCTCTTAAACGACCATTAATGATTTCCTTTTAAAACTCAAGCAACTTCTACACTTCGAAGATCATTATAAATGTTTGATCAACTTAGATTAACTCATCGATGAAAGATACTATAAGCTCCTTATTGAATAACAACAACCCTTGGATTTTTTTTTAAATTAAAAGGCAAATCTCTAAGTTTTTTCTCTTTTGGGTAAAATTTGTATTTCTAAGAGGCAAAATCTAAAGTTCAAAATCTCAAAATTATACATGTTCCAACATTTGGGTTGGGAAAAGAGTTCACGAGGAAGGAAAATGAAACATCTATTCCTCACATGAATAGTTTGGCCATTTTCTCAGGATAAACCCCATGTTTGATTTCTACCACTATGATGAAGGAAGGAGGCATGCTGATGTCTTCTTTGTAGATGGTTGTTGCTAATATCCAGAGTTGGAAACCTTGTGGGGGTGAACTTGGATGATGTGGGCTAACGGTTGGATAGTATAACATAGAAAATGAAAGGAATCTGATGCCAATGGAATGAAGGATTTCTGAGGTTGAAGATATAGTTGTAAATATGGCTAAGACAATGGATGGATTTGTTGATTTATGTTTGAAAGTTGATGAATTGCAACAAATATCAAAGGAATTCATAGAGATGAGGATATCGAAGTATTTTGTTGAACAAGAGCAGAGACCATCTGTATACTAAGAGGATGTGAGCGAGACACAACAGCCTTGGTGGAAGAGAACTAAGGAAGAGGTTGATTCCTCCTCTAGTGAACTTGGACATAGTGAATGATTGTATGATCCTGAGCTAGAACGAATTATGGAGGAGTGTGAAGGAAAAATTCGTTCAAGTATAACACTACTTATGTACATAACGTCGAAGGATGTTGACTCTCCATTGATGAAATTGGGCTATATTAGAGATGAGGGAGATGTCCCAAATATCCATCACCTTTCACCTTAAATCTAAACCTTAACATGTTAGCTCGCTATCTCTATGGGATTTATTGAGGCCAATGGGGCCCCTTGAGGTGGTGCCTTAGTAAAGTCTATTGGGAATCTAGTGGGTCACTTAAAATATCAAAGGAAATGAGGAGTTGTGGATATGATGAGTTTGTGGACAAAAAAAGATGTTTGAATGTAAATATGTGAGTTCTTAAGATAGAGGGACAACAATTGGACTAGTTACCCAATCAGTGAAAGTCACAAGGGGATCCAAATCATAAAATCATTGGAAGACAGATCTAAGTATGGAATAAATAGTAAGTCAGAGAACAACAACACGTCATAGACTCATGTAACTTCCTTGTGAGAGTTTTCCTTGACAACAATAGTTGAGGAGAAAACAATCATTGAGTGGTGATGAGATCCGATAGAGACTCCATAGATATCAATGGATGTTCCCAAGGATGACAACAACTTGGAGTGGGGGAGGATGCAAGGTCTCTAATGACACCCATTAGGCACACATTCTCTTTGAGAAAACTTGTTGATGAATCAAGCAAGAGAACATGGAGAGAATGAAATTGGTTGGGAAAAAAAAGATATGTGATTGTGAGGAGGAGCAACTTTGATGCGCGATGGAGACTTGCGACACCAAGGGGGAACACACCTTACTTTCCTTAGAACGATTGATGGAGACTTGGGTTTCATTTCGAAAAGTGCAGGGAAACTTGGGAGCACGCCCAAGGAGTGGAACCCTCTTCCTTCAAAAACATGGGCGAACTAGAGCAGTTGTATGAACCCATCGACAGAACCATAAGGAATGGTAATGACTGTCAGAAGAGAAAACATAAGGAAATGAGGGTGCAACAAAAGATAGGGAGTGTTAGTCCAAGAGACATGATGGTTTATGGGTGTGTGAGATTGTTTGGGTGCACTAGGTCCATGAAGGGGCAAGACGAGTAATTTGAGTGTGGTTTTTTTAAGGGGAATGACACACCCAAAGGACATGACATTCAACATTGGTGACCCTTGGATTATCTATAAGAGAATAATGGTGCAAAACCAAGGAAGGGAATATTTTGGAAAGATATTTGGAGAGAATAATTCCAAGGAAACGTTTGAGAAAAGGAAGAGTTGAGGCATAACTACGAAGATGGAAGACAAGTAACCAAAGGTGAAATGCTATAAGAGACTTTAGAAAATTCTTAATGAAGATGTGATCTAAGTGAAAATGCATAATCTAAATAAAATGTTGTTAATGTTATCAAACAACAAAGTAAGAACCATTGTGATATCACACTCCCTCCCTCAAGAGGAGAACAATCACAAAATATAAAAAACACATCCTATGAAGTCGTGACAATACCTTCTTCACCTCATACTACAAGCTCTATGAATAACATTATTCCATATACATGGATATTAACTCACCTCCAATAAAGGATATGCACTATCATTACAATGTTAACCCAACCTCTCCAATGCATCAATACATCATTGAAACATAAGAATCCATCATTTACCTACGATTACTTATAATATATAAAGGATGTATGGTTCGTCATAACCAATACATCATATCTTGTTACCATGTTTAGCTAGTAAACACCATATATGTTTAATAATAAAATTAATTTTCTTCATGACATAAGAAGATCCAACGAAGTATGATGTATAATAATTTTCAGATTCTTTGGCTGGATGACATGATTAGAGCCAATGGAGTAAATGAGTGATGAGTGTATCATATACCTCTATCTTCCTTCATTAATCATCTTCAATGTTACCTCCACCCACGCATGCATGTCAAGCTTTGTAAGTAAAGGTTCTCTACAATGTATCAATCCAATGTGATAAGGACAAATGTGGCGTGATATGTCTTTTTATTCCTTGCAAGTTGGTAGGAAGTTGACATTTGTAATAGCTACGTCTATGTGGTAGATGTTGCTATATTACATTATTATGTTAATTTCATTGTTTTAAATTTGTAAATTTTTTATTATATTGTTATGTTAATTTAATTGTTTTAAATATAACAATTGAGATTCATTTTAAAGTGAAAAGCACAAATGTGACGTGATGTGTCTTATTTAATATTTTCCTCGTTGCAAGCCGGTAGGAAGTTGACCTTTGTAATAGCTACGTCTATGTGGTAGATGTTGCTATATTACATTATTATGTTAATTTAATTGTTTTAAATATATAACTTTTTTATTATATTATTATGTTAATTTAATTATTTTAAATATAACAATTGACATTCATTTTAAACTCAGATTTATTATTTAATATGTTTCTATCAAGATTATTGGAACATTCTGAGTCTTGATAGCATAAAATTGAGATCTGTTTCCATAGCTTAATTTCCCCATCCCCCAACAATATTATGCTTAGAAGAACCATCTTTTGAGTGAACCCCGCATCACACTCAAGTAAGTCTTACAAATCTTCTTGGTACAACATATGAACTTCTAGTTCAACCGAGCCTTGATGATACAATAAAGGAATTAGAATCTATTGCATTATAGGAAATGAATGGGAATAGACCTACCTTTCTTTTCATGTCTGTTGCTGCTATGCACCTGAATAACTCTCCCTTTTATCCCTAGAATACTTACTTTATTAATCCCTTAGGAGGT
The DNA here is from genome assembly GCA_000966675.3 of Picea glauca. Taxonomy (NCBI): domain Eukaryota; kingdom Viridiplantae; phylum Streptophyta; class Pinopsida; order Pinales; family Pinaceae; genus Picea; species Picea glauca. Next base: position 63,567 of record JZKD02S1866918.1, read on the forward strand.
AGTACTATTAACTACCCTTTTTGTAGAAGGGATTGTGTCCCTTAGGAGGTACTACTATTAACTACCCTTTTCGTAGAAGGGATTGTGTAACCTTGTAGTGGCCTTCGAGTTTAATCCTTAATCCTCTCACAATGGAGGTAGGTAAGTATTTAACTAGAAGAGGAAGGTATTGAACTAGCTAGAAGGTAGTGAGGGTAGGGAGAAAGGTTAGTTAAAACACTTTCACTTGCATTTATCCCTTCACTTGTTGGAACAAGTTCGGAACAACTTTCCCTAGGCACCCTGCCCGACAACCCTAAAGGAACGACTTTTTGTCGAAAGTTCAGTTTCCCTTTGGTCAGCTTAGTTTTGTGTGAGGTGATACGTTGTATAACATATGATATGTTATATATTATAACATATGATATGTTATATTATGATATGATATATAATATAACATATCATATGATCATTTTTGTGTAGACTTATATTATAACACTTGTAATCATTTTTGTTAGGTGAATGTCCTAGACATATACCTTCATCTGATCTAGAGTCAAATTTCCATAGATTTTCTTGATCCCTCTTGATGTAACACTTACTTCCAAAGAATCCGAAATGTTTCACAGATGCTGGTCTTCTAAACCATAATTCATAAGGTGTTTTCTCATGGTTAGCTCTCATTTGTGCTCGGTTATGTATGTGCATTGTTGTACATATTCAATCTCTACAACATTTTTATGGCAGTTTAGATTCATTCAACATAGTTCTTGCACCCTATAGAACAATTGTGTTTTTCCTATGAACAAATCCATTTTGTTGAGGAGTTCTTGGAGCTCAGAATTGTCTCTTAATTCCAAGATCTTCACAAAACTTATTTAATTATTTAGGGGTAAATTCCCCTCAGTTATCTGATCCTAAATATTTGATTTTGAGATCTATTTCATTCTCTACATAAGTCTTGAATGATTTAAAATTTTCAAATTCCTAAGATTTTTCTTTGACAAAATATACCAAGGTCGTCCTGGTGTAGTCATCAATTATCAACATGAAGTAGTGTTCCCCTTGTATGCTTATATTCCTAGAGGTCCCAAAGAGATCATTGTGCACAATATCCAAGGGTTTTGATGTAGAATGTTCTTTTGTCTTGAATATGACTCTTGTCTGCTTCCCTAACTGACAATGTTTGCAAATAGGGTCTGAAGGCTTGATGACTTTTGGCATGTCTTTTACAACTCCCTTTTTACTAGCTTTGATCAACTTATCAAATCTCAAGTGTCCCATCCTCCTATGACATATCTATCTTTCATCTATTTGACTAATATGGAATTCTTCTTCTTCTTCAATACCTAAGATATACACATTTCTTAAGGTTCGTGGTGGAATAAAAACTAATTTTCTTAATCCTTCTTTTCTTATTTCACATTTTTGGGAGTAAAAAATGAGTATATGTCCCTGATCATAGGTTTGGCTTACACTGAGTGGATTAGTTTTTAAGTTTTCTACTAGAAGAACACTTTCTTCTTTATTCCTTTTGTTTCCCAAAGAAACCGTTCATTTTCCTAGTATTTTGGNTGGCTGAAGATTCCACTTGGGAAGATGAGTATTTTATACAAAAGCATCTAGAGTTACTCAAGCATTGCGGACAACACTTGTCTCAATGGGAGGGGCATGTTAAGCCCTAATATTGGGTCATTACCCCTTAATTGGGGCATATTATATTAGTAATGTTATTTTATTTATGTCATATTTAGGCTATTAGTTGTAATTATACCTCCTAGCCTCCTATATATACCAAGGAGACATTTTCATTTTGAATCATCTTCTACTTGATCATTTAAGTGGGGTAAAATGAGGTTTCCCCCTTGAAGAGGATTATTCTCTAAAATTATCTTTTTTTCAAGGTGTTGAGTACTTTTTCTGAGGTTTTTCTATGCTATATTGATATTTGGTTCTTAACATAGTTCTTTTCATAAGGCCACTTTACATTTTGTTACTTTTTCTTCTATGTGATTTTATTTCCATATCTTATTATCCTATTAGTTAGAGTTGCTCATTTTCAAGGATTTCATTGGTAATATAGATTCACTAGATTTATGGCCATAGTTGTTGCACTTGTGGCATTAAACATTGTACCCTTGTAAATGAGAGAATGGATTATAATTTATTTTCTCTATGTCATTTTTGTTGTTCTTGTATCTTTGGATATTTCTTGGTTTGCAGTTTCTATAGGCTTTACAATGTACTGTTTTGCGTCCAAAGTTGTCGCATGAATATAAATATCTAAGAAATATATGTTGATATCTATTAGGAGGAGTTATTCTCATTACTTTTTTTCTTTTTGGTGGAGGTTCTTTCTTATTAAAACCAGTCTTTAATGGTCCCATTTTTATCTTGTAGTCTTCTCTTTTTAAGGAACTTCTAAGAGTATTTGCATAATTGATTGATTGTTTATCAGTTTTTTGTGAAGTAGAGGTTGAGTTTTGATCATATCCCAATCCTCTTTTATCATTTTGTGATTTTTGGATGTTAAGAATATCATTTAAAATCTTTGAAATGTTCTCAAACTTTGGCTTCTTCTTTTCCTTTTTCGTTTCTCTTTTTAGTAGGAAAATTTGAACTTCTAGTTTTTCATAGTTTTGTTCCCTATCATTGAGTTGTTTCATAATGAATTCTTCAATTATTTTGGCTTCTTGGAGTTGAGTCTTTAAATAATTGATGACTTTTATTGCTTCTTTGATGGTCCTTTAAAATTCTCCTTCTCTTGATTTTTGTGCTTCTTCATATTCTCATAGTTGTTCTCTTAATGATTTACTATTCCTTTTATAATTTATGAGTTCGTCCTTCATATATGATCTTTAGTTTGTCCCATATTTCTTTTGCTGACTTACAAGCATTAATTTTACAAATACATGATTGACTAATCTGCCTAGGATGGAGTTGTATTCTCTTGCATTGTCATTACAAAGCTCCTTTCTGGTTGTGTTTGTGGGAGTAGTAGCAGGTGTAGTCTACCCATCATCTACATATTGTCAGATATCAAAACCCATGGACATTATATATCCTTTCATCCTAACACTTCAAAGTACCTAATCATTCCCTTTGAACAAAGTTTATCTACTCGAAGACATTCCTTCTTGTTGATCCATTTGATTATGCAAAATATACCTTCCAGTTATTAGATTGTGCTGAAGGCACTGACTCTGATACCATTTGTTGAAAATACTTAGAGGAGGTGTGAATCAATATTACCTTTTCAAAAATTAGTAATTACTTTGTTAATTTATTAATCACCACAATAGATCAACAATGGATTTGTATTTAAAATCAATTATATAAATCTAATTAAAAATAATTGAAATGTTTATAAGAAATGATCTGTGATTGTGAAGGAAACCAATCCTCTTTATAAAACCAAATCTTGGAGACAAAAATCCCCTTCATTTCTTAGCACCTACTCAAGGATGCTACAAATCCATGCTTCTCCAAGAATCAACTTGAAAGGAGGCTCCAACCTCCTGAATTCTTCAAGCACCAACTTGAAAGGGGGTACCAAACCCCTATTTTCTTCAAGAAACAACTTGAAAGGAATATTTAACTACATATTGTTCATGCTTCAACCTGTAGAGGATGATAATCCTCCCTAGATCCTTCCTTACACCCTCACTACATAGGTTTACTCTGCAATCTTATTCCCATGAATCTGTCTCACATAGCATATATCCAGATATCTCCCTGAGTCATACTTTCATTTTTCATTCTTAAGAGTTTATATATCCTTCAAAATGATGTGCATCAATGAACCATTGTGTCTTTTCAATGAATCAATGTGCCTCTTAATTCACAATAGACTGTAATAAAAAATTAACCTAATCGACTTCAAATTTCTTGTAGATTAATTGTGTTTTTCTCTTTATCATGTCAATCATTCTTATGGAATGATCGATCTTACAACCCTTCATTAAATTGACTAAAACGATCAATTTCTTTGTTGCACTAAGCTTTGGTTTTGTAGAGACTCAAGTACCATCTAATTGAGATCAAGATTAAATATTGACCATTGATTTTGATGTGCATATATCTGTTATTCATGCCTAATTGTTTTACGAACCTATGCGCTTCCTTCAACCCACTTTAAATTTTACTGACAAACGGTTGAAATTGAACCCATGAGTTGATCCAATGGACCAAATTAGTCCTGAGAAGATCTTGATCCAAAGAATCAGACTTCATCGTCCAGTCAGATGGATGGTCCATATTTCATCTAGGCGCTTTAGACATATCGACGGTTTAGATATAATCAATTGTTGAGTGGAAAGTTCTTATTCATTTTAAACATGGAATTTTACTTAGAATTGTTTCATGTGATGCGTTTGTGAACTCTCGGACTTGAGGACTCACATGTCTTCTCGAGTGTCATCAGAATGCACTCACAACTTCCACAACCTCCAAGATGAACCTATACTTGAGAAATTTAAGTGATTTTTCTTGGGTTCGAGGGCTATTGGCCTTGTGGACTCACATGTCTTCTTGGGTGTCATCAAAATGCACATCTAACTTCGATTACGTCCATAATGAACCATACTTGGAATTTTACTTAGAATTGTCTTATGTGATGGACTCATGGACTCGCAGAATCATATATCTTCTATGGTTTCATCAAAATGCACGTCCTACTTCTGTTACCTCCATAATGAACCATACTTGGAATTTTTAAGTGATATCCATAGAATAAGATACTTAGCCAATTTTTGGTTCTTCACTGTACTCACGGAAAGGGATCCGAACTGTCTGATCATGATTTCATTTTTATCTAATGATCAACACCATCATGCTCTTATTTTGATTTAATGATCTACATTATTCTTAGTTTGTCAATTCATGCAATTGATAGATGGATACTTGTCTGGATGATAAATCCATTTAACCCTGGTGGACATCAATGACAACATAACACCATATCCAACAACTTTAGTTTATTTCTTTTTCCTATATATTTTACAACACAGTGTTAATATGAAAGAAATAATTGGATTGAATATTTTTTAATAAGTTTTTATTTATTATTATATTGATAATAGAAAAAGTATTTATATGTCTAATGAATTAGTTCCAGTAACTGAGAATTGTGATTTTAAAAAAAAATTACAGAATCAAGCCCCTAAACATATATATTGTACAGATTATGAGCATATATATTAAACGTATATATTGTTAGCATATATATATATTGTAGAGATTTTTGAGAGGTTTCATAAATTTTTATGAGTTGGTATAGAAAGTCACATCTTATAGAAAGCCATCTAATTGTAAATAAGTCTAAGTCATAAAACCTTGGATTGGGCTCCATCTTAGTCTTTGCGAGAATCATGATTAAAGATTCCTATCCTGCATTGTGATATGAGTGCAAATGCATGTTCTGATAAGGCATAAGGCAAGCTTATCACTAATAGTACTCATGTATTTTTGTAGATCAGTAGAATCTGCTCTAACTTATGTAATCTGTAGATTTAAGAAATCAAATAGCTGGGCTATAGGATGGAATATAGCGCTGTTGTAATTTATGTAATCTGTGAAGGTAAGAAATCCAATAGTTGGGCTATAGGTTGGAATATAAAGCTTCCGAGTCTTGTTATGCGGTAAGTATCTGAAGTCTCAACAAAAATACTCTTATAGAAAAAGTAAGCGTCTGAAGTCTCAACAAAAATACTCTTATAGAAAAAGAAAAAAAATTAAGTATCAACAACATATTTATTGGAACAAACACCAGGAATTTCATTGCTAAAGATGCTACCGATAATAATATGTTGAGGCATTGAGGATGACTTGGAAATCAAGAGAGCATCCATTGCACAAGATTAACACACAATAATAGAATGTATTACACAGACAAATGGAYGTTACATATATAGCATCCAGATCRCTGACTCCTAACAATCTAGATCCTAAGAAAGTGGATCTGATTAGCTAAAAATAGTTAACCTAGAAACTCACAGTTATAGCAGTTGTAAGGCTAACTCACAATTACAAAAGCGMTAAGCATTATCTCTAACACCCTCTCTTAATGCTTACATTACAAATATTACAATCACAAATTACAAAACATAACAAAAAGGTTACAACACAAATTTTGTCATGTCTGTCTCRCTGGTCCTCATATGYAGTTACACCCATCTCTGAACTTCATAGACACGCTCTTTCTCTCCCATCATCTTCGAGCTACCACTTCATACAACACAAATACAACCGCTTCCGACCATCTTTGAAGTATCTATAGGATCAACGATTCTAAACTACCCTGAAGAATAGTCTCGATATTGAAACAATCTGTAATCGATCTTACAAAATGATCTTTTTACACACACTCATCAATACAATGATAACCCTTAACTAATGATCTTGAAGCACCGAAATATAACAAAAATCTCCAGCTTTTAACAAACTTCAAAATAGTTATGCGTTCGTTCTTATAGCTCCAAAGAACATCAAGAACTACATACTTGAGTTATATCACTCTGTTCTTTGAGTGGTTCTTGACAATATAATTTTACAAACAAAAAATAATATAACATACACAAATCACATCACACTATATGTAACACTACAACAAATCTACCAAACCAACTCAGACACTTGCCGAACATAAAGTCCACCCATTGCAACGGGAATCAAAGTTTCAACAGAGAGAAAATCGAACCCTGTTGTCAATGCCAAAGTAGATATGGACCTATTTTCTTCCACGCAACTGTCACTGATCAAAAAATGCACAGGCGTCTAAACTCTCACAATTTGATCAGCGAATATCTGGGCAGCGATACCCTCGTCAATTCTCCTATGCAGTCATCCTTTATTCACAAGAAGAGTCTCCCGCAACAATCTCACAAAACACACAAAAAATTTAGAAATTCAAACCCTCTAACCTAATCTACTCCTATAGCGGAATCAACTTATCACTCTTCTTTCATCTTCCAGCCCCTCTCGTGAGAGAGTCAGGGTGGTCCTTGCTCTGATACCAACTTAGAAATCAAGAGAGCAGCCATTGCAGAAGATTAACACACAATAATAGAATGTATTACATAGACAAATGGGGGTTACATATATAGCATCGAGATCACTGACTCCTAACAATCTAGATACTAAGAAAGTGGATCTGATTAGCTAAAAATAATTAACCTAGAAACTCACAGTTACAACAGCTGTAAGGCTAACTCACAATTACAACAGCTGTAAGCATTATCTCTAACAAGATGTTTTTCCAAGCTTGGTGTATAACCTTAAAAGGGTTTTCATTCGTGGCAATTTAAAGTCCAGAGGGCACGAATGTCACTGATTTTGATTTTCTGACCTCGTCGTTCTTAATGGGTGTCATCGAGTGGAAAAGGTAAGTAAAATACACAATCAGATATCTGGTTTTCTCCAACATTAAAATAATCATCGGCAGAGTGTTGTACATTACCAGCTTTGAGAATATAGCATGCGTCGTCAGATTTCGAAAATTCCAAAACACAAGCTTATTCCAAGATGCCATTGATTGTGATGCTAGCACCATCTGATTTCGAAAATTCCAAACATAAACGTATTTCATACCATTGACTGTGATGCTCACACCATATGATTTCCAAAATTCCAAACATAAATGTATTTCGTACCATTGACTGTGATGCTCACACCATATTATTCGACTTTTTCAAAAGAAAGAGGACACCGTGTGAAAATAGACAAAATCCGAGACGACGGTCGTGGATTTACTCGCATATTCATATTCATTTTATTCACATGGCGGAACTATTTGCCTAGATTTCAGGTTGTGTTCAATAAAGTCGGCGCATCTTTCCTTTATATTTGATTTATCTTTAATGAGTTTTTTCCATTGGTTCACATCATCTCTATTTAATATAGTGGATTTTAGTGATAAATATTTACATTATCTAGATAATATAATGACTTGTAGTGATAAATAACGATTAACTTTGCACTATAAATATATTGAGATTAACATTCTTGGATAGATATTAACTTCAATATATCTTGAAATCTGCTTAACAAATTGGAAAAAAAACTATTACCTTAAATTTATGAATTTGTTAAGGGTTTACCCTCTTATATTGTTAAAAGTGTTAATTTTACATTAACATGTTCCCTTAATAAAAATTATAATTCAAAATTAAAATAAATATAAATTATTTATAATATTTTATATTTTATGAAATTTCTTAAATAGAGTTAGCAAGTTAGCAAGTGGCATTTAAAGAAACATTTCAACCAAAAAAAAATTAACATACTTTTATATATATAATCCTTACACATATATGTATTGAAAGTACAAAAAGTTAAAGAGATGAAATGGGTTTTCTAGGACTCAAAACTATTAATTGATAGTAATTTTTTTTTTGAAA
>JZKD02S1866929.1:0-34233 GCA_000966675.3 Picea glauca
ATATATATATATATATATATATATATATATATATATATATATAACCTTATTCTTTTATTTAAGCTTATAATACACAGAGTTAAATGATTACATTGCTTTTGAAGTCCCTACTCAATATATAGAAGTAAGGAAACTAATTAAAATTAGTAAAGCTCACAATCATCAACTATAGCACACATGTTACAAATATTTATGGCGAATATGAGTAACTAAAAAACAAATTGGAGGAGCTTCAAATGAAAATTTTAAAGAAAACTTTTGAATATGTGATTTATGGTGTGAAAACGAGTTGGAAGAGTCCAATCTATCATGGGTCTAGCGCTTGATCTGTTGAAAATGGATGGTCTCACAAACCATTGTCCAAGCTGAGTTTTGGCCTTTGGCTCATCCTTTACTGCTAGAGAACATTTTCAAACTCTTTTTTTTTAAATTTCGTAGGATTTACTCCTTGGGGATTTTCTTCTAGAGAGGACATATACCCCTAACTCTTTCTTTTTTTCTTCGAGGGGGTTGATTTCCTAGGAATTTCTAGGCATAGAGAGGGTTGATTCTTTGAAGCCACCTCACTTCTTCAGTGCATTGACATTTTTATAAAGCATTTCCCTCCTTTCAGTTACTCTTTAGATGCTGTTGGTCACCCTCTTTTAACAAAAGGAGAGATCAATAAGGCAATGAGGGACAACATCTATCAAAGGTACACTCATAGCACTTGGGTCCCCCTACCCTTTGATATTTGGTCCCAAGATGGCCTTTTAGTATGACATTAAATGCAACTACAATGCCATTCTTTGTCTTGGAAAAATTTGAAATCATTTGGTTCATGGCTTTGGGATCCTATTTAACCAACTACAGATTAACTCCCATCACCTATAGATCAAATAAAAGCACTGCATTCCAAAGTTTGAGAGGATTTGCCAGCTATGCGATTTCTATGTGATTGAGGTTAAGGAACACTTTGTCTACATGTGTCCTAGATATAATGATATTTGAAGGAGGTATCATTGCTTCTTTCTGGACAAAGTGGGTTCTCTTGTGACTTTCTTTTTCTACATAGATCATAAATGCCAAGGTTTATCATTGGGAGGTGGTTATCCATGGGCAAGAGACTTTCTGAGGCGTCTGTAGCCTTATTTCCATTAGGCTCGTTGCTTCTTTCTTTCAGCATATCATAGTTCTTGGAGTTGATAAGCTCTAGGTGGACTCCCTCATCCTTTAGTTGGATGGAGGTAGATTTGTGAGACAACAAACTTCCTCTCGCATGGCTAGCAATGACTTCACCTCTATGAGACCTTAGAGTTGGACTCATTCACTACAGAGAATGGCCTCTTGGGTTAGCTTGTGCAATTAAACCTCCATCATGAGATTCTTCCCCTTGGTCTTACATGTTATGAGTGATGTGCCTGTTTTTTTAAGCCTCCTATCAATATTGTACAACTAGGCTCTCATGGTGCCAGGTAGTGTTTGAATATCATCAAATTTTGCAATGGGTCACATCATAGTGATAGATGGGAACAAAGATGTGATTTCTCCCTCTGTTGCCTCTACTTTTATATCCATTTATGATGTGATGATCAGCTAGGGCCTTGCTCTTCTTAGGGTTTTTCCTAGCTCATGCTCTTCTCTTTCTTTTATTGTCATTATTTTATCTCTTATATTTTGTTATCCTTTTAGCATCTAAGAGTGTTCTAGTCAATCCCACAATTTAGCAACGATTTATTGTACTCTTTAGTCCCATTGAGCTATTTCTTTTGGAGAAATAATTCCCCTTACCCTCTCGCAATTAAGCAAAGAGTGAAGAAATTGGTACCTTTCCAGCCCCATTCATGTTGGGTTTAAGATTTAGCCCTTGAAGGGGAAATCCTATTCAATCATTGCATTTTCGTGTGTGTATCTAACAATAGGTCCCTTTATATAGAATAGGTGACCATACCAATATGTTATAATACTTGTCTCCCATAATATCTGAAGTGATTCCATGAGATCTTCATCCCTAACTTCTCTCATTGTCCGACTCCTCATCCTGTTCTCCATATACTTAGACATTGTGCATGGTCTAGTTCATATAATTTAGATATTATTAATCACAATTAGGAGTTATTCCATTATACTACCCCATAACAAATACATGCTCCCCCATAACAAATACATGTGATTTGAATATTCAATCCTGGTCTGACCCTGGGCTGTTTTTTTAGACGATTCGGGTTCTGATAACCTTGCATTGATCCAATTCATGGATTGCTACTAGGAGTAGGGAAGTCTCTCCATACCCATGCATTCTTGTTGCAAGATACACTTGGGTTTTACATTTAAGCTTGTGATTAAGTTATGTGTGTGGGCTTTGCTAGATTGGATTTTTGTATTGTTTTATCTGAGGATTCAATCCAGCTATTTTCCTTGTCAATATATTTTAAACAGGAGTAATCTCCTCCTTTTCCACGCATTCATCTTGCTGCAAAAATGCAATGGATTTACAGTGGAGCCCAAACTTAGTTTGGGATGAGTATTCAGTTTCCTTGTTTTTTGTGTCATTTTATTTTGGACCAAGAAATCGTTTATCTCTCTGGCCAAAATTCTCCTTCCATGCATTCCTCTTTTCTATTCCATGTATTCATCTCTCGGTAAGTATGCTATTTAATTTTATTGGACTTTTGTTTCCTTAGAATAAGTACGTGTAATTAGATGAATGGGGCAGCTTCATAAGAGCATAAACTTAGAGGAATCTCCTTCTGTTCCATACATTCCTATTGCTGTAATGGTGTCATACAGTTAGGCCTGAACATTGTAGGTGATGTGTAGTCAATTGTCTCTAGTTTTATATCTCTTTATTTGGATTTAAACGAAGGTCCTTCAATCTGGCTGTAATCCCCCCTTTCACCTGCAGTATCTTTTCTGTTCCATCAATTCGCCTTTCTGCATGTGTGCTATTTACAGTGGACTTAAATAAGCATGTGTGTAATTAGAAGAATGGAGAAGCTAGGTAAGATTTCTAACTTTGACTGAGATCATGTATAACCTAATTGGGAACCAGTCGAATGAGCCAATCAATGTAGCTTGCAGAGTGAACCATTTTATTCCTTGCTTTGTGATATCCTTCAGCATTGGCATGAATATTGTATGGATTATGCACTGGGTTGTCAGTAGTTCTTATTAGCTTATCTTCTATTTGAAATTGATCCAACCAGATTCTGTTATTTAATTGTAGGCATGTATGATGCAATTTATTCTGTTTGGTTGGATAGTCTCTCTCTTGGGACAAATTTGTATGATATTATGGGATATTTAGTCGGCATTAACTGTTCTGATATTAGTTCTTTGTGGTTTTCCTTCAAATTCACAAGGCACTTGTCAACTATACACGTGCCCAGAACTTTTGTTCATCCATGAGAAATGTATCTGTATTAGTGGTTTTTGGAGTGGCTTATTGGATGATTGAGTACATTGTTTCAATTCTCAACTATAGTTAAGTTTTATGTTTGGCTAATTTTATAATTTATTTGTTAGAGGAGTTGGCATTTTTATTCTATAGAACCTAGGTGAAGATTGCAGTCTATACCATCTATTTTGTGAAAATAGAGAATTTACAGTTTCCATTGGGGTAAAATTTTCAGGTACTATGTTACTCCATCAGGGAAGAAGTTACGTTCAATGGTTGAGGTTGAAAGGTAATATATTAATGTTAATTTCTTAGTGTCAATAATTTTTTATTTGCATTTTCTCTTCGTAACCTACTTTGATCTTGTGGATTGTTCAAACCTCAATGTAGTTCAGGTATTCAAATTGTTATCAAGATTCAATACAATGTAAATTGTGATAAGCCCAGTCATGATCTCCATGCGATAAGCCCAGCCAAGATCTCCCTGCTATATCATAGGCTCTTTCCTTTTTTTTAAATCAGGCCCCATATTGCATTTGCATATAATGACCCCATCAAAATGTTGGTCTTATCAGTTTCCAGCTGTTTACAATGCATAACTAACCATTAGAGCACTTAGTCATGGATTGGAGTGCAAAACTAACTAGGGCTCCATTAAAAACTTGCATTTGATGTGTTCTAAATATATATAATTCATGACCTTTACTTCTTTGTGTATATTATTTGATTCGTGCTATTTCTTTATGCAGGTTCTTGATAGAAAATCCAGAGTACCTAGAGGCAGGAGTAAATCTTTCACAATTCTCCTATCAAATTCCTAAGCCACTTTATGAAGGTTATGTGAGAAAACGCTCATCCAGTGCTACATCTGGGGTGGACGTGGGTCCAATGAAGAAAACGAGAACGATCTCAGATATTGAAAGAAATCTTAAAGCTACACAAGGTGTGCAAGCTAGTTGGTATTCTCTCTTAGGTAGAGAGTCTTAATGATAATTTAGAGAACTCAAGGGGTTGTTTCTTAATTCCGGTTATAACACCTCTTGAATACTGTCTTGTCAAGCTATTAAAGTTCTTTAGGATCTTATTGCAGTTTAGCAGATCTGTTATTTAAACCTCTATATTTGTCAATTCAGCAAAACCCCTATCATGGAGGAAGCCTGATTCAAGCTCTAATTTGGGAATGAATTCATCCATTTTTGAGAATGACTATCTTGAGGGGTCTAACTACAACCAGTCAGTGCAGCCAGGTATATCCTAGATTCCATTAAGTGGTTGCTGTTTGTATCATGTATTCCCCGTACTAGCTGAGGAGTGATTCTTTCCAATCACACTGCAGATTTGTGGAGACCTTTCTTTCCTCCATTTGCAAAGAAAAAACGGTCAAGTCGCATAAGACATGAGAGGTATGAGACCTGAGAGGTTAGCGACACTGGAAACTTTCTGTGATGACCATCCCTATGCTTTTTGAGTATAGCATATGGTGGTAGCATCTTAATGGCTTGTTCAAGTATTGTAACAATTGGAAAAACTTTTCATGTTTCTATTAAATCTTAAGATGCCTTGGGGCTTTGGCTTTTTTGATCCTAATTTTTTGTGTTGGAGTACATGTTTTGTTCATATTAAACGGTATTTTTCCCTCAAAAATGGCCTTTCGGTTAGATAGGGCATTAGGTTACAGTGTGCAGATGCATAATGCATCCGTAAGATGTCTGCTGCAAATGACACATCTTTAAAGGAATACCCGCTTGGAGCAGACAGCTGGATTTCTTAAGTATGACCACAGAAATGGAAAACCGCTGAAAACAGGAAGCACATCTCTTAATGTAATGGTAGCAATAGCTAAATGAATAAAAGTATCAACGAGCAACGCCATGTGAATAGCGTATTATGTACCGAACATTGTCCTTCAAATTGAAGGTTTATAGAGTTTGTTACTAAAAAATTCTTTTTATGAACTGATGCATGAGAAAAGAAAGGGGGACCAGCACTGGACACATATATAGCATTGTTATTATTGTACTAAATGAGTAGAACGATTTTCTTAGTTCAGGTTAAAGGGCAATTAGAATACTGGCAAATTAGCAGTTTAAGTGCAAAAAAAGATAGGTTAATTGAGGTTAACCGAGGTGCCCAAGAAATGCAACTTCTACAAAGCTATATTGAACCTAGAATTTTATTGAAGCCATCAAAATATTCATTAGTCATGCATGTAGCATTGAGATTTGTTTTGCAATCCGATTAATGTAATATATGATTAATTGTGCAGTGCAAATGTTTAGAGTGGACCTTGTCTTCATTGTCTCTATATCACATATAGATTTGGGAAGTGATGATTTCAATCATTAAATATCGAGATGGCATATTCTCCTAACAGCGAGTTCCAAGTCCAATTTGTACCCAACCTTTGCAACAGCGAGTTCTAAGTCCAATTTGTACCCAACCTTTGCAAGCTAGCCTGAATCATGCCAATTTTGAACTTTAATTTGTACCCAATAGGTACATCGCCGTTGTATCATGGGCTTCATATTCACACAATTGTAACTAAAAAAAAGAAAGTGGCTTTGCATTAACCGTCGGCACTATTCAAAATCCATTACTTGCTAACAATAACATTGTTGAATAACTAACTAATTCAATGGTAAAACGTAGTTAGCACTATTCAAAATCCATTACTGGCTAACAATAACATTGTTGAATAACTAACTAATTCAATGGGTAAAACGTAGTTATGTGTGCAATACTATGTTGATATTATATGTTTGTCCAACATGACCACTTGGAGAAATTTATTAATGCAAAAGAAAAATATTACAAAGAGATTTATAAGAGAGTTTCTCATAATCGATAATTGGCCAATGACTCTCCATGTTCTTTAAATAGAGATCATGCACCAATCGAGTGTTAAGCCACAAATCAATGTAGTTGTTGAGATTGAAGAGAATATGAGCCATTGTATCACTCTATATCGGGAACATATTATGACCGTTATATTATTTAACTACAATGCATGCTAATATATACTAAAGAAATACACTTTTATCTAACAACACATTAGATCAAATTGATCTTAACTAATTCATAAGTGTCTAAATATTCTAATATTTTCCTTTAAGAACAACTTGAGATAGGATTCAAGGATTTACAAAAGTGACACAATAGAAGGAAGGAGGTAATAGAGCCTATCCCCTTTTAATGATAGCTTCTTGAATCTCTAACATATATTGAAGTTTGGAAAACTTTGTTTCTGTAAGAGACTATGAAAATGTTTGCAACTTGATCTTTTGTAGGGTAAAATAGCACTTCAATAACTTGATCATGAATGAACTTTCAAATGAAGTGCATATGTAGTTCGATGTGTTTGTTGCACTGATGTTGGACTAGGTCTTTGGTGAGCTTGATGGCACTTTGATTGTCACACCAAAGGGTTGTTGAAAGTTGTTGCTGGAATCCAAATTTTGAAAGAATCTGTTGAAGCTATAAGGCTTCTTGACTAGCATTAACCGTTGCTTGGTACTTTGCTTCTGTTGAAGAAAGAGCAATAGGATTTTATTTCTTCTAGGGCCAAGTGATGGTCTTAAACCAAAGTTGAAAACATAACTTGGAATAGACTTTCGATCGTCAGGGTCGTTGATCCAATCTGAATCAGTGAAACCAACCAATAAATGAGTTCCCCTTGAGTTGTAATGTATCTCGAATTAAACCATACTTCGGACATACCAGAGTATCCTTTTAGCTTCTTTCTAATGACTTTCATGGGGTGTTTGCATATATCGGACAACAAGACCAACAACAAAGGAAAGATCACGAGGAGTATGAGTCAAGTATAAGAGGCTACCAACTCAATGACGGTACAAAGGCGGTATTGACTTCAGGATAAGTACATGTAACAAGTTTGAATCCATCCTAGAAAGAAGAAGGGATTAGTTTTAAATCTTCCATGTGAAAACGACCAAGAAGGTTACAAACTGGGAAAGAAAAATTTCTTTCTTAGTTTTCAAAACTTGGAGGCTAAGGAAATAGTGCAAATAGCCTAAGTCGATCATTTCAAATTTTATTTTTAAGGTTGGTTTTCACATGGTTTAAAAGTTTTGGGTCACTACCAATGAGAATAAGGGCATCAACATAAAGAACACAAATTATGAAATGGCTTCCTACTTTCTTGGTATAGTCATTAGAGTGAGAATTGACATCTAGAAAAACAAGTATCAAGAAGAACATTGTCCATTTTGGCATACCAAGCTTGAGGAGTTTGCTTAAGACCATAAAAAGATATTTTAAGGCGACAAATAAGGTTGGAGTCATTTTGGAACATAGCGATGATGTTGTTCTATTTAGATATCTTCTTGCAAATTCTCATGCAAGAAGGTAGATTTGACATCCATCTGATGACCCTCCCATTTATGTGACGTTGCAAGGGCAAGAAGAAGACATGGAATTAATTTTGGCTACAAGGGCAAATGTTTCATTATATTCAATGCCTTCAACTTGGGAGAATCCTTTGGCAACTATTCGAGCCTTGTGTCTTTCAACACTTCCATATGAAGCATATTTAGTTCTATAGATCCATTTACATTTGACAAGTCTTCTTCCTTTTGGAAGAGGTACAAGATCCCAAGTATTGTCTGCCATTAAAGAACGATACTCTTCTTTCAGTGTTGTATCCCAATCTGGATGAGCCAAAGCTTTTGCAAATGTCTTTGGATCAGGAGTCTCTGAAACTTGAGCCAAAAAAGATGAGACTCTTTGGAACTGTGAACGTGTCCAATGCTGTTATGAAAGATCACCGGCAAGATCACTCACTGCTTCTCGTGTTGAACAAACCCATCTAGGAAACAATGGTGTTAGTTCAGGTTCATGTTCAATGGACTCATTTAGAGGAACGTCAGTTGGCGGAGGTGGATTTTCATCCTCTCTGTCATCATCTGAAAAAGAAACCAGAATATGAACAAAATATGATAGAAACGTCGAAGATGGCTTGTAGGCCAAAGAAGGTACAAATATTGAATTAGGCTCGCAGGCTTAATGATTTTCATCAAACTTAACATCTCTTTGAATAATAATTTCATTTGAATGAGGTTGAAGAAGTTTGTAACCTTTGACATCTTCAAAATACCCAACAAAAATACACTTCTCACTTTTAGGCTATAAAGCTTTCATTTTCTCATCGAGAATGTGAGCCCATGTTACATTGCCAAATACACGGAAGTGATTAACATCTGGCTTAATGTTATCCATGCTTCTTTCAGTGTTATACTTTTAAGAGCCTTTGTGGGAGAATTTATACAATTAATGACTTTCACCCAATACTTTAGAGTTAATCCCTTGGATTGGATCATACAATTAGCCATTTCTTTTAATGTGTGGTTATTTATCTCAACAACACCATTTTGTTGTGGTGTATATGGACTAGTGTGTTGCATTTGGATGCCCTGTGCAGTGCGATAATTTGTAAAATTATTGTTCACATATTCACCTTCATTATTTGTTTTTAACCTTTAAAGTTGATGTCTAGATCGCTTTTCCACAAGGACCTTGTAGGCCAAAAACTTGTCAAAAACTTCATTCTGAAGTTTTAAGAAGTAATCCCAAGTGCATCTAGAAAAGTCATCAATGGAAGTTAAGAAATACGTGCACCCAGAAAAAACGGGGAGAAGAAAGTGGACCACACAAGTCACTGTGAACAAGCTGTAAAAGGATCGAGACATTGCAAGAGACACGTTTGTCAAAATTGTCCCAATGATGTTTTTCGAGAACACAATTGACACAAACACCATCTTTGCAAGAAACAAGAGGAAGACCAGTCACCATTTGTTGATTACATAGTCGCTGCAATGAGAGATAGTTTAGATGACCAAACCGCTCATGCCAAAGGTTGCTCAAGTCATCGCTATGAGTAGAACAAAAATTGATGGAAAAAATGATGACCCAAAGTTGTCAAACTTGTAGAACCTAGTAATATCATCAATAATTTCAGTTGCAAGAACATACTGAGGATCTTTTAGATCCTTGATTACAACTTGGTGAGGTGAAAACTCTACGGTTTTACCTTTACCTAAATGAGTGATTTGATATACCGATAGAAGGTTGCAGGAAAGAGTCAACATATAATACATCATCGAAATGACCATTATCTACCTGCACTGTTCCTAACCCTACAACACTAAGAGATCTATCATCACCAACAAATATTTTCTTGGTGTTACATTCATTTAGATTAGAAAATATGGTTTTATCCTTAGCCATATGATAAGATGCTCCAGAATCAATAAACCACTCTTCAAAAGAAGAATGAATAACTGCATTGAATGAGAAATCAAAAGCAGAAGGTGCATGTCCATGAGAAGAAGAGTTAGAAGAAGAAGAATCAATACTTATGTTGTGCTTCTTCATCGTTGCTTTCAAAGCTTCCATTTTCTTAAAACATTTGGATTCCACGTGACCATATTTCCCACAAAAGTTGCATTGTCTATCAACATTCTTATTTTTAGATTTTCCTCCTTTGTCACCATTAAGAGAGGACGCTGGCTGAGAGGGTTTGAGACCCTTGTTTTTCTTGTTGTTGTGGTGAGGATGTCGCTTCTTGAGATTCTTGGATTTATCTTTCTGTTGGACCACTAAGTTTTTATTGGATGTACCTATAGCGCTGATCAATCCAAGTTGTACAAGTTTATCTTGTTTTCAAATTAGAGCATTACAAAAGGACTCAAGAGAGGGCTATTTATTAACACTCATTATAGCTTCTCTAGTGGCATAAAAGGTAGATACAAAAACATAATATGCACTACCAAGTTTAGAGAGAATAACATATATGCATCGATTCTCCTTTAGATATAGTTGACACCCTATACACAAAATTCCAAGTGTTTTGAACTTAGATAAGTAATCTTCAATGCAAGGAAAATCGTTTGGCTTAAAGTCATTAACTAATTTTACAATTGGTAAGCTCGAATAATATTGTGTTTACCAAACACGACTTCAAGTTTTTCCTAAGTTTTATTGGGGGCATCGATTTCTTTAAGGTGAAACCTTAAATCAGGAGAGATGGACATTCTGATTAGTCAACGGGCTTTGCCATTCCTATTAATCCATTTAACATATTTTTCATCATCAGTGGGTTTTTGTTATTTTCCCAAGGTAATCTGATACAATCATTTACTTTTAAATAAATCATTTATATGATATTTTCATTAGAAGTAGTTGGTGCTGGTAAACAAAAGATCACTAGGAGAAGCCATATTAAATATTCAGAGAATAATGATTTAAACACCAATTGATGGTATGGATGGAAAACTCTTGAAAAAATAAGTTGTTAAAAAAAAAGACATTGAAAATGGACTTTGGATATAAAAGTTATGTTCTTTTGAAAAACAACATAAATGGTAACCAAAGATCTACGTTGCAAGTGTAAATTGGTCCATGTGGTGATACACCTCCTAATAACCTCACTTTTACAAATAAATTGATTATGAAGTGACCCACTTTTATAAAATAAGCGAGAATCACTTTTAAAATAAGGTTAGTTTATAAATGAAAGTGTCATGCAAAATAAATAACTTAAAAATATTAAAGCTACTTATAGGAAAGAGACTTGAACTCAAAATCTTTTACTTAATAAAACAACTTCTAACCAAGTGAATTAGTGCAAAACATATTATATTGTTTAGGAGAATTGAGAGTGTTGTTGTTGTTGTTATGGAAGACGGTCTTGGAGAGCGTGCTCATAAAAAACTATTTTTACACAAGAATGATTTTTTGCTTCTTGACAACAAGGATTAGATCTCGGTTAACTTGGAATATACAAAATTTCCCTTTGTTTTTGCTTTACCGAGATCGCAGAGAGGGCACGACAAAGAGAATACACAGACGAAAAAACCCTTTTCACTTTGTTTCTTATTTGCTGAGACTGTACAAGGCGCAATGCAAATAACATATGCATATCGAAAAGAGTAGTAACTGAGAAATAACAAAATAAAAAAGCGAAATATTATCTCTGCAAAAATGTAAAAGGGCGTATTCAAACTTTATACCTCCGGATCTGACTAAAATGGTTGTATCTTGGACAAACAAAAACCTATACGAGTGAAACAAAAGATGCTCCTAACTTGAATGAGTGCTCCAGATACAAAGGAACATTCCTCTCAGTCCCAAAATGTACGTAAATGACAGAAACTAGGGATGCGACAACATAGTTTCACGATTTCGATCTACAACATGAGAGGGTCTTCAAATGCATTTTGATCCCATGTTCAACAACACATGTATTCCAACAGAGGAGGGACACCTTTAGTAACCACTCACACAACCAGATGAAAGAACAACATATTGATGTTTTGAGATGGTAAAACCCTACGGAGAAACATTCACGACCTCATCCAACGTGGCCACTTGAGGCAATTTATTAATACAACATGAAAATATTACAGAGAGATTTACAAGAGAGTTTCTCACAATCGATCATCGATAAATGACCCTCCATTCTCTTTAAATAGATATTATTGATTGATCGGGTGCCAAGCCACAGATTATTGTAGTTGTTAAGATCGAGAAGAATATGACTCGTCAGATCACTTTATGTCGGGAACATCTCGTGATCATCAGATTACATAACTACAAATGCATACTAAAGAAACACACTAAGAAACACAAATTTACCTAACAACACATTAGACCAAGTTGATGTTAACTAACTCGTATGTGTCTAAATATCATAATATTATAATTCTCCTATCACAGAATGATGAAGGATTTAGGTTTTTACCTTTCATAAGGAAATGAATTGATTATATATATAAATATCATGTTGATTTCAGTGGTCCATTATTTTTCCATGTATGTGTTACTTTAGACCTCGTTTTTGAGGATGGATTATATAATTTTTGTGTACTTAATAACTGTTATTTTCTGGCCTTAATATTATAGATTGATTCCCATGGGTTGTGGGACGCCAATTGTTGATGACGCTTAAATGTTAACAATGGGTTGATCAATAGTCGGTCTTTGCTATATTATTTGAACTATAAGATGTTTATGTATACGATTTATAACAAGTATTATTTATATTGTTATGATATTTCCATTGACCTTGTTTATGTAATTAGCAGTTTCATTTTTATATGGAATGTGTAAGGAAATCTTCATATTGCATTTTTGTGTTTTAGAAAAAGCCCAGTTTTCTAGTTGTATCCTCGATTTTAGGGGTAGCGTTGTTTGCATGTTTGTACATATTTTATAAAAGAAAAGAAAATAAGGTGTACAATCATCATCATCATCATCAATTTAAAGTCCATCTTTATGTTAAATATCTGGGTGATATATTTTTCTTCTTTTGTTGTAGGTTGTTCTCCAGGGTGAACAATTGGTATGAGGGCGGTTGTTGGGCTCCAAGTTAAGGAAACTTTGTTCATACAATCTTAGGTTGATAAGGTCTGGATCAGAGAGCCAAATATATTTTCCTCTTCATGTTAAGGAGCTCAAGTTGGGAAGTGTTGTGTTGTTGCAACGGAAAACTTTTTAGGTATTTGGCGGTAACCTAAAGAATTGCAACACTAATATTTTGTTGAATTATATACCATGTACTTACATTATCGACCAAGGTGTGTAGGCTTTCGAGTTGTGGTACACTTTTTATGCAATCTCCAAGGCTTCAAATGCTATTGAAATGATTGTTGTTCCAACTTTAAATGGTGGGAGAAATAATGCAATGAAATAGGTTAACTAACTTAACCTATCAAAATCTTAGGCATTCTACAATTTGAGTCGTCTAGGTCACAGAGTGCCCCTTGGCTCTTTGGCTCAACTTCTCAGATCACCCCACTTTAGAAATCAAATCACAATGCTTGATAATAATTAACCAATGAGATAGAGAATGCATGTTACATGGAATAAAAATTAAATGTTACAAAAAACAAGAATTAATTCCACAACACTTTCAACGCACAAAACAATTTTTTTATTAACCATATGGCTATGGCATGTTGGTGGATAAAATTCAACAAAGAATACAATTAACGAATGACCGTTGAAACTAAACAAACTGTTTCCTTTTCCACACATGAACATAGGATGCTAAGATGGGGAATTATTGAACAAACACAACTAAGGGATGTAGATGCAATCACATAAACATATAGAAAAAGGTGTATTCACTAGTGATATCTTCAAATGCCCCCTACTCGATGTGTGTCGATGAACCCATAAATTATCCCAAACTCAACTTTGCAATAGCAATAATCTCATTAACATCACTGTTTTGAATATTGCAACACTACAAAATTTGCAATTCTTAACATAACTAATGGGAATTTAACTAAAATTGAGTTGTAGATAGGTACATTTATACTAGGGACTTCTTGGATACCTCAAGAAAGATGTTAGGGAATTTCAAGACTCCTCCAATTGATTTCCTCTAAACAAATGCTAGCTTTAGTGTGGTAGTTGACCATCATGTTATTAGGTCATTGAAGAAACAACTTCTTGAGAACACCATCTTTCTTGGTCGGTTGAATTGATGTGCTATTGAAGGTTAATTTCTACGTTCATTTTTCTCCTTGATCTAGTGAGCCACTAATGGGTCAAGGTTTCTTTATTAACTACAAAGTGGTTGCACCTATCTGATTAGATTTCAAAAAGTTCATAATCATAAAATGCGTTGTAGAGTTGGGATCGTGGCCTAATTGTTTATTGAAATTATTAGTTAATGCTTATAAATATTGGTGCTTTGTTTATTGATGAAATAAATGAGGAACCATTCTATAGTAGATATAAGCTTCATAACAAGCAAGAAAACATCCATAACTCATCAACAACCTTGCTACTAACACATATATCCTACATACAAACAACTCATATAATTCATAACAAAATTTCATAAAACACCATTGACTATATCAATAGCAAAGTAATTTATTAATAAACTATAATGGCTACAAGAGTTAATAATTAAGCAGAGGTTTTGGTTCAAGGGTGGAAAGGTTACAATTTTAAATGGATAAAAGGTTATGGAAAGATTAACAAAACGAGTCAATTTTGGAGTCCATCATACCCTCCAACTAAAAGGTTGCACTCCCCCTTGTACAATCAATGCAAATATTAATCTTCTCTCTATTTTTTTCTTTCCTCTTACAAAACATTGCAATAACCAATCATTGTGGATGTATTTTGGTTTTCCTTAGTGGTTGATTCATTATACAAGTTTCCTTCTACTACCTTTGTTTCTATTTTCTAAATACCACTTCCCCCAACTATGAGGGTACTATCTATGCTTGATGTCTCATATTTATTTCAGTGGCTTATTCATCTATACATTTTTCTCTAAAATCGTAAGAGATGAAATGGGTCAAGTGTATTTAGGATGGTGACATGAAAATTTACCAATGTCCTTCCATCTTCTCTCTGTGATAGTGTTGTCTCTTGACCATTTGTAGTATGGAATGAGGTATAATGAAAGTGGAAATCTAAACTTTAGCCCAACTAGTGGAAGGTAATTGATGAATACTTCAATATACAATTTAACTTTGAATCACGCTATGTGAAGCCTTAGTAATGAGTGAGGCTCCCTTTGTTGCTACCTATTTAGTAGTGCAACCCAACATATCTAGATACTTCTTACTAGCTTATCCTTAGAAGTTCCCATCATTCGACAATAGATAAAGGTTACTTTTATTTGCATCTTCTCTAGCCTACTGAAGATATGAAAGTCCATTGTCAATCTAGCATGTTTCATCCAAATTTCTCTAGGCTTGGTGTACTCACACCTAATCCTCAATGCAATTTCCATCTCATTAGTGTTGCATTTCCTCATTTACACAAATTTTCCATGTTCATTTTGTAGTCATGATATAAAAACTCTAAGTCGTACATCTTCAACATATGTGTTAGAAGACCATCTTCGTAGTTGGGGGAGTATATAATTATGAAAAAACAAAATCACACAATACATTTTCCCTGTTCAAATGTTAGAAAAATGCATATCACAAAAATCCCAGGGATTATGGATATCTAAGCATAGATGAGAAGCATGTGTTTCAATTAAAAATCTGAACCATTGTACCGTTAAACATAGTTCATGTACTTTGGTTGGGGGCCTACACACTAGCATTTACACTATATACTGAACAATGTTTCATAGATATCTATTCCTCTAATTATTCAACAATGTTTTCTCAAGTCTATTCCATTTCTTTCACGAATTTGGTTTTCAACTCGGAGTTTTCATACATCAATGGATCCAAATGATGAGAATAGTTTATAGAAATGCTAAAGATGATTTTTTGTCAAATAAGAGACTACTCATCAATGTTCTTTGATTGATATCACCCCTTGGCCTTGGGCCTCGACAATTGTTTTCCATTTAGCAGCTTCAACATGAGTAGTGTGATTATGCTTCATCGATTCTTCAACGCCATTGATTGATTCACATAGTGGAATGGTTCTCTTTAGTGTATTGGATCTTGATAACATTATATTGACAGGGGGTTTCCACTCTGTAGTAGGGGTTCTTGTATCCTCTAGTTCCTCAACGATAGGGATCCCAAACCCAAGAGGAATTGCAAGTTCCTCATGTTGAGGATATTTCTCGACATCGATGATAAATTTGAAAGCTTGCACTAAAAAAACTATAATTTTGCTTTTAGGTTTCTCTGTAGGTTGTGTTTCCCTATGTTTTTTTCTTATTTGTGTACCATCGTCGGGCTTTGTGATTCCCCTAGATATGTTCACAGGTTCTTCAACTTCTTCAACAATTCTTATAGTGTCTTGAATTTGATCTTTCCTTTGAATTCCTCAACTTGAGCTGTAATACCCCTAGGCCGAACCCCAATTGTAAATATAATGTAATTGTACATATAGGATGGCGAGCGAGGATACTTTGGGGCCATAATGCCTTTGTATATATGTATTTTGCAGGCAGAGTTCTTGTGTGGTTATTAGGCTAGAGAGCTAGAAGGTAAAACACTAGTGAGCCTATATTTGTAAAATGTAATCACAATTAGTTTTTAATGAAAACACATCACTGTTGCAAACCAACCAGGTAAAAGAGTATGGGGGGATAAACTCCACTATAATGGGAATGGGGGGCAAGAGTATAGGAAAAATGGGCTAAGCTAAGGGGGGTTAAGCCAAAAAGGAATATTTTATTAATATTCCTAAAGTATAAAGTCTAAAGTATGGGATAATTCATTTTATCCTAAGTCTCTAAGGGGAGAACATATCACCATGAGGTGGGTCCATGTGGGGGACCCATGTAGTTCCCAACATNAATTTCGTAGGATTTACTCCTTGGGGATTTTCTTCTAGAGAGGACATATACCCCTAACTCTTTCTTTTTTTCTTCGAGGGGGTTGATTTCCTAGGAATTTCTAGGCATAGAGAGGGTTGATTCTTTGAAGCCACCTCACTTCTTCAGTGCATTGACATTTTTATAAAGCATTTCCCTCCTTTCAGTTACTCTTTAGATGCTGTTGGTCACCCTCTTTTAACAAAAGGAGAGATCAATAAGGCAATGAGGGACAACATCTATCAAAGGTACACTCATAGCACTTGGGTCCCCCTACCCTTTGATATTTGGTCCCAAGATGGCCTTTTAGTATGACATTAAATGCAACTACAATGCCATTCTTTGTCTTGGAAAAATTTGAAATCATTTGGTTCATGGCTTTGGGATCCTATTTAACCAACTACAGATTAACTCCCATCACCTATAGATCAAATAAAAGCACTGCATTCCAAAGTTTGAGAGGATTTGCCAGCTATGCGATTTCTATGTGATTGAGGTTAAGGAACACTTTGTCTACATGTGTCCTAGATATAATGATATTTGAAGGAGGTATCATTGCTTCTTTCTGGACAAAGTGGGTTCTCTTGTGACTTTCTTTTTCTACATAGATCATAAATGCCAAGGTTTATCATTGGGAGGTGGTTATCCATGGGCAAGAGACTTTCTGAGGCGTCTGTAGCCTTATTTCCATTAGGCTCGTTGCTTCTTTCTTTCAGCATATCATAGTTCTTGGAGTTGATAAGCTCTAGGTGGACTCCCTCATCCTTTAGTTGGATGGAGGTAGATTTGTGAGACAACAAACTTCCTCTCGCATGGCTAGCAATGACTTCACCTCTATGAGACCTTAGAGTTGGACTCATTCACTACAGAGAATGGCCTCTTGGGTTAGCTTGTGCAATTAAACCTCCATCATGAGATTCTTCCCCTTGGTCTTACATGTTATGAGTGATGTGCCTGTTTTTTTAAGCCTCCTATCAATATTGTACAACTAGGCTCTCATGGTGCCAGGTAGTGTTTGAATATCATCAAATTTTGCAATGGGTCACATCATAGTGATAGATGGGAACAAAGATGTGATTTCTCCCTCTGTTGCCTCTACTTTTATATCCATTTATGATGTGATGATCAGCTAGGGCCTTGCTCTTCTTAGGGTTTTTCCTAGCTCATGCTCTTCTCTTTCTTTTATTGTCATTATTTTATCTCTTATATTTTGTTATCCTTTTAGCATCTAAGAGTGTTCTAGTCAATCCCACAATTTAGCAACGATTTATTGTACTCTTTAGTCCCATTGAGCTATTTCTTTTGGAGAAATAATTCCCCTTACCCTCTCGCAATTAAGCAAAGAGTGAAGAAATTGGTACCTTTCCAGCCCCATTCATGTTGGGTTTAAGATTTAGCCCTTGAAGGGGAAATCCTATTCAATCATTGCATTTTCGTGTGTGTATCTAACAATAGGTCCCTTTATATAGAATAGGTGACCATACCAATATGTTATAATACTTGTCTCCCATAATATCTGAAGTGATTCCATGAGATCTTCATCCCTAACTTCTCTCATTGTCCGACTCCTCATCCTGTTCTCCATATACTTAGACATTGTGCATGGTCTAGTTCATATAATTTAGATATTATTAATCACAATTAGGAGTTATTCCATTATACTACCCCATAACAAATACATGCTCCCCCATAACAAATACATGTGATTTGAATATTCAATCCTGGTCTGACCCTGGGCTGTTTTTTTAGACGATTCGGGTTCTGATAACCTTGCATTGATCCAATTCATGGATTGCTACTAGGAGTAGGGAAGTCTCTCCATACCCATGCATTCTTGTTGCAAGATACACTTGGGTTTTACATTTAAGCTTGTGATTAAGTTATGTGTGTGGGCTTTGCTAGATTGGATTTTTGTATTGTTTTATCTGAGGATTCAATCCAGCTATTTTCCTTGTCAATATATTTTAAACAGGAGTAATCTCCTCCTTTTCCACGCATTCATCTTGCTGCAAAAATGCAATGGATTTACAGTGGAGCCCAAACTTAGTTTGGGATGAGTATTCAGTTTCCTTGTTTTTTGTGTCATTTTATTTTGGACCAAGAAATCGTTTATCTCTCTGGCCAAAATTCTCCTTCCATGCATTCCTCTTTTCTATTCCATGTATTCATCTCTCGGTAAGTATGCTATTTAATTTTATTGGACTTTTGTTTCCTTAGAATAAGTACGTGTAATTAGATGAATGGGGCAGCTTCATAAGAGCATAAACTTAGAGGAATCTCCTTCTGTTCCATACATTCCTATTGCTGTAATGGTGTCATACAGTTAGGCCTGAACATTGTAGGTGATGTGTAGTCAATTGTCTCTAGTTTTATATCTCTTTATTTGGATTTAAACGAAGGTCCTTCAATCTGGCTGTAATCCCCCCTTTCACCTGCAGTATCTTTTCTGTTCCATCAATTCGCCTTTCTGCATGTGTGCTATTTACAGTGGACTTAAATAAGCATGTGTGTAATTAGAAGAATGGAGAAGCTAGGTAAGATTTCTAACTTTGACTGAGATCATGTATAACCTAATTGGGAACCAGTCGAATGAGCCAATCAATGTAGCTTGCAGAGTGAACCATTTTATTCCTTGCTTTGTGATATCCTTCAGCATTGGCATGAATATTGTATGGATTATGCACTGGGTTGTCAGTAGTTCTTATTAGCTTATCTTCTATTTGAAATTGATCCAACCAGATTCTGTTATTTAATTGTAGGCATGTATGATGCAATTTATTCTGTTTGGTTGGATAGTCTCTCTCTTGGGACAAATTTGTATGATATTATGGGATATTTAGTCGGCATTAACTGTTCTGATATTAGTTCTTTGTGGTTTTCCTTCAAATTCACAAGGCACTTGTCAACTATACACGTGCCCAGAACTTTTGTTCATCCATGAGAAATGTATCTGTATTAGTGGTTTTTGGAGTGGCTTATTGGATGATTGAGTACATTGTTTCAATTCTCAACTATAGTTAAGTTTTATGTTTGGCTAATTTTATAATTTATTTGTTAGAGGAGTTGGCATTTTTATTCTATAGAACCTAGGTGAAGATTGCAGTCTATACCATCTATTTTGTGAAAATAGAGAATTTACAGTTTCCATTGGGGTAAAATTTTCAGGTACTATGTTACTCCATCAGGGAAGAAGTTACGTTCAATGGTTGAGGTTGAAAGGTAATATATTAATGTTAATTTCTTAGTGTCAATAATTTTTTATTTGCATTTTCTCTTCGTAACCTACTTTGATCTTGTGGATTGTTCAAACCTCAATGTAGTTCAGGTATTCAAATTGTTATCAAGATTCAATACAATGTAAATTGTGATAAGCCCAGTCATGATCTCCATGCGATAAGCCCAGCCAAGATCTCCCTGCTATATCATAGGCTCTTTCCTTTTTTTTAAATCAGGCCCCATATTGCATTTGCATATAATGACCCCATCAAAATGTTGGTCTTATCAGTTTCCAGCTGTTTACAATGCATAACTAACCATTAGAGCACTTAGTCATGGATTGGAGTGCAAAACTAACTAGGGCTCCATTAAAAACTTGCATTTGATGTGTTCTAAATATATATAATTCATGACCTTTACTTCTTTGTGTATATTATTTGATTCGTGCTATTTCTTTATGCAGGTTCTTGATAGAAAATCCAGAGTACCTAGAGGCAGGAGTAAATCTTTCACAATTCTCCTATCAAATTCCTAAGCCACTTTATGAAGGTTATGTGAGAAAACGCTCATCCAGTGCTACATCTGGGGTGGACGTGGGTCCAATGAAGAAAACGAGAACGATCTCAGATATTGAAAGAAATCTTAAAGCTACACAAGGTGTGCAAGCTAGTTGGTATTCTCTCTTAGGTAGAGAGTCTTAATGATAATTTAGAGAACTCAAGGGGTTGTTTCTTAATTCCGGTTATAACACCTCTTGAATACTGTCTTGTCAAGCTATTAAAGTTCTTTAGGATCTTATTGCAGTTTAGCAGATCTGTTATTTAAACCTCTATATTTGTCAATTCAGCAAAACCCCTATCATGGAGGAAGCCTGATTCAAGCTCTAATTTGGGAATGAATTCATCCATTTTTGAGAATGACTATCTTGAGGGGTCTAACTACAACCAGTCAGTGCAGCCAGGTATATCCTAGATTCCATTAAGTGGTTGCTGTTTGTATCATGTATTCCCCGTACTAGCTGAGGAGTGATTCTTTCCAATCACACTGCAGATTTGTGGAGACCTTTCTTTCCTCCATTTGCAAAGAAAAAACGGTCAAGTCGCATAAGACATGAGAGGTATGAGACCTGAGAGGTTAGCGACACTGGAAACTTTCTGTGATGACCATCCCTATGCTTTTTGAGTATAGCATATGGTGGTAGCATCTTAATGGCTTGTTCAAGTATTGTAACAATTGGAAAAACTTTTCATGTTTCTATTAAATCTTAAGATGCCTTGGGGCTTTGGCTTTTTTGATCCTAATTTTTTGTGTTGGAGTACATGTTTTGTTCATATTAAACGGTATTTTTCCCTCAAAAATGGCCTTTCGGTTAGATAGGGCATTAGGTTACAGTGTGCAGATGCATAATGCATCCGTAAGATGTCTGCTGCAAATGACACATCTTTAAAGGAATACCCGCTTGGAGCAGACAGCTGGATTTCTTAAGTATGACCACAGAAATGGAAAACCGCTGAAAACAGGAAGCACATCTCTTAATGTAATGGTAGCAATAGCTAAATGAATAAAAGTATCAACGAGCAACGCCATGTGAATAGCGTATTATGTACCGAACATTGTCCTTCAAATTGAAGGTTTATAGAGTTTGTTACTAAAAAATTCTTTTTATGAACTGATGCATGAGAAAAGAAAGGGGGACCAGCACTGGACACATATATAGCATTGTTATTATTGTACTAAATGAGTAGAACGATTTTCTTAGTTCAGGTTAAAGGGCAATTAGAATACTGGCAAATTAGCAGTTTAAGTGCAAAAAAAGATAGGTTAATTGAGGTTAACCGAGGTGCCCAAGAAATGCAACTTCTACAAAGCTATATTGAACCTAGAATTTTATTGAAGCCATCAAAATATTCATTAGTCATGCATGTAGCATTGAGATTTGTTTTGCAATCCGATTAATGTAATATATGATTAATTGTGCAGTGCAAATGTTTAGAGTGGACCTTGTCTTCATTGTCTCTATATCACATATAGATTTGGGAAGTGATGATTTCAATCATTAAATATCGAGATGGCATATTCTCCTAACAGCGAGTTCCAAGTCCAATTTGTACCCAACCTTTGCAACAGCGAGTTCTAAGTCCAATTTGTACCCAACCTTTGCAAGCTAGCCTGAATCATGCCAATTTTGAACTTTAATTTGTACCCAATAGGTACATCGCCGTTGTATCATGGGCTTCATATTCACACAATTGTAACTAAAAAAAAGAAAGTGGCTTTGCATTAACCGTCGGCACTATTCAAAATCCATTACTTGCTAACAATAACATTGTTGAATAACTAACTAATTCAATGGTAAAACGTAGTTAGCACTATTCAAAATCCATTACTGGCTAACAATAACATTGTTGAATAACTAACTAATTCAATGGGTAAAACGTAGTTATGTGTGCAATACTATGTTGATATTATATGTTTGTCCAACATGACCACTTGGAGAAATTTATTAATGCAAAAGAAAAATATTACAAAGAGATTTATAAGAGAGTTTCTCATAATCGATAATTGGCCAATGACTCTCCATGTTCTTTAAATAGAGATCATGCACCAATCGAGTGTTAAGCCACAAATCAATGTAGTTGTTGAGATTGAAGAGAATATGAGCCATTGTATCACTCTATATCGGGAACATATTATGACCGTTATATTATTTAACTACAATGCATGCTAATATATACTAAAGAAATACACTTTTATCTAACAACACATTAGATCAAATTGATCTTAACTAATTCATAAGTGTCTAAATATTCTAATATTTTCCTTTAAGAACAACTTGAGATAGGATTCAAGGATTTACAAAAGTGACACAATAGAAGGAAGGAGGTAATAGAGCCTATCCCCTTTTAATGATAGCTTCTTGAATCTCTAACATATATTGAAGTTTGGAAAACTTTGTTTCTGTAAGAGACTATGAAAATGTTTGCAACTTGATCTTTTGTAGGGTAAAATAGCACTTCAATAACTTGATCATGAATGAACTTTCAAATGAAGTGCATATGTAGTTCGATGTGTTTGTTGCACTGATGTTGGACTAGGTCTTTGGTGAGCTTGATGGCACTTTGATTGTCACACCAAAGGGTTGTTGAAAGTTGTTGCTGGAATCCAAATTTTGAAAGAATCTGTTGAAGCTATAAGGCTTCTTGACTAGCATTAACCGTTGCTTGGTACTTTGCTTCTGTTGAAGAAAGAGCAATAGGATTTTATTTCTTCTAGGGCCAAGTGATGGTCTTAAACCAAAGTTGAAAACATAACTTGGAATAGACTTTCGATCGTCAGGGTCGTTGATCCAATCTGAATCAGTGAAACCAACCAATAAATGAGTTCCCCTTGAGTTGTAATGTATCTCGAATTAAACCATACTTCGGACATACCAGAGTATCCTTTTAGCTTCTTTCTAATGACTTTCATGGGGTGTTTGCATATATCGGACAACAAGACCAACAACAAAGGAAAGATCACGAGGAGTATGAGTCAAGTATAAGAGGCTACCAACTCAATGACGGTACAAAGGCGGTATTGACTTCAGGATAAGTACATGTAACAAGTTTGAATCCATCCTAGAAAGAAGAAGGGATTAGTTTTAAATCTTCCATGTGAAAACGACCAAGAAGGTTACAAACTGGGAAAGAAAAATTTCTTTCTTAGTTTTCAAAACTTGGAGGCTAAGGAAATAGTGCAAATAGCCTAAGTCGATCATTTCAAATTTTATTTTTAAGGTTGGTTTTCACATGGTTTAAAAGTTTTGGGTCACTACCAATGAGAATAAGGGCATCAACATAAAGAACACAAATTATGAAATGGCTTCCTACTTTCTTGGTATAGTCATTAGAGTGAGAATTGACATCTAGAAAAACAAGTATCAAGAAGAACATTGTCCATTTTGGCATACCAAGCTTGAGGAGTTTGCTTAAGACCATAAAAAGATATTTTAAGGCGACAAATAAGGTTGGAGTCATTTTGGAACATAGCGATGATGTTGTTCTATTTAGATATCTTCTTGCAAATTCTCATGCAAGAAGGTAGATTTGACATCCATCTGATGACCCTCCCATTTATGTGACGTTGCAAGGGCAAGAAGAAGACATGGAATTAATTTTGGCTACAAGGGCAAATGTTTCATTATATTCAATGCCTTCAACTTGGGAGAATCCTTTGGCAACTATTCGAGCCTTGTGTCTTTCAACACTTCCATATGAAGCATATTTAGTTCTATAGATCCATTTACATTTGACAAGTCTTCTTCCTTTTGGAAGAGGTACAAGATCCCAAGTATTGTCTGCCATTAAAGAACGATACTCTTCTTTCAGTGTTGTATCCCAATCTGGATGAGCCAAAGCTTTTGCAAATGTCTTTGGATCAGGAGTCTCTGAAACTTGAGCCAAAAAAGATGAGACTCTTTGGAACTGTGAACGTGTCCAATGCTGTTATGAAAGATCACCGGCAAGATCACTCACTGCTTCTCGTGTTGAACAAACCCATCTAGGAAACAATGGTGTTAGTTCAGGTTCATGTTCAATGGACTCATTTAGAGGAACGTCAGTTGGCGGAGGTGGATTTTCATCCTCTCTGTCATCATCTGAAAAAGAAACCAGAATATGAACAAAATATGATAGAAACGTCGAAGATGGCTTGTAGGCCAAAGAAGGTACAAATATTGAATTAGGCTCGCAGGCTTAATGATTTTCATCAAACTTAACATCTCTTTGAATAATAATTTCATTTGAATGAGGTTGAAGAAGTTTGTAACCTTTGACATCTTCAAAATACCCAACAAAAATACACTTCTCACTTTTAGGCTATAAAGCTTTCATTTTCTCATCGAGAATGTGAGCCCATGTTACATTGCCAAATACACGGAAGTGATTAACATCTGGCTTAATGTTATCCATGCTTCTTTCAGTGTTATACTTTTAAGAGCCTTTGTGGGAGAATTTATACAATTAATGACTTTCACCCAATACTTTAGAGTTAATCCCTTGGATTGGATCATACAATTAGCCATTTCTTTTAATGTGTGGTTATTTATCTCAACAACACCATTTTGTTGTGGTGTATATGGACTAGTGTGTTGCATTTGGATGCCCTGTGCAGTGCGATAATTTGTAAAATTATTGTTCACATATTCACCTTCATTATTTGTTTTTAACCTTTAAAGTTGATGTCTAGATCGCTTTTCCACAAGGACCTTGTAGGCCAAAAACTTGTCAAAAACTTCATTCTGAAGTTTTAAGAAGTAATCCCAAGTGCATCTAGAAAAGTCATCAATGGAAGTTAAGAAATACGTGCACCCAGAAAAAACGGGGAGAAGAAAGTGGACCACACAAGTCACTGTGAACAAGCTGTAAAAGGATCGAGACATTGCAAGAGACACGTTTGTCAAAATTGTCCCAATGATGTTTTTCGAGAACACAATTGACACAAACACCATCTTTGCAAGAAACAAGAGGAAGACCAGTCACCATTTGTTGATTACATAGTCGCTGCAATGAGAGATAGTTTAGATGACCAAACCGCTCATGCCAAAGGTTGCTCAAGTCATCGCTATGAGTAGAACAAAAATTGATGGAAAAAATGATGACCCAAAGTTGTCAAACTTGTAGAACCTAGTAATATCATCAATAATTTCAGTTGCAAGAACATACTGAGGATCTTTTAGATCCTTGATTACAACTTGGTGAGGTGAAAACTCTACGGTTTTACCTTTACCTAAATGAGTGATTTGATATACCGATAGAAGGTTGCAGGAAAGAGTCAACATATAATACATCATCGAAATGACCATTATCTACCTGCACTGTTCCTAACCCTACAACACTAAGAGATCTATCATCACCAACAAATATTTTCTTGGTGTTACATTCATTTAGATTAGAAAATATGGTTTTATCCTTAGCCATATGATAAGATGCTCCAGAATCAATAAACCACTCTTCAAAAGAAGAATGAATAACTGCATTGAATGAGAAATCAAAAGCAGAAGGTGCATGTCCATGAGAAGAAGAGTTAGAAGAAGAAGAATCAATACTTATGTTGTGCTTCTTCATCGTTGCTTTCAAAGCTTCCATTTTCTTAAAACATTTGGATTCCACGTGACCATATTTCCCACAAAAGTTGCATTGTCTATCAACATTCTTATTTTTAGATTTTCCTCCTTTGTCACCATTAAGAGAGGACGCTGGCTGAGAGGGTTTGAGACCCTTGTTTTTCTTGTTGTTGTGGTGAGGATGTCGCTTCTTGAGATTCTTGGATTTATCTTTCTGTTGGACCACTAAGTTTTTATTGGATGTACCTATAGCGCTGATCAATCCAAGTTGTACAAGTTTATCTTGTTTTCAAATTAGAGCATTACAAAAGGACTCAAGAGAGGGCTATTTATTAACACTCATTATAGCTTCTCTAGTGGCATAAAAGGTAGATACAAAAACATAATATGCACTACCAAGTTTAGAGAGAATAACATATATGCATCGATTCTCCTTTAGATATAGTTGACACCCTATACACAAAATTCCAAGTGTTTTGAACTTAGATAAGTAATCTTCAATGCAAGGAAAATCGTTTGGCTTAAAGTCATTAACTAATTTTACAATTGGTAAGCTCGAATAATATTGTGTTTACCAAACACGACTTCAAGTTTTTCCTAAGTTTTATTGGGGGCATCGATTTCTTTAAGGTGAAACCTTAAATCAGGAGAGATGGACATTCTGATTAGTCAACGGGCTTTGCCATTCCTATTAATCCATTTAACATATTTTTCATCATCAGTGGGTTTTTGTTATTTTCCCAAGGTAATCTGATACAATCATTTACTTTTAAATAAATCATTTATATGATATTTTCATTAGAAGTAGTTGGTGCTGGTAAACAAAAGATCACTAGGAGAAGCCATATTAAATATTCAGAGAATAATGATTTAAACACCAATTGATGGTATGGATGGAAAACTCTTGAAAAAATAAGTTGTTAAAAAAAAAGACATTGAAAATGGACTTTGGATATAAAAGTTATGTTCTTTTGAAAAACAACATAAATGGTAACCAAAGATCTACGTTGCAAGTGTAAATTGGTCCATGTGGTGATACACCTCCTAATAACCTCACTTTTACAAATAAATTGATTATGAAGTGACCCACTTTTATAAAATAAGCGAGAATCACTTTTAAAATAAGGTTAGTTTATAAATGAAAGTGTCATGCAAAATAAATAACTTAAAAATATTAAAGCTACTTATAGGAAAGAGACTTGAACTCAAAATCTTTTACTTAATAAAACAACTTCTAACCAAGTGAATTAGTGCAAAACATATTATATTGTTTAGGAGAATTGAGAGTGTTGTTGTTGTTGTTATGGAAGACGGTCTTGGAGAGAGTGCTCATAAAAAACTATTTTTACACAAGATTTTTTTTTTGCTTCTCGACAACAAGGATTAGATCTCAGTTAACTTGGAAGATACAAATTTTCTCTTTGTTTTTGCTTTACCTAGATCGTGGAGAGGGCACGACAAAGAGAATACGCAGACGA
Organism: Picea glauca; assembly: GCA_000966675.3. Lineage (NCBI taxonomy): Eukaryota > Viridiplantae > Streptophyta > Pinopsida > Pinales > Pinaceae > Picea > Picea glauca. Next base: position 27,447 of record JZKD02S1866929.1, read on the forward strand.
AAAAACCCTTTTCACTTTGTTTCTTATTTGCTGAGATTGTACAAGGCGCAGTGCAAATAACATATCCATATCGAAAAGAGTAGTAACCGAGAAATAACAAAATAGAAAATCGAAATATTATCTCTGCAAAAATGTAAAAGGGCGTATTCAAACTTTATACCTCCGGATCTAACTGAAATGGTTGTATCTTGGACAAACAAAAACCTATTCGAGTGAAACAAAAGATGCTCCTAACTTGAATGAGTGCTCCAGATACAAAGGAACATTCCTCTCAGTCCCAAAATGTACAAAAATGACAGAAACTAGAGATACGACAACATAGTTTCACGATTTTGATCTACAACATGAGAGGGTCTTCAAATGCATTCTGATCCCATGTTCGACAACACATGTATTCCAACAGAGGAGGGACACCTTTAGTAACCACTCACACAACCAGATCACAGAACAACATATTGATGTTTTGAGATGGTAAAACCCTACGAAGAAACATTCACGACCTCAGCCAATGTGGCCACTTGAGGCAATTTATTAATACAACATGAAAATATTACAGAGAGATTTACAAGGGAGTTTCTCACAATCGATCATCGATAAATGACCCTCCATTCTCTTTAAATAGATATTATTGATCGATCGGGTGCCAAGTCACAAATTATTGTAGTTGTTAAGATCGAGGAGAATATGACTCGTCAGATCACTTTATGTCGGGAACATCTCATGATCATCAGATTACATAACTACAAATGCATACTAAAGAAACACACTAAGAAACACAAGTTTACCTAACAACACATTAGACCAAGTTGATGTTAACTAACTCCTAAGTGTCTAAATATCATAATATTATAATTTTCCTATCACAGAATGATGAAGGATTTAGGTTTTTACTTTTCATAAGGAAATGAATTGATTATATGTATAAATATCATGTTGATTTCAGTGGTCCATTATTTTTCCATGTGTGTGTTACTTTAGACCTCGTCTTTGAGGATAGATTATATAATTTTTGTGTACTTAATAACTGTTATTTTCTGGCCTTAATATTATAGATTGATTCCCATGGGTTGTGGGACGCTAATTGTTGATGACGCTTAAATGTTAACAATGGGTTGATCAATAGTCGGTCTTTGCTATATTATTTGAACTATAAGATGTTTATGTATACGATTTATAACAAGTATTATTTATATTGTTATGATATTTCCATTGACCTTGTTTATGTAATTAGCAGTTTCATTTTTATATGGAATGTGTAAGGAAATCTTCATATTGCATTTTTGTGTTTTAGAAAAAGCCCAGTTTTCTAGTTGTATCCTCGATTTTAGGGGTAGCGTTGTTTGCATGTTTGTACATATTTTATAAAAGAAAAGAAAATAAGGTGTACAATCATCATCATCATCATCAATTTAAAGTCCATCTTTATGTTAAATATCTGGGTGATATATTTTTCTTCTTTTGTTGTAGGTTGTTCTCCAGGGTGAACAATTGGTATGAGGGCGGTTGTTGGGCTCCAAGTTAAGGAAACTTTGTTCATACAATCTTAGGTTGATAAGGTCTGGATCAGAGAGCCAAATATATTTTCCTCTTCATGTTAAGGAGCTCAAGTTGGGAAGTGTTGTGTTGTTGCAACGGAAAACTTTTTAGGTATTTGGCGGTAACCTAAAGAATTGCAACACTAATATTTTGTTGAATTATATACCATGTACTTACATTATCGACCAAGGTGTGTAGGCTTTCGAGTTGTGGTACACTTTTTATGCAATCTCCAAGGCTTCAAATGCTATTGAAATGATTGTTGTTCCAACTTTAAATGGTGGGAGAAATAATGCAATGAAATAGGTTAACTAACTTAACCTATCAAAATCTTAGGCATTCTACAATTTGAGTCGTCTAGGTCACAGAGTGCCCCTTGGCTCTTTGGCTCAACTTCTCAGATCACCCCACTTTAGAAATCAAATCACAATGCTTGATAATAATTAACCAATGAGATAGAGAATGCATGTTACATGGAATAAAAATTAAATGTTACAAAAAACAAGAATTAATTCCACAACACTTTCAACGCACAAAACAATTTTTTTATTAACCATATGGCTATGGCATGTTGGTGGATAAAATTCAACAAAGAATACAATTAACGAATGACCGTTGAAACTAAACAAACTGTTTCCTTTTCCACACATGAACATAGGATGCTAAGATGGGGAATTATTGAACAAACACAACTAAGGGATGTAGATGCAATCACATAAACATATAGAAAAAGGTGTATTCACTAGTGATATCTTCAAATGCCCCCTACTCGATGTGTGTCGATGAACCCATAAATTATCCCAAACTCAACTTTGCAATAGCAATAATCTCATTAACATCACTGTTTTGAATATTGCAACACTACAAAATTTGCAATTCTTAACATAACTAATGGGAATTTAACTAAAATTGAGTTGTAGATAGGTACATTTATACTAGGGACTTCTTGGATACCTCAAGAAAGATGTTAGGGAATTTCAAGACTCCTCCAATTGATTTCCTCTAAACAAATGCTAGCTTTAGTGTGGTAGTTGACCATCATGTTATTAGGTCATTGAAGAAACAACTTCTTGAGAACACCATCTTTCTTGGTCGGTTGAATTGATGTGCTATTGAAGGTTAATTTCTACGTTCATTTTTCTCCTTGATCTAGTGAGCCACTAATGGGTCAAGGTTTCTTTATTAACTACAAAGTGGTTGCACCTATCTGATTAGATTTCAAAAAGTTCATAATCATAAAATGCGTTGTAGAGTTGGGATCGTGGCCTAATTGTTTATTGAAATTATTAGTTAATGCTTATAAATATTGGTGCTTTGTTTATTGATGAAATAAATGAGGAACCATTCTATAGTAGATATAAGCTTCATAACAAGCAAGAAAACATCCATAACTCATCAACAACCTTGCTACTAACACATATATCCTACATACAAACAACTCATATAATTCATAACAAAATTTCATAAAACACCATTGACTATATCAATAGCAAAGTAATTTATTAATAAACTATAATGGCTACAAGAGTTAATAATTAAGCAGAGGTTTTGGTTCAAGGGTGGAAAGGTTACAATTTTAAATGGATAAAAGGTTATGGAAAGATTAACAAAACGAGTCAATTTTGGAGTCCATCATACCCTCCAACTAAAAGGTTGCACTCCCCCTTGTACAATCAATGCAAATATTAATCTTCTCTCTATTTTTTTCTTTCCTCTTACAAAACATTGCAATAACCAATCATTGTGGATGTATTTTGGTTTTCCTTAGTGGTTGATTCATTATACAAGTTTCCTTCTACTACCTTTGTTTCTATTTTCTAAATACCACTTCCCCCAACTATGAGGGTACTATCTATGCTTGATGTCTCATATTTATTTCAGTGGCTTATTCATCTATACATTTTTCTCTAAAATCGTAAGAGATGAAATGGGTCAAGTGTATTTAGGATGGTGACATGAAAATTTACCAATGTCCTTCCATCTTCTCTCTGTGATAGTGTTGTCTCTTGACCATTTGTAGTATGGAATGAGGTATAATGAAAGTGGAAATCTAAACTTTAGCCCAACTAGTGGAAGGTAATTGATGAATACTTCAATATACAATTTAACTTTGAATCACGCTATGTGAAGCCTTAGTAATGAGTGAGGCTCCCTTTGTTGCTACCTATTTAGTAGTGCAACCCAACATATCTAGATACTTCTTACTAGCTTATCCTTAGAAGTTCCCATCATTCGACAATAGATAAAGGTTACTTTTATTTGCATCTTCTCTAGCCTACTGAAGATATGAAAGTCCATTGTCAATCTAGCATGTTTCATCCAAATTTCTCTAGGCTTGGTGTACTCACACCTAATCCTCAATGCAATTTCCATCTCATTAGTGTTGCATTTCCTCATTTACACAAATTTTCCATGTTCATTTTGTAGTCATGATATAAAAACTCTAAGTCGTACATCTTCAACATATGTGTTAGAAGACCATCTTCGTAGTTGGGGGAGTATATAATTATGAAAAAACAAAATCACACAATACATTTTCCCTGTTCAAATGTTAGAAAAATGCATATCACAAAAATCCCAGGGATTATGGATATCTAAGCATAGATGAGAAGCATGTGTTTCAATTAAAAATCTGAACCATTGTACCGTTAAACATAGTTCATGTACTTTGGTTGGGGGCCTACACACTAGCATTTACACTATATACTGAACAATGTTTCATAGATATCTATTCCTCTAATTATTCAACAATGTTTTCTCAAGTCTATTCCATTTCTTTCACGAATTTGGTTTTCAACTCGGAGTTTTCATACATCAATGGATCCAAATGATGAGAATAGTTTATAGAAATGCTAAAGATGATTTTTTGTCAAATAAGAGACTACTCATCAATGTTCTTTGATTGATATCACCCCTTGGCCTTGGGCCTCGACAATTGTTTTCCATTTAGCAGCTTCAACATGAGTAGTGTGATTATGCTTCATCGATTCTTCAACGCCATTGATTGATTCACATAGTGGAATGGTTCTCTTTAGTGTATTGGATCTTGATAACATTATATTGACAGGGGGTTTCCACTCTGTAGTAGGGGTTCTTGTATCCTCTAGTTCCTCAACGATAGGGATCCCAAACCCAAGAGGAATTGCAAGTTCCTCATGTTGAGGATATTTCTCGACATCGATGATAAATTTGAAAGCTTGCACTAAAAAAACTATAATTTTGCTTTTAGGTTTCTCTGTAGGTTGTGTTTCCCTATGTTTTTTTCTTATTTGTGTACCATCGTCGGGCTTTGTGATTCCCCTAGATATGTTCACAGGTTCTTCAACTTCTTCAACAATTCTTATAGTGTCTTGAATTTGATCTTTCCTTTGAATTCCTCAACTTGAGCTGTAATACCCCTAGGCCGAACCCCAATTGTAAATATAATGTAATTGTACATATAGGATGGCGAGCGAGGATACTTTGGGGCCATAATGCCTTTGTATATATGTATTTTGCAGGCAGAGTTCTTGTGTGGTTATTAGGCTAGAGAGCTAGAAGGTAAAACACTAGTGAGCCTATATTTGTAAAATGTAATCACAATTAGTTTTTAATGAAAACACATCACTGTTGCAAACCAACCAGGTAAAAGAGTATGGGGGGATAAACTCCACTATAATGGGAATGGGGGGCAAGAGTATAGGAAAAATGGGCTAAGCTAAGGGGGGTTAAGCCAAAAAGGAATATTTTATTAATATTCCTAAAGTATAAAGTCTAAAGTATGGGATAATTCATTTTATCCTAAGTCTCTAAGGGGAGAACATATCACCATGAGGTGGGTCCATGTGGGGGACCCATGTAGTTCCCAACATGACAAGTGTCAAGTTGGGAACACACACATAACTTTGAGGAGACTTAGATCATTTCCTATCATTCCATCATCATTCTCACCTCACCACACTACTGCCATTTGTACCTTCATGTTTCCATCACCTGTACCTATACATGTACCATGGAAATATTTGGAACTGGACTGAAGAGGCAGGTTTTCAGGCCCGTGGGATACTAAAGAAACAAGTTTTCAGGCTTGCGAGCATTCTCTCCAGGTGAGAGAACTAATGAGAATTGATTTCCAAGGTGTCAAGCTTCAACTACGAGGCTCTGAGACTTCTTATCCGACATGTTGTTGAAGTCCTGGAAGGGAAGTGGGGCAGCTGAAGGACTGTTGAGAAGAGAAGGGGCATGCTTCTTGGGGTGGGACATGCATGTGGGGAATGCGGGACTGTAGGCTGTTTGCTAGAGTTGGCACTAAGTTTGAGTTTTTTGCTGTCTGAGAGACCTTAGCCTTGTTAGGATTCCTGTACCCAGGTGAAGTTTTTTCCCCAGCTCGAGGGTGGCCCACTGCTAAGAGTTATGAGCAGTGCGGTTTAAGGCCGGGAGGAAAGTGGAAGGTCTGCACGTAGTTGGTGTTCTTTTTACCCAAGATAAGTGTCTATTGTGTGTTAATTTATGTGTTACGTTAATTTTTATGCATTTATTTTCACGGGTTTTTCTTGTATATACTGTATTTATATACTTGTTGTTATTCTACATTAATTGACGCATTTGTAGAGAATTTCTAGTGAATTTAATGGTATCAAAGTTTAGAATTTTCATGTGGCATTGCCCAACAAGGGTTTGGGGATGATACAATGTGGTATCAGAGCCCATTTTTCAACACCGAGTCTAGATGGGCCAATTAACAGAGCGCAAAAAATGAAATTGCAGAGTCTGCAAGAAAATGTTTGACACAATTTCAGGAAGAGTACGTATGCAATTTGTTCGAAAAAATTATTACAACGAAATTGGGGAAATTTCATGGGTAAATTGAAGGAATCGAACCCAGGAAATAAAATCCCCAATTTAAATTTTAGATTGGGAAAATTCGTACCTGTAATTGGTCGAATTTCGTGTTGTAGAGTGCGCATAACTAAAAATAGGTGTTGATGGGAAAAAACCCCAAATGTGTGGTTAAGTTCATGGGAAATTAGACATGGAAGGATCAAATTCCATTTGCAAAGTTTAATTTATATGTATAGGGCCGAAATTGGCCATATCGAGCTTAAATACAAAGCTTCAATGGTGGGTTTAAAAATAAAATAGGAATTTATGAATTTGGACATTTTTGGGCATTTTGGAAAACAATTGAAAATAGGCGAGATTGGAAAAATTTTGGTATTTTTTCGTATGTCGATGTCAGCATGACGTGGGGGACACATGTCACCTGACGTGG
>JZKD02S1866929.1:54969-86478 GCA_000966675.3 Picea glauca
GGGATAGCTCCCCCCAGACCCCTCAGAGGGGGTACCCCTCCTCTGTACTCCCCCGCGTGGAAGAGTGTACATACTTCTGGGGTGTAAATACTTCATGGGGTATAAACATGGTTGAAAGAGAGGACCTCTGAATGAAGAAGATAATCAGGCTCCACAACTAACACTAAGAAAAAGAGGAAGAGGAAGGAACATGAGGGGCCTGATACAACTGCTACAACAACCATGGAGGAAGTTTCTACCAAGTTTGATAAGTAATTTTCTTTGTTTATTTTAGTATCCAGTGGTGGTAGTGGATGATTTGGGGGTGATTTCAGATGGATTATTGATAGTGGAGCCTCTTGTCACATGAAGGGAATCTGGCGAGCATTACTTATTATCAAAGAGACATGTCCTCACAGACTAGTGGAGAGTGAAGGAGTTATGGTGTGAGCTGTATGTGGAGTTGGAAGGGTTAGATTCTGACTCGAGTATGGAGGATTCTTGGAGCTTGATGGAGTTCTCTTTGTTCCAGGATTGAGGGTTAACTTGATCTAAGTCTCAACTTTGGAGAATGATGGATATTGTACAATGTTCAATAGAGGACATGTATTTATCTGTAGGTAGGGATTGGAATCGGTGGAACCATGACTGATTGGTGATCGAATGGACAGATTGTACATGTTGCGAGGAAAACCTTCAGGTTATGATTAAGCGTTGGATGAGGAGCAGGAGGCTCCTGAGAATGTGGTGGGCCCAAGGATTCAGTCTTAAATTTCGAAAGAAGAGAGGGATTTTCTTTTGAGAATTGGCATGAGGCTTAGCTGGTTTGATCGAACCGATGCTCAGGGTGGAGTGGATTCTCCTAGGAGCTCAAGGTTCATAATCATTGTCATGAGGATTTCTTTTGGTTTGAGTTATGTGCAGGTGTTGAGGATGGCTCCAGGTTCATAGGGAGCTCCTACTGAGTACAATGTGATGGGACCGAATGATGGAGATGGTAGTGAGTACATCCCTCACTAAGAGGGATTGTTATATTTTTATCTCGGTAGGTACTTTGCATGTGTGTCTTGTATGTGGAAGTAACCTAGTACCTACACTACTAGACACTTGTCTTTGTAATGTGTTTTTATAAAGTTGTGATAAAGTGGTTCTTTTATGTAAATGTCGTTTTAATAAAGTGTACCTTCTAATATTAAAGAGACTTATCTCATAAAGTGCACTTATGTTATAAAGTGAAAATTTACTTTAATATTTTAAAGTGATTTATTTTGGAGGGAATGAATCATGACCCTTGATATTGTAAAGGCAAGATTAAATCTTGGCCATTAGATCAAGGGTTGGAGAAGGTGAAGGGTCACTTTAATATTATAAGAGAATACATTGGGTAGTGTGCAAGAAACATTGAGAAGAGTTTGAGAAAGATTTTCGAGAGATCCTAAGAGAGGAAAGAGGGCAACAAGGAGGGATCATTTATCAAGAGAGATTGGGCACAAATTCCAAGATATATTTTTGTGTGAGAGTGATGTAACTTTATGCTGTTAGAGAAGCCGTACTCTATGGATCCATACAATCTGTACAACAGGTTGGGAGGGTATGGATTTCGAGGAAACATTGATGCACAAAAATTGAGGTAGTTTTCTAGTGTTCTGTTGGTGTTTTTGGGAAGTTTTTTGTTGCTGTACGTACAACTGCTATTTGGCACATATTTTGAGGTGCTAAAAGAGGGAAGGGCTGTACAACAATACTGATTTTTTGGGCACATTTTTCAAGTCTGAAATTTGGGACTGTTGGGTGTTGTAGGTTATTTCTCTTGGTTGTAAATGTATTGTTGTTGTTGATATATCTTTCCTGAAGCTAATAAAATCTCTCTCTCTCTCTCTTTGGATTTCCCCACATTGGGGTTTTACCCTGCATTGCCTAAATTTCTGAGCATTTTTTGAATTGAATGATTGTTGTTCATTGTGTTTATTCTACTACAAAATTGCTTAGCAATGTGTATTTTTTCTTATGGTAATTTTTGAATGTGGGTTTAGACGTTTCAAAGTTCATAGAAGACAATTATCTCTAGGTTGCTAAGTGCATGACAAAAAATTTACTTGCTGATTTTGTCATTTAATTTCTACAATTCTATCAAGTCTTCTAATGCAAAGATATTGTTCTTGATAACCTGCAGACATGTGTCTACTGAAGGGGCCTCATATTTAGAACTGCAAGTAACCTTGAATTTATGAGTTAACTCTTCCCAATCTTTTGTCTCTCTACACACTTCCATCTCTAAATACCAATTCTTTGGAATTTTATCGAGAGTGTGTATAAACAAGTGTGTTTATTCCTTCTTTGGTACTGATCTTCGTGTCACAAAGCACTGTGTAACATGCTCTATAGGAAAACTAAACCCTGTATATTTACGCGTAATATATTCATTTTCTGCTCCAAATATGACCTATAATAACTTTTTTCATTGCTTCCAACCCTCAATTTTGTCCTTATGTGCAACCCACCATCTTACAAAAGTCGCTTTTAATGTGATATCTAAAAATAACAGTCTTTGCTGGTCTAGTATCTGTAATTCAAATTCCATAATAAAAGAGTATATGGATGTTAGTCCATCATATTTCGAGGGATCACATACCTCGATTCCAATCCATCATAATGCATGGGTAATGTGAGTACATATTCTTGTTGATACTTCATGTAATCTATGCTGCCAATTCTCCAGTGCTTCCTCTGAGTATGATGTGCATGAACTAATACTTTTCCAAATGAGTGCACCATCAATAATAGGGTTCACATAATCATCCATTCGTGAATTCACATTATACAAGTTATCGAGATCTTCTCCCTTTCTTGGTTCCACATATCTTCTTGCCTCTGTGGGATCCAATGGCGCAATGACTTTCTAGTCTCCTACTTCAAAGACCATCTGTATATTCTTCAGATCAATCAATGTTTGGTTGTCAAAATTCCAATCAAGTCTTAATAATGTTGGATACGACTTACTTCCATCTTCTATCTCGATTACTTCAAAATTAGCTATATTGTGCACTCCATCGATGTTAACCTTCACCCCTAACAATCTTCCAATTTGGGCAATCTTATGCTGATTTGCCAACCTCAACTGAATAGATGACTAGATTAACTTAGGTTTTCCTATCATTTTCAAGGTCTACTTCAAAAGGACATTCACATAAGATCCTAGGTCTAAAATTATATTGTCCATGTCATAATATCCTATCTGTGCATTTAGTTGGAATTCCCTATTTTTCCTCCTCTTGCGATGTACCTGGTTAACTGCTCGTTGTGAGACAACTTCTTCCCTATCTTGCGTGCAATGATCAATCATCCCACACAACATTCTTAATTCAATTTCATCCTTCATTAACTTTGGAAAACTCTTTAAGAAAAATTTCAAAGTACTTACCTTCTCAACTTTCCTTTATGTATCTGTGTGGTCATATGTTGGAGGCATGTTGTACACAGGAAACCTCTCATACAAATCTGGCATGGTCGAAGTTGATGTTATCCATTCCACTCCTATCAATTCTTTCCTTAGTTTCTTGTACATGTCCCTCTCCTTTCTAGGGTCAAACAATGGAGGAGTCTTTTCTTCTTTCTTTACCCATTGTTTAGTCCGCTTTCCTTGCTCTGTCACATAAGATCTTGTTCTCGCTCCTCCGCGCATAACTGCTGCTACCTTAAGTCGTTATTTGTGCTCATTTGAAACTATCATCTCAACATTTAGGTTCCTCTTTTATTTCCACTTCATGATCAACTGTGGAAAATCTTGTGCCACATGCTCCAATTGTCTATAGTAAGTGCATGTCATGCAAGGATTCAGACAGTCTCGTGCAAAATTCCCATAATGATTACAGTTATAACATATAATTAGGCCTCTTCCTCTGCCAAAGCATCCTCTTCTATGACCTCTGAATCCTCCTCTTCCCCCTTGATTGTAACCTCTCAGAGTATTATACGGGGGCACCCCTCCATCTGGTTATTCTTCCCCTTGGACCCTGTATGCATCCATTGTGCACTCTCTCATCAAATCAAATGAACGATATTCATTTTCATCATGTTTGATAGAGTTACAAAAATTACAAAACAAGTTTCTAGCAATCCTCTGGAATTTTTGCATCAACGGAAAAACAATAGGATGATGACCCATTGTTTTACATATCTCACACCATACTGCTAAAGGGTTCAGAGACCCTATAGAAAAATACTGCTGAAATGCTAAACACTCATTTTTATGATGACCTTCTATTTTACATGTAACACACCAAACTTCCTCTCTCTTTTATTTTCCTTTCGCAAGCTCATCTAACTGGATAGTCAGTGCTAATAACTGCAACTGAACTTGAGTCATCCCTGTACCATTCTCCCCTACAAGGGATTCTTCCAACCTCATAACAATATCTAGGGATTCTAACTGCATCGTAATCTTCTACTGTGTTAAAGGTCATCATATATGAAACAACAATCCTACAACAAACCACTCCCTATGCTACTCATCTGGGATATGGAAATACAACTGATCCTTTAAGATATTGAATCTATGATTAAAGTATCATATTGAAGAGGAAATTATGAGAACGAGAATTAATGAGGGCAAATTGTCCACCTAAGTTAAAGGCGAAGGTGGCAAATAAGGCCATGTAGATCCCCACTGATCTAGATTTAAGAGTGAAACAAAAGAAATAATAGACTAAATACAATAACACAGAGAGACAAAGAACAAAAAAATATATCCAGTGAACAATAGATTCTATTGAATAAATAAAATAGGTTGAAACTGTAAAATTGCAGAACTAAAAAGAACTTGCTCGAATGGTGGTAGCTATCTCTAAGAAATAGAATAGATGTGGCTGCTACACACATCCGTCCGAGGAAAATAATTACAATAAGGATCCAAAGGCCTTTTTAACATTACTCATGAATGCCAAAACCCTAGACATCCAAAACCCTAACCCTAGGAGATGAAACATCAAAAGTTATGTGGGCCTTGATGGGTAAGTTGGTACCTCAAATTCCCGAGGGTCGTAATTTTACCATACGTCCTCCATTTTAGTTGTGTGATAGCCCATTGGAAAGGTATTTTTGAGAAATACACATTATGTCGTCAAAATCTGAGTCTGTCTATAGTTTGACTGTGGCAAGCCAAAAAAACACAGTTTGGGGCCCCAAAAAAACCCTGGAAGTACAAAAAGATGTACTGATATGAAAACTTCCAAAATAATATAGTTGGATTAGGTGGGCGACCGCCAATATCCACCTGAAATCTATGTAGGGCTTCAGACAACCCTGAAGCTGTAGAACCCACAATTACAAAGAATTATAGAAGAATGTGTTGAACTAAAAACTATTAAGAGGAGATAGTTGGAATAGGTGGATGGCCACCAATATCCACCTGGATTAGTCCTCCCCCCTTAGGAAACAATGGTCTCCATTACATTGAGTGCCCCCATAAGGTGAGAAAAATTCTATTGAATTTGGCCGCGAGTGAGCCACTTTCCTTGGTGTAGGTGTTACCCCACCTTGACAACCTGGTAAAGCTGGATCCTCTATTGGTGAGTTCCCTTGAACTGTGTGTCCACTATCTGATCAGTGGATTCATGTTCCAATAGTCAGGGTTGAGATTTGTTGGTTTCAACTATTCTACGATCTCTAGGGTGTATAATAATGGTGGAAAATATGGCCGAAGGAGGTCCACATTGAACACTGGGTGCAATCCAAGGAAGGGTGGAGTGTTGAGATTAAAAAAATTTCTACCCACAACCTTGGTGATAGTGTAAGGCCCATAGCGAAGTGCACAGAGCTTCCGATGGGGCCTTGTAAGGTTCTCTTTTGGTAAATGTAACCAGATATTGTCTCCCACTTGAAATTGGTGTGGTACTCGGTGTTGATCATGGTGATGCTTGTACTTAGCATTGGCTTTCTGCAAAATCTCATGGACCTATTGGCGGATGTGCTGAATATGCTCAATGAATCTAGTGGCTTTGTGCACCTCAGACTTAACATGGGAAGATTATTTCTGTGTGGTTGTAATATGTAGGACAACATCAATAGGACTCAAGGGTTGGAATCCTAGCCCCACCTGAAATGGGCTATGGATGCTGGATCTATGGAGAGCCCTGTTGTAGATGTGTTGAACATAGGGAAGACTCTCATCCCATCTATGCAGATGCTTAGAGTTGTACATGCACAGGATGTGCACAATCATCCGATTGACGAACTCTATCTGGCCATTGGTTTGGGGGTGAAAATTAGTGGATTTAGTAAGCTTGGTGTCCAACAACGACCAGAGACTCGACCAAAATGTGCTGAGGAACATGTTGTCCTGACTTGAGGTGATGGTCTATGGTATCCCAAAATGGACCCACACCCGTTCGAAGAATATCTTGGTAGTATCTGTCACTGTGATTCTCTTCTTGTAGGCTATGATAATGGACATCTTTGAAAACCGATAAACCACCACAAATACATAATCAATGTTGTTCTTGGTGGATGGAAGGCTAGACATGTAATCCATCAGGAGTAGGAACAAGGGTGTATACTCCTTTCTTCTTTATGGATGGATTGGAAATGGCACAAGAAATGAAAGATCTGATATACTTACTGACTTCTTGTTGAAGTTTTGGCCAATAAAAATGTTTTTGTAGAATGGCCATAGTTTTATCCATGCCAAAATTTCCTGCCATCCGACTGTAGTGAGCCTCCAAAATAGTCTTTGCATGCTCTCTTGTGGGAACATAGAGGTGGCCTAAATGGCATAAAAATCCCTCGTAGATGTGAAAATTGGTGACATTCACTCCTGTACCCAAGAGCTGATAGGTGGTGGTGAAGTCAAGGTCATGCTGATAAAGTTGGGGCCACTTAGATCCTCATGCCCACAGGAATGGAGCACTGTGGTGAGTGCAAAAATGGGAGGGAAAATGAGGCAGTCAACAACACAATTTTTTCTTTATGTTTTATACTTGATGTGTATATGGGATTGCTATAGATATGTGGACCACTTTTGATGGCAATCATTTTTCAACTTCCCATGTGTCTATATAAACTGCAGAAGCTTGTGATTAATGTGGATGACTATCTCCTTTCCTAGAATGTAATGTTTCCATTAACGAAAATCTTTCACAATGGAATACATTTCTTTGTCATAGGTGGGGTATTTCTAGACAATATCTAAGAGTATGTCACCATGGTATGCTACTAGATGACTATGCTGAGTGAGAATTGTGCCTACAACATAGTCAGAGGCATCAATCTCAATCTCGAACGATTGTTGCAGATGAGGTAAGGATAATACTAGAGCCGAGGAAAAGCGATGCTTCAGTTCATCAAATGCTTATTTTTGTGCCTGCCCCCATTCAAAATTTGCTTTGTCACCACCCTTATTTACTTGGATGAGGGCCCATGCAATATGGGAGAATCCCAACACGAACCTTCGGTAGAAGTTGACAAGTCCCAAGAAGCTCTGAAGATCGGTTAGTGTGGTCGGGGCTGGCTAGTCACAAATGACTTGGATCTTAGCTGGATCCACATGTACACCATGATCATCAATAATGTAGCCCAAGTATTGCACCCTGTTCATTCCAAAGGAGTATTTTTTCAAGTTGGCATATAGATTTTGTTACTGCAGAGTGCCCAAAACCTGTTGAATATGTTGGATGTGCTCCTCCCAAGTTCTGCTAAAGATGAGGATGTCATCCATATATACAACCACAAAAGAGTTGGTAAAGGGTCTCAATACATCATCCATCAATATCATGAAATTTTTTGGTGCATTTTTTAATCCAAAGGACATGACCATCCATTCGAAGAGACCTTCTTTATATTTGAAATTTTTCTTCCATACATCAGTTGGTTCGATGGGGACCTGGTGGTAGTCAGAATTTAGATCAATATTGCTGAAGAACTTTCCCCCCTAAGTTGGTCAAGAAGGTCATCAATTTGGGGAATTGGGTACCGGTTCGAGACTGCGATTTTGTTTAATGCTCTGTAATCAATGCAGAGCTGCTAGTTCCCGTCTTTCTTTTGTACTAACACAATCAAGCTTCTGCAAGGGGAGGAGCTAGGTCGGATGTGCCCCTTTTGAAGCAACTCTTAGATCTGGTTCTTGATTTCTTCATTTTCCATGAGCGAGTGTCGATATACTGGTCCATTAGGCAGCGCTGCATCGAGGGTTAGATCAATTGGATGCTTGACTTGGCAGTGCATCATTACCTCGATGGGTGAGGAGAAGATGTCTCTCTACTCTTCCACGATCCCGTCCACTTGCTTCTACTGAAAAAAGAGGCTCTCTGTAGAGGTCACATATGTTGCGACGACTGTTTTCTTACTGTGAGCATAGATCACAAATAAGAAGAACTTCTTGGTCTGTGAAATGACCTTACTGCATTGATTAGTAGAGATTAAAGAAATAATGGTAGGATGTGCTACTTATCATATCCTGTACAATTGTCTACCCAAAGTAGTAATAACACTGCGGGGTCTAGACTCATACACAACATGTCACTTCCACAAATATGGTTGGACTAAAAGAACATCACAAACTTCAAGGGAAGAAATATCACAAAATACCTCGTATTTGAAGGGCTTGATGTTGTAGGGAATATGACATTGTTGGCTAACACAAAGATATTTTCCTTGGCGAAGCCAGCCGATGGTGTAAGGCTGCAGGTGCGGTGTTATCAGAAAGTCCAAGCACTTGAGGACCTCTTTTGAAATTAGGTTCTTATAACTTACACTATAGACAATGAAATGAAACAAAGTCCCATTTACCCACATTTGTGAGTGAAAGAGGCATTCCCCTTCCTATGGTTCTTCTGGTTCGCTTGGTTGGAATTTGGTGGTAGCGATAGTGGAACTGGGTTAGACATCGATGATTCACTTTCCACTTTTTGGATTTGATTTAGAGTTATAATCTACCTCTAACTCAGAATCTTTCAGCTCGGCCACCAATGACTTCTTCGAGTGACATTATTCGGTGTTGTGCCAAGGGATGTTATGGTATTCACACCATTTTCCCATGTCCTTCTTTGACTTCTCATTTCCTTTCTTGGGTTGCATCTTGGAATGATTTTCCTGAGAGAGGACATCTTTGATATGCCCCTGGTTTTGTGGGTTGGGGCCATCTTTTCCATGCTTCGGTTATGAGGAGTTTGCAGATCCAAACTCTCACCTCTTCTGCTTAAATTTCTGCTAGATCTTGAGAGCATATATATAAACCACACCCAATGACGTGATGTCGAAAAACTCCATTTATATTTGAATGTATCTATGCATAAAACTGTGGTATTTTAGCACCATATGTCATTCAAAGTATTTAATACCCAATTTGGTGTGTAGGGTATGGAAAATACTGGTGAAATATGGTACTGTCTAGTCCCTTTCCTGACGTACTATGGTCCATCATGTGCGCTAGTCCTTGTAGCTTCCAAAATAGTAGTAATTTTATTTAATGGCATCCCTAAAGGAATCCTATGTGGGGGCGACCAAAAATATTTCATATTACTTTATGGACCTTTTCTTAGAGTAAGTATGCAACCAGTCCTTAACATGGGGGACGACCTTGAGGAGTGAAAAAAAAATCTTTTGCTTGTTGGAAAAATTGTGGACCAAAAAATACCCTTCAAGCATAATCAACTATTTATCTACAACATTGTCATCTATCAATCCTTCAAGTAATGGAATATACAATTTTTCTTGTACCTTGAAGGGGGTTGCATGGCCTCTTGATGAAGATGTGTCTCATGTGGGAAGTCGACGAAGGATATGTGAAAAGTTGTCCATCATTTCATTCCTTTGTCGTGTAAGGGATTCTTCAAGCAAAATTTTAAAAGGATATCCTTTTCCATCATATTTCTTCTCATCCCCCATGGGTTGTTGTCAGGATTTGCATGGCCGATCTTGCAAATGATTGACTGGTTTGAGTCCCAACTTATTTTACCCATATCTTATCAGGGACATGCACAAAGAAAAATAAATCAAGAGCATACCACTCTAATACCACTGATACAAATTTATGAACGGAACAAAAGGAACAAAAAAATGAATACAATAACACAGAGAGACTAAGAACAAAAAAATATATCAAGTGAACAATAACTTCTATTGAATAAATAAAATAGGCCGAAACTGTAAAAATGCAGAACTAAAAACAACTTGCTCGAATGGTAGTAGCTATCTCTAAGAAGAGATGTGGCTGCTATGCACATCTGTTTGAGAAGAATGATTATAATGAGGCTCCAAAGTCCCTTTTAACATTACTCATGAATTCCAAAACCCTAGACATCCAAAAACTTAACCCTAGGAGATGAAACACCAAAAGTTGTGTGGGCCCCGATGGGTAAGTTGGTACTTCAACTTCTCGGGGTTGTAACTTTTACATACGACCTTCATTTTAGGCACGTGATTGCCTATTGGAAAGGTATTTTCGATAAAAACACACTATGCCATCAATCTCCAACTCTGTCTACAATTTGACTGTGGAAATCCAAAAAAACACAGTTTAGGACCCCAAAATGGCCCTGGAAGTACAAAAAGATGTACTGACATGAAAATTTCCAAAATAATCTAGTTGGATCAAGTGGGCGGCCACAAATCTCCACTTAGAAGCTGTGTAGCTCTTCATACATCCCAAAAAGTGTAGAAACCACAATTACAAAGAATTAAATAAGAACGTGCTGAACTAAGAACTGTCAAGAGGAACCATTTGGAATAGGTGGGTGGCCACCAATATTCACCTGGATCACCCACCAACATGAAAATACATCAATAATAATCATATATCTTGGAGGATTTAATAGAGAGTATACAAATAACAATTTTTTTTTATTAAACATAAAGTGTGGATGAGCTCCTGTAGGGGGGAATAAAATATCAAATGAAACTTACAGTGAAACCCGCACTACTAGAGATTTGTCTTGTCCTATTTCCTTATTCTTCTCAGTGGAATTTTATAGCGTTGCTGAAATGGATGGCTCGTAGATTTTGAAGTGTTTGTAGAATGTTTCCAAATCGTGATTGTAAGGGGAAATTTCCAATGAAATTACACATGATTAAGGGTGTCCCCTACAACCAATTCTAACATGTTACCGTTAAAATTGTGGAAAACTATGAAATTATTTACGACATCTCAATTATTATGAATTTATTTAGTTAAGGAAGATATAACTTATAGTCTCTTAAAGGATGTGAGAGATATAGAATCAACGTGAAATATATAAGAAAATTTTGTTTTCTTTTATCTAATTATATTTCTTTGAATAATGTTTATTGTGGTTTTTTCTAGTTAATTACATTACTAGTGGTATCGAATCTCTTTCGTGAGCTAATGAGCACCTGAATTATCTATCTATCTATAAAGTTGGAGATGTGTTTGTATGCATTTAAACACATATATCTATTGTGCAATGGGTAAGCCTATAGTTGGTGAAGAATACTTGTAGTGAATACAAGTGTAGTCCACTGGTTGGACTCCCTTGTAATTTCCGTTGTTACCCCTTTGAGTAGTACCACACCAAAAACAATTTTCCTATGGATTCATTCTTCCACATACCTTCTAGTATATCAAAATACCTTTAGGCTCCCTTAAAACTAATTTTATGTAATCCTCTTGGTCATCCCATTTCTATAGTACATTGAGAACAACACTTGGGGAGATCATTCTCACATACTATGGATTTAGGTAGTATGTCTAATGATGTGGCCTACCTTCGGGTATATTATAGAGCTATAGAATTTGACACCCTTTTTTCCTTAGGACCCTACAAATTGTAACCTCTATAACATAGGCATCGAAATTCCTACATAATTTGGAATATCATGTATTTGAGAATTAAATCATGATAGTAGTACTAAGACATGAATAATAGTCCTACAATATTATAAAATAAAGAAAGAAAGAAAAAAAATATGGGCATTGTTAGCACCATTATGGAAGACCTATCTTAAAAGACTCATTGTGCAATGTTGACCATGTTAATACAAGTCTCTAGTAACTTTTCCCTATCTCTATAGATTCCTTGCAAGGTGTTTTCTACATTGGTGTTGGAACAGGGGAAGACCCAGGGTTCAACACTACAACAACGCACCGACAAAACCCTAACTACCGGCCCTTTCAGCAACACCTATGAACCAGATGAATTCTCACCCGATGTAGAGGCAGGGGTGGTTGCAGGACTCAGATGTCTGCAACCTTAGCTGGGACATAGATCTATGATTTCTAACATTTAACAGAGCACTTAGCAGTAAACATTCATCAATATTTAGTTCTTAGTAACAATGCAAACAAAACCTAATTACAGAGCATCATAGTATTCAACCAGATCCACATCTAATAGCACTTAGCATAAAAGGAACACATTCAGTCTAGCAACTTTTGGCATGAAGCAAACTCACATAGGACAGATCTAACATTCATTCTCCTTTATAAGAACAAAGCAACATCATTTCTATCTAACATTCATCTATATCATAGTAAGTCACACATAAACACACCAACATATCGTACAAATCAGAGCAACAAAGAATTACGTAGTTTAACCCCCCCTTGGGGCTATGTCCACCAACGCTTCTTCTCTTCTATTATATTCTATTAATCATTTACATTCACAGAGCCTCAAAAACCCTACTCCGCATAGGACAAGAGATATGCACACTTTGCTAGATCCTCCTTCCCCGAGTTAGGTTCAGCACAAAGCCTTCTCTTGATCTCTTATATTCCCTTGCATTTAGCCTTACTAGTCTTACATAATATGCATAGAGCACTTACAATCCTTCGATCACATAGATCGATCACTACTACTTTCTACATCGCCTAGATTCTATATATATATTACAAAAGTGGGCCTAGGCATGGCTAAACCCATGGGCCAATCTTGCCATACCCATTACATGATCCCAGAACCCAAAAATCCCTAAAAAGGGGCTGAGATTCTATGATATCCTCTTCGTCTTGCGCTCCGTCTTTGAAATCCTGTCGAAGTCCCAAAAATATGTCAATCATGACCAAGTATCCTCAAAACTTGGTCAAGGGCCAAGAGGCCCCCAACACTCACCTGTGACTCATCTTGAGTCACTCTGATCTAACTAGTTCTTCTTCAAAAGTCTCGATCTTAGCTCAATCTTCTTTGACTTGTTGCCGTGCTACAACTTCCTATTCAGTGAACTCTTGGATGACTGTCTCATTCATGGGTCCTTCTAGGCGTTGTTCAGCTGTAGTGACAACTTGCTCTAGTTCTATTCCTCGGCCTTCGATCTTTGTGAACAGTTGGTAATCCTCACCTGTATAGGTTGGAGCCTCTGAGTTACTTCCATGAATCTACTCTGAATAGTATGGACCTATTGCTGGGCAGTGCGCTAGTCCTGGGATCGCTTCATTCTTTCTACAGCTGACAGAGGATTCAACTGTGCTTGTATTGTCTCTACTTGATACTTCGCTTCCTAGAGCTGTGACTCCAGTGCCTTCAATTCTGGATTCTGAGTGAGTTTCTCATAATTCTAGGCATTGCGATCACTGAGTTTCTTACATGCGATGGAAAGAGCCTTTATTCTCTCGACTGCGCTCCAGGAAGTCACTTCTCTTTGATCTCTTACATCCTATGGAGTTCTAAATATACTATTCTTTGTTGTAGCTATTGGATGGCTTCCACGAGCTACTCTACTTGATGCTCAACCCTGTCTTTTTCTTGTGGCTCGCATCCTGTCACAGATCGAAGTACTCCATTGACTGCTTCTTTTACCTCAAGTTTCCCTATGAGAAATTGTTCCTTTTCTTGCTGCATTTTATCTTTCTCCTCGTCAAACTTTGTCTCGAGAGAAATCTTCTCCTTCTCTATAACTCGACATTGTTCTACAAGTACTCCTTGTAATTGCTTCAAATCCTAGGTTGCTTGTTCTATTTCTTCTTGTGCTCGTCGAAGGCGAGCTTTAGTTGCATCTGCTAGTCAACGGAGTTGGGCTAGCTCATCTCCCAAATCTTGTTCTCCCGATGGTAGGGGCGCAGTGGAGACTGCGCGACTAGACTGAAGAGCATGTTGTACCCCTCAGAGTTTGACCTCAAGTCTATCATACATTTCATCTTTCTTAGCTTCTTATTTCTCCATGATTTCTAGTGAAGCATTGTTTAGAGCTGCTATGATGAAGTCAAAGTCATCAGGAGTAAGTGTAGTCTGCATCTTGGTCATGGTGGCTTTTGATTTATTTCGAGAAGAGGTTTCGGGGGAGAAACCTTCCTCTTCTTCAAGGGGTCATCCTTGTCTCTGGGTGGTGTTACTTCACCTTTATTTTGTTCAGATTCTTTTCCCTTCATCTCTTCTGTGTCGTCATCACCTCCTCACTGCTTAAATATTGGACCTCCTTAGTCTTATTTCTTCTACTGGTTCCAAGTGTGTCCTTTACTTTGTGAGTGGTATCTAGGTTGTCCAGTTTAGGACCAGACATCTCTAAAGGGTCAGTAGGAATAAGGAGATTTGTGGAGAAATCATTAGTGATCTCCTCCAGGTCCTCTTCCATAAGCGTGTAGTACGACTGTAGTTTCCCCTTATGTTCACTAGTTCGTGCTATAACGTAAATGAAATGCTGATCTGCGCTGAAATTCATCAGGGGTCAAAATCTCTGTAAGGTGTTTGGAGTCATGCGAGGCTCATCTTCGATGGCTCTCTTCAGTTGAAGGTATTACGTATGAAAAGAAACATTCGACTGCCACTGTTTGTTCATATTGCTTGAGTACAAAAGTGTAGCGAACTTCACGACAATCGACTGAAATGGCTCGATATCCAGGAAGGTCGCACCTTCTAGCATCTCCTAGAAAACAAAGGCGATGAGGATCAGGAGCCAGTTGAAGTAAAACTCGTAGCCATGATCGTGCACTTCGCGACAGTCTAGTTCAAGCTGATTGACTAGGTACTTCGCCCAGTTCATCTGTAAGCCTTCTACACACTTCCCCGCGAGGTCGACGACAAAGCCCGTGACCTATGTGGGTCAGTTCTTGTGTACCAACTTTCCAGCTATTAATTGACATGCTAGGTGCACTACAACCATTCTAGATGGAGGCTACCTTGTAGCATTGCGTCCCCTTATCGACATCGCCGTATGTGTCCTTAATATTCTGTGCTAGCGCACGATCTGTGGCCTTTCCTGGGTAGAACTCCTGCAGGTCAGGTCCTTGCATACTCAACCTTGTGATCCTGTGGATCAACATTAGATAGACTATAATACGATGGTCTAGTCATAAATAGCCACCATGGTAACACGAAAGTAGCAGCTTGACACATGCGTTGACTTCCTGATGCCTTCCAAAGTGGGGGATTTTCATGACATTTAGCAAGGTGGAATGCACGAGGTTCATCGTCCACGGTTGGTGGTTTATCTTTGAGTTCTTTCCCTTTGTCCTAGTTAGGTATTTGTACGGGGTGAGCATGTTGTGGTTCTTGTGATCTCCTAGGTTGAAGTCATTGAACTTCAATGCTGCAGTCTTGTCCTGTTGTACTCTTACTACGCGTATCCCCTCCGGGAGGTATGCAGTATTGATGGTGTACTTGAAATCTCTTGGCACACTATCAATACTTACCACGCTGGCTAGAGGTGGGATATATTCAGGTAATATAGATGGAATCAACTTCGCATTGACTAGGTTGTCTCTGTGCTTGGTTCTCTTCTCTACTGTCGATCGGAATGGCCCCGATCCATGAGCAGTTGATAGAGAGGCTTGCACTTCTCTCATTGATGACGCTTTTATACCTACAGACATCAACATTACTCTTTCGATCATGAGGTCGATGAGAACTTCCTTGACAATTTTCTCTGCAGCACTGAACTCGTCCAACATACACGCCCAGGTTTGAAAATCTCAGGTTTGGAGAGTAATCTCTCAATCCAATAGGATAGATGGAAAAAGTGCGATGATTACTGTGTGAAAATCAATTAATCTGTGGGCTCAAATTCACGATTAGCAAAAGTGTTCTCAGTGCATGGTGCGATGGGATAAATATATACTTGGTAACAAATCTCTTGCAATGGGTAAGAAGCCTTCATTAACTCAGTTCTGTCCGTTACAACATGGTCCCAATAGTCTGGTGGTGAGATGTCTTCCCATTAATGTGTTTCTTCCCATTTGGGGTGTCAATCTAATAGATATATTGTTTCCAATGATTATATTTATTTTCCATGGTGAAGTACCATGTGATGTTGTTCTGATATTCTGGTGAAGCTCCAATTTTGTAAATTGTCCTGCTGCGAAGTTCCCTCGGGAACCTTCTGTAACTTTCCAATATTAGCTCTCTTCTTACTTAGTTTTCTAGCCTTCTTTTCGGTGAGCTTCATCGTAGGATTCCTTTTTCCATTTTGATTCTTATCTTCTTTTGGCATAATAATTTCGCACTATTGGGATTCTTTCCTAGAAATCAGGGGTAATACTTCATCTATATTTGGAATAGGCACTGCAATCTTCTGGGATTCCTCTAGTATTCTTTCAACTTTGACATCCAATTCTCTGGTTTCAAATGTATTCAATATATTCTACTGTTCTTTAATCAAGTGTGTGATATTCCTAGTCATGAAATCTTTTAACTCTTACTTCTTCTGCTCTAAGACTTCTTTTTCTTTCCTTTTGGCCTGATCTTTTTCAATCCAAGGTTTTTCGAGCAACATAGTAAATGGAGCGTTTCCCTCAATAAATTTAACAACTTCAAATTCTTCCTCTGTTGAAGTTCCATTGGCACTCATAGAT
The DNA here is from genome assembly GCA_000966675.3 of Picea glauca. Lineage (NCBI taxonomy): Eukaryota > Viridiplantae > Streptophyta > Pinopsida > Pinales > Pinaceae > Picea > Picea glauca. Next base: position 71,681 of record JZKD02S1866929.1, read on the forward strand.
ATCTGGGTAAGCTTTCCACATAGGTTTATCAACTTTCCTCTGAATAGTCCTATTTCTCCCAATGAAGGAATCATAGCAGGCTCCCCTAAAGTTTCCGAAGTTCTTTCTGTCATAATATTCACCTGTGTTTCTTCATCCAGAATACAGTGAATGCCGACGTCTCCTATTCTTTCTTCAATGCATTCTTTTTCTTTAAATACCTCTGATAAACTGACACGTCGGTGGTCATTTAGGGTTCCTTGCATCTGTAGTAATAATTTCTTTTATTCTTTCTGGGGTTCTATCATAATCTCAATTTTTGGATCTGCCTTAGGGTTTTCTTGGTTCATATTCATTCTTTCAACCTTATTAATCATTCTAGGGAAATCCAATACTTCATGGTCTAGAGCTTTGCAACAGAGACAACTAGGTTTTCTACTAGGGCATTCCTTAGCCACATGTCCCGGTCTTCTGCAACTGTAACAAAGGGTTAATCCTCTCTTTCTCCTAAATGATCCCCAACCTCTCCTATACTGCGCACTAGGATCATGGTAGCTAACCTGCAACAAATTCTTTCTAGGGTCCTGCATCCATTCGTTAGTCCAAACATTCTTTCTATGCATAGGTATAACATATCTTTCACTATTCTTATCAGATCTACTCCTATCAAATCTTCTTTCTTCTACCAGTGCCCTAGTTTCTAGGCTAGGGTAAATCTTATTAAACATGTCTAGATCCATATTTTAGAAACAAAAATTTCCACTAATCTTACTTCTACAAAGAACAAATATTCCAGATCTAGAACTTTTCACTATTCTTACCTTTATCAGGGCACAAAGCATTTAGATCTTACCTCTTTTCTTCAGATCGGACTTATTTTCTTTAGCACATAGCTTCACAAACCAAGTAGAGTATTGCGTGCTAGAGTGACAGATCTACGCACAGAGATTTCACAATTTCAGGTCGGATCTTTGCACAAAGCTTTTGTTTTCTCAATTCCCAGCAATCATAGTTTCAGGTCGGATCTTTGCACAAAGATTCTTCTTTATCAGTGCCCAGTAATCATAGTTTCAGGTCAGATCTTTGCACAAATATTCTTCTTTCTTAGTTCCCAAAAATCACAGTTTCAGGTCCCGACAATGGAACCATTTGTTGGCATAGGGGCAGACCCAGGGTTCAACGCTACAACAACGCACCAACAAAACCCTAACTACCGGCCCTTTCGAAAACACCTGCGAAGAAAATGAAGTCTCACCCGAGGTAGAGGTAGGGGTGGTTGTAGGACTAAAATGTGTACAACCTTAGCTGGACACATATCTATGATTTCTAACATTTAACAAAGCACTTAGCAATAAACATTCATCAATATTCAGTTCTTAGTAACAATGCAGACAAACCGTAATTATAGAGCATCGCAGTATTCAACTAGATCCACATCTAATAACAATTATCATAAGAGGAACACATTGAGTCTAGCAACTTCTGGCATGAAGAAGACTCACATAGGTCATATCTAGCATTTATTCTTCTTTATAAGCACAAAACAACATCAATTCTATATAACATTCATCTATATGATAGTAAGTCACACATAAACACACCAACACATCACACAAAGCAGAGAAACACAACATAGATGTGGTTCACCCCCCCTTGGGGCTACGTCCACCAACTCTTCATCTCTTGTATTATCTTCTATTAATTAGTTACATGCAGAGAGCCTCAAAAACCTTGCTTCGCATAGGACAGGAGATCTATGCACTTTTCTAGATCCTCCTTCCCTGAGTTAGGTTCATCACAAAGCCTTCTCTTGATCTCTTACAATCCCTTCCACTTAGCCTTACCAGTCTTACATAGTATGCAGAGAGCACTTACAATCCTTCGATCACATAGATTGATCACTACTACTTTCTACATTGCCTAGCTTCTATATATATATTTCAAAAGCAGGCCTAGGCATGGGTAAACCCATGGGTCGATCTTCCCATACTCGTTACATGAACCCAAAACCCAAAAATCCCTAAAAAGGGGTTGAGATCCCGAGATCTCCTCTTCGTATTGCGCTCCATCTTCGATAGCCTATAGAAGTCCCAAAAATAGGTCAATCATGACCAAGTATCCTCAAAACTTAGTCAAGGGCCAACAATTGGTATAATTCTCAACTAACCCTTCTGGTGGACACAAATGTCCCATGTCCATCACTCAAAACACATCCACGGAGAACAAATTCATCAACGTGGAGAAATAAGCTTCGGGGATCTTAGATAAATTCTCTCAACTAGATGACATGAAAGCATTCATTGAAAACATAAATGTATACCTTGCAAGTGTGAATGTTGAGATTGATGACACCAATAGCCATTTACAATGTCTGTTTTTCATCCTCGAGCCAAGTAGGTAGTGGTTTGATTTTCCCATACAATGGGAAGGGATTGATTCCTCTACCAGATTTTGCATCGCTCAAGGCCACACTTTCATGATAATTAACATCATAGGTGGGATGAAGTTTCTAGAGTCAACTTGAACAAATTTGATGGTTATGAGCCCACATGTTGGCTTACCTAGATGGTTCATTACTCCCTCCAAGGTATTACCAATAAACTAATGAAACTTATAGTGGGATTATTATACATGGATTAAAAATGATGAAAATGGTGGAAATGGCATAAGTGATCATATGGGGGGAAAATCACCAAGGATCGATTTGTGGAAACCATCTATGTTCTTTTTGAAAGAGACATTCATTATTTGGGATTGTTGACAAGTTTGTTCCAAGAAAGAACAATATAATGTAGTTTCCTTGCCCATCAATACCAACAATCAAACAAGTAGCCATGAATAATGATTACAAATTCTATCTCTGAAAGGCAGTTTCCACATAATAATGACAAAGAGAACCTCCTCAAAAGGCCCATAATGAAAACAAATGCATTCACAACACATATTAAAAGAACGAGGTGAATTAAAATAGTATGGATTGTTAGAGTTTCATGACAACCAAATTCCCATGAGAAGAATAAGAAATAAGCACACATAATATGCATAATTATGGATACCAACATACAATCCATCAAACAGATCTGACTAGGTAAAAACAAATCACCAATTTTATTTATTTCTTTTAATATAAAATTTTTCTTAATTACTTATAGACAAGTATGAAGCACTTCATCATTTTTACAAAACCAAATATTTGAGAATGAATCATCATATGTACATCCATATGTAATAACCTTTTCCATAGAAGTAGAGAACTAATCTATCTATGATGAACATATTATGAAAATGAAGAAGGAATCTAATGTATTCATAAAAAGTGATATTACTTGATCATGTCTTACATTGGTTCATATGTCTTGTAGCTATCATAAAATTAATGAAGTTAACTTTGCCAATATTGTTGTAGAAAAATAGAAACTAGGTCCATATATTGATTCATAATAAGGAGCTTAGAATTATCTAAAATGTATAATTAGGAAAATTCATTTATTAGGCGAAGTTACTAAATTCCCCTCTTCCTATTTATAGGTCCCATTTTAGACAAATCAAGTTCTAGAATGAGAATGCAATAAGGGTCATATGTATATAAATGACATACATATTATATACTACAACAAAGGTTACTAATTAAACCAACATGGATGTTTATATTTTTCTATACAATTTGGTTGTAGCTACACATAACTCAACCATATTTTTCCTACTCAAAAGAATCAAAAGACAATTCCATAGATAGGATGCAATAGTACAATCACTTATACATTGTAGTACACTGAGTTTTGAGCCCAATATTAAATAATGTATTTTGTTAATCCTTGAAAGGCCAGAGTGTCCAAACAATTGAAAGATGGCAGTGTGCATAGGAAATGCAATGTTTGATCATTATTAATAATAAATACATCACTGGATGCTACACAGACAAGGACAATAGTTATAGGGGGTTATGATTCCACAAGAAAGGGGGCTTGAGGGGATAATTATTTATTTATATTTTATTTTCCCATTATTGTTTTAATGGAGAATAACAATTACATGAGCTTCTTGGGGGGAAGTCCAAGGGGTTCCTTAACTCCAATAATCACATAAACCCATATTTTTTCTATGGTGTTGCTTCTTATTCACTCTTTCATCCACTCGTCATTCCTCATTCGTGTTTTGTATTGGGAAGGGAAAACATAATTTTTGAATAGGAGCCATGGTTTTGTTGGATTTAAAGACTGCTAGTCTATTCCAACCATTTAAGGCCTGCATGGTTGATTTTCTTTGGCCTGTGTTCAGCTTTGATCACAACTGTGAATCCTGAGAGTCCCAGCATGGAGATTCTAGACCAGCTTCACTGGAGCCCAAGAAGGAGATGGACAGTTTGAGGGACTGCGTGGCAGAGAAGGGAGTCCATTCTCTTGGGTTGTGCAGGCTGGGTAGAAGAGAGTTGGTGTAATTGTATTTTTGTGGGTGCTGAGAAGCCTGTGAGAGCTTGAGTTATGACTAGTTTGGGAAGCCCATTGACACTCTTGAACTATCCTTGTGGATTTATAGCCCTGGATCGGGGGTGACATTGTTGTTTATACTTGGAACAAAAATATCTACGATTGGGTGGAATGTCCTTGTTCTTCAACCAGTTGGTGATTCGTTTCATTAAATATAAGTGCTATCGGTTATGGTTTTATTTACTTGTGTATTTATTCTGCTATGTATTTATTTATCTATGAATTTTGTATTCATAGTATGCATGCTTGTTGGTTATTGCTGTGCATGACATATGTCTACTTTATTTATGTTGTATCATGAATCTTGATCTATGCATGTGAATACATCATGCATTCTTTATTAATTAGAAGTTAGATCATAAGTCAATTTTAGTCCAGAGTGGGCTTGAAGTGGCATGGCCCAACCTGTGGGTGGTTGGGTACATTACAGATTGGTATCAGAGCTTCAGGTTGAAACACCAGCCCATTATGGGCCGGAACTATTGATAAATGTATTGTGGTTAAGAATGATTATGTCCTTGCAATCTTAAAGCTTAGGAGAGATGGTGTTGCAGGATAGCGCAGAATCCAGAGTGTCATGTAGACTAAGATCCTTGTAAAGGATTGTAGAATCTTGATCATCCCCATTTGAATTCAGGAGTGATAAAAACCATGCAATCAAGGATTTCTGGATCGTTATATCGGAAGGTAGGTGAATGCGGGTTGTCTGATAAAGGAAAAACCATAGGTTGGGAAATATTAAGTCACAACCATCGGATCAAGCTTGTCGATCGCCAGCCGTTGATCGAAGCCAAGCGAGAGATGAAAGACTCTGGAACTTCTCCTCTTCAACAATTATGGTAGCTAGGAAAACCCTAAAATGTCAAAGGTTGAAGTCGTGAAGTCCTGTCGGTCGTCGGATTTGATAGGAGGATTGGGGGAAATATTTGTCATTGACCACTTTGAAAAGTTTAAATTTAGGAGAATTAAACATTTTAGGACTGATATAAACTGTTGATGGGTCTTAAATCCCTTAAATTCAACAAAAGGAACTAAACCGACTACTGAGGCCCAATAAGACTTTGTACCATTTAATAGTGGAATGGTTCTCCAGATCTTGCGATCAAGCCAATTCATCGATGGGATTTACATTTTCTTTCAAAGGCATCTCCTTTAGTTTGAAATTTCTCTTTTTGTGTTTTACTCTTAGGTGGGACCGATATAATATGGAAGCTAATATAAACCAACTTGGAAACAAAAAATGGAAAAGGTTCTAAATACTGGAGAAGAGGCTAAGATTGGGATAACCCATTGCTCAAGCATGCAGATAACGATCGTCTACCACATGCCTAGTACTAATATGTTAATCGTGTGAGTAATCTGATTTCTGGCTGAGATGCTAATTAGCAGAAGAAAACACGCATGTGATAAAATAACGACAAGTAAAATAATTCACTTAACTCTAATCATCCATCACATAATAACACAATGATTCATCTTCATCATTAAAGAAAGGAACTGTAAAACATTTGCATCAGATAAATTATCAATAGATTTAATAGCTCTTACTTGTTACAACATACAGTCATGAGACAAGATAGGAAATAGTTCTTCTCCACATCCAATCATACACGCATTTGATGAAAACACAACTTTGTCTCTGGTCCAGAAGGACTTCTCAATTAAAGGAAACTCCAAAATAATTCTTAACAAAACCATAAATGAGAGTTTCTTGCAACAACCATCGACCCTTAACTAATCGGTTGATGCTCTTATTTATAACATTAAATTAACTAAAAATAACAGCTAAAGTGAAGATGAGTAAAACAAAATTTGCCACATGGAATTATCTCCTAACAGTTTTCTAACAGTCATATTAAAATATCACTTAAAAGTGTGACTCTTCTCATACTCCGACCAACTGATGAACAACTCCTCGTAGGTGTTGGCATATGGGAATCTATGCTGTTCCATCGGAGCCACACAAATCTCTCTTATCTCTATCGCATGTGCCCGATACTTCACCAGATTGGTACTTAAATGTTGTAGCATGTCCCAAGATTTGATTGGGTGTTCCATAAACCATCACACCTGACCCGACTCTCTTGTGCTTGTCACCTTTACTATTTCCTAGGACTATGATGGATCTTTCTCGGTGTGCAATTTGACTATGTTTCACAAGTCATCGAAGTAATCGAGTGTGACGAACTCGGGGAGTTCGATATCCTTCATCTCCTTGTTGATTTTTCTGACCCACTTTCTCTCGGATTTCTTGGTGAGGTTACTGAGCCATTTTTGCTCAGCACTTGGAGGCATCTTTCCTGCAATCAAAATTAAAATCGTTTAGAGATTGCGTATAGAACAACACTTTTCTAAATATATCTAAAAAGTGTAAGCGTGAAGAATCCAGACTGGTGCATACCTATAAAGCTTTCTAAACCTAGGTGTTTGATACTTACGTGATCTTTGCAATCCTTTGAATTGCTGGTACCTCTTCCATTAGCACCTTCATATTTTCTCTAGTTAGGGTGGATTACATCCCCGTGCCACATAATGATAGATCCGGTACAGAAAAAATATGAGAGTTGAAGTCACGCCAGTGGTTGGTTTCCCCTTGGAGTCGGGAAAGGATGTCAGATCCAAACATGTGCCTATCGTATGAGTATGTTCTAAAATAATCATATCTTTTCATGAGGGAAGTCATTAGGCAGCTTAGGTCGAGGCAAGTTGTAAAAACAAAAGTCGCATCAACAAGTGCATCAACCATCATTAGCTCATCATGAAGGCTAGAGAATTTAAAAAATAGAGATGATCATACCACACACCCTCTGCAACTCCTATCAACTACATCTCACACTCCTTAGAACATACTTGTCACATGGATGTGGCACCAAAAAAAAAATGGTTTACTTCAAAACATCCTGTCGCCAGGAATCCAGTGTTCCCTGGCATATTTCCACTCAATGCCTGCTTTGTTATAAATTATGGATGTTATTCATGTGTTCTACTCACCAGCTGAGCTTATGCATTGTTGGTAATTCACCTTGCGAGCCCAGTCTGATCAAATTTTTCTCTTTGGGCCCTCATCAAGTTCCCTATGCATAATATAGATGCATTATCGCACCATAGGAACTCCTCAAAACACAAGACAGGGAATGTGAAGCAGTCGAAGTGCCAAGCTTGAGCCCCAAAACATTTGGGATTCATTCTTACCCACAACAAGTATTCTCGAGGCTTCAAAAGGAGCTTTCTACTTGCGTGCAAAAACGATGGTATCACCCCACATGAAGGTAGAAGTGGAAGAAGTTACGCTGGAAGAACAAACGTTGGAAGCCACGCCTCCCCAACAACAGATACCCCAGAGAAGAGGAAGTCAAAGGAAGAATAAGGAAGCTTGGGAAAACCAAATCCTGATCGAGTGATGCGTAAGATCGGCCGTCGAGGCATTACACATGCGTGCTATCCAGCTAGATCCTGAAAAAACCACAAGTCGGGGGAGAGGGAGCAGAACGAGGAGGAAAAATGCCTTGGGTTCTAACGTTCGAGAGTTGATTCAGCAACTGGAGTAGGCACAACTCACCATTGTTGAACTCAACCAGGAAAATAGAGAATTAAAACAACAATTGGCGGAAAATACCCTTGAGGTGTCAGCATCATAAGGTCGTGAAAGCAACGTAACATAGCTAAAGAGACAACTTCGAGAAGCATAAGATACAATCGTGCAACTGTGCGAAACACAAAGTTCATCGAAAGAAAAAAAAATGAAAACATCTTGGGGAGCGCAAAGCATCTGAGGAGAAAGTCCACATGAACCTTGTCAGCGTGAAAAAGAGGCATGATTGATGAACTCTATTTTATATTCTCAGACGTGGCAAAAAATCTTAATAGTTTTCCTTTTTGAAAATTTTCATGTTCTTAATGTAAACTGGGTTGGTTGGAAAAAAGGTGTAGAAAATGTCTCTTGTATGTAATATGAGCTTGATGGGGATATAATATAAAGTCTTGAACTTTGATGAAAGTACTTTGGTTGTAATGGTTGGATGCATCGTTTCTTCTCTTTGCGTGTGTATCTACTGTGTTCTTTGTCCAAATCGTAATGTAAGTTAGCCCCAAATTTATACTTAGTGGTTCTCTGAGTTACTATGTATTTTCATTGATATCCTTCTAGGAAACCTCTGACGCTGAATGATTTCATCGTACGATGCTGACATGGAAAAAATGACTCGAGGTGCAACATGGGCTTTGGGAACTGATAACAACTCAGGTGAAAACTAGATCATATTTTTAACCACTCTGGAAACGACATATGGAAGATGATGACAAGTGGTTTGATCGTGTATCTCAATCAGAGTCAGGGTTTCAACAAGATGTGTGTGTTAAAATAAACCTGGGACCACCGATGCTGAAAGGTATCAGGGGTCGACGACTAGGGATAAACTTATCACGTTCTCTATGGAGTAGCTTTCTAAAACTCATCGATGCCGAATGGTATCGGGGATCGACTATCGACGAAGCCTTTATTTCTTCTTTAACGCTTACTTTTTTAGCCTTATACTGATGCTGAAGGGATTGATCATTGGCGTTATCCTTGTGTGGTGCCTGTCGTGAAAGAAAAATACCTCAGTTCTCTCGAGTGATTCTCTTTCATCTTTAATTCTTACCGATGCCGAATTCTTGAGCGCATCGGGGAAATATTTTGGCTGTCGATTATTTATTTAAATGTTAGTCTTTTAAGTTATGAGTTTTGACATGTTCAATAAAACTATGAGAGACTTAAATGAGAATAAAAAATGATAAGCGAAGGCAACATTTTTCATAATGAATTCAAATTAGACAGCGTAAAAGATCAAGTGGTACCAAAAAAGTAAAATTTGACATAGACATTTTAGGGTGTGTTGAGTGCTCAAAAAATGGCGACTTACTGGGAAAAAGAAGAATCTTTATTCCTCCTTTAGGCTTGACTGATGCGAAAGAAGGTGGAGAACTTAACTGGTTTTAAATCAGAGCCTTTTTTACCTTTTCTTTTGAAATTCTCTGGTTGATGCTTCCGGGTCTGCCTGTGGAGATTTTAATCTTTATTCCTCCTTCGTTTCCTTTAACCCTGACTCATGCCCTCTTTGAAAAAATTCTAGTAAAGCATTCACTAGCATGGAGTCTTTAGTTACCTTTACTCACTTTCTACGGTGTTGGTCCGCCACTAGCGAGTGTCCGTAGCCCCGATGGAGTCACCCTAAAATTACAGACCTTGCTCCGCTGCCAGCGAGCATCCATATCCCCAATGGAGTTATCTACATATCCTCTCCTACTGTTCATTCATTTTATAAAGTCAATTTTATTTCGGCAGAATGGCCTGTGTGAGTGGGAGAGGATGACGTCTGTTTATTTTGCAAAATGAGATGGTTAAGGTGAATCCTTAGCTAGATTTGTCTTCGGGATTCATGCAGTCCTTTTCAAATTTCCTTATTTCCCTTAAGGTTTTACCAGACCACCAAGAATACATGTATGCATTTCTCCAAAGTTGTTCATTTGCAAAGGTTAGATAGAGGATGCCTCGAAAAACAACAACAGGTTCTCCAATGTTTCTTGCGTTTGTATGTGAATGACGAGTGAGGAAGAGAGTCCTCTACATCGCATGACTTGAGGCCAAGCATTTTCTTTCTAAACACAATCTTCAAAAGTGAAAAATACCAAATAGAAAAAAAAAACAACAAAAATGCATTTCGTAATCGACCTAGCTAAAACAAAATCATGAAAACACGCATACAAAACATGCAATTTTTTTTTTCTTTTTTTTAATGGAAATATTGTTTTAGGGCTTGGCCATTTACTGGGAGGGAATCAGGTTCCCCCCTCAGATTCTATAACCAATAAGTGCCTACCCCAATCTTCTCATCCACCTGGAAAGGTCTGAGCCATAGATTCTGAAACTTGGAATGTTTGCCTTTAGGCTCGTTTTCTCTATCCCATTTCAAGACTAAGTCTCCTAATTAAAATTTCTTCTCTTTAGCCTTATGCTTGTCAAACCATATTTTAATGATCTGCTGGTGGGCTATAAATTTTGATTTTTCTTTTTCCCTTTCTTCTTCCAACATGAGCAGAGTGTCAATTCTTTGTTGTATGACTGATGAAGGCTGTCCTTTGCAATCTTGGGCAAGTTGAAGAGATGGAAGATAAATCCCGTTCAAGAGAATGGCTTCCCGCCCATATACTAGGAAGTATGGGGAATTTCCTATAGCTTCCTTGGGTGTGAATCTGTCTTCCCATAGATCGTTGTGGAGCAAATTATGCCAATTCCTTTGGTTATCTTCAATATCCTTACTAGGTTCTTATTAGTTGATTCTTCCATTCCATTTCCATGTGGATAATAATTTGTAGAGTATCTAATTATGATTCCTTTGTCTATATAAAAATCCGTCAATAGGGTGGAGGAAAAGTAAGATGCATTATCCAAAACTAGGATGGAAGGGACACCAAACCTGGTGATTAGTTGTTGTTCTATGAATTGGATTACCACCTTCTCATTTACAAGAGTAAGAGGGATGGCTTCTACCCATTTCATGAAATAGTCAGTGGTAGTGAGTATGTACTTGTGTTGTTTTGAAGAGCTTGGTGTAATTTCTCCTATGATTTCTAACCCCCATCGCTCAAAAGGCCTAGAAATGGTCACCGGTTGGAGTGGGACTGCTGCTCTCTTCTCTCTCCCAACACTTAGTTGACAAGTTTTGCAGTTTCCAACATATGTGTGAGCATCCTTGAACAAAGTGGGCCAATAAAAACCATCTCTCAGTGTCTTATGAGCAGTGATGTTTCCTACAAAATATCCACTAACAGGGCCATCATGGAGCTCATTAAGAAATTTGTCTGCATCTTCATGTTTGAGACATATTAAAAGTACCCCATAATAATTAATTTGAAAGAGTACTGAATTTATGAGGCGATATTATGCAGATTTAAACTTGAGAGATCTCCTTTCCCTGGGGTTAAGGTTTTCTGGGCAAGTCCCATGGTGCAGGAGATAAATCAAATTCCCATACCAAGACTCTTTCCCTGGGGAAATGTATGAAGCTTCACCATACCATAATTTCATTTCGTTCTCCCATCCGAAGTATTCATTTACTTGGTCATGGGCCTCAACTTCTAGTTTGCATAATACTTTTCCTTTAACTAGTTTAGCAGGTTTTATTTCTAGATTAAATTCTTGGACTACTGCCATCTAGTTCCCTCTTCTTTCCCCCATACCTTGTTGAGTGAATAGGGATCAGATTGCGGGGTGAGGCACAATTACTTTGGTATGGTCGTTGAGGATGTAAGATTTGAAATGTTTTATTGATTTATAAACTGCATCAGCCTATTTATCTATAACATGATAATTTAGTTCGGCTCCTTGGAGGTTAGTGCTCATGAACGACAATGGAGCCTCATTGTTGTCATCATCCTTCTGAGTCATAACCACAGCTAATGATTGATCGGAGGTGAAAGTATAGAGGAATAAATCTCTATTAAAATCGAGACATAGTAACATGGGGGCTTGAGATATAGAAGTTTTAATATTGCTAAAGGCATCCTTTCGCTCATCGTCCCACTTAAATTCAACATATTTGCGAATCATTTTTTGTAATGGTTTGACAGTCTCAGCGAAAGTGGGTGTGAAATTCCTTACAAAATTGATTTTCTTGAGGAAGGATTGCATTGTCTTTTTGTTGTGAGGTAACGAGAGATGAGTTATAGCTTTGACTCACTCAGGGTCTATGCGAATTCCTACTTGGGATATTATATGACCTAATAGCTTTCCTTCTTCGACACCAACCATATTTTTCTTAGGGTTTAAAGATATACCTTATTTTCTACACCTTTCAAAAATCTGGGTCAAGTGTTGGATGTGCTCCCCTCTGTTCTTTCAATATACAATCACGTCGTCTAGATACACTACCACACACTTGTTGATCAACTGTCGAAACACTACGTCCATTTCCCTTTGGAAGTTTTCCCCTGTGTTGATTAACCCAAAGGGCATGTGTTTGTAAGAAAAATTTCCCCACTTGGTTCGAAAGGTAGTTTTCAAATGGTCTTCCTCTGAAATCAGAACTTGGTTGTAACCCAAGCAACTGTCCAGCAGAGGGAAAATATCAGAGACGGACACAGTCTTCAAGAGTTGCTCCATCTGTGGAACTGTGTAGTTTTCCTTTTCTGAAGCTCTGTTAAGGTTCCTAAAATATACGCATAAGTGGATTTCTCCCGAGTTTTTCCTCATAGGAACCAAATTTTCTATCCATGTGGGATGTCTAACCTGGAAGATAATTTTGGCATCTAAATGTTTCTTCAACTCCTGACACATGAGAGGTTCTAGGGATGGGTGGTACTTCAGGAGTTTTTGTTGGAAGGGTTTCACTTCGGGTTTTAATGGGATAGTGTGTTGAATGATATGGGTATCATAAGTTTTTAGATCTCGGTAGGACCATGCAAAGACATCTCGATATTTTCTGAACAATTTGAGATAAGCCTTCCTTTCCTCTTCAGATATAGTTTTGCAGAGATTTATATTTTTTGGTTTTTCCAGGGTTCCAATATTTATAGTTTCATGCATGGGACAGGAACTACCGGTCTTCGCATTTTTGGGCTCCTTAAACCATTCTTTTAGGTCAAAAATATTCTCTAAATTAGCTATCCCCTTCGAGATTGTGTGAGACTTCGATTTTTCAGTCAGTTTACCCGTCCAAGGATCAAATTCTGTTGATTTTTCCTGGAATACTTCATTGTCAATAGCTAAGTCTTTGAAATTATATTGGTTAGTCAAAAAGTTTATGATCTATTCATCTCCTTCAAATACTTTCCAATTAGAAATGTTGTTAGGCACTGATGGTTTGTAGAGTAGTTCCATAGTCAACCGAGAGGCTTCATAATCTTCTAGAGGTGTCAGCCTTGAAGCAGCTGTAGCCAAGGAATCAAAAAATATATTCTTTTATCTGGGGATTGTTGTGATATGGAAAGATTCAAAATTCCCTATTAACCTATGCACTTCCTGTTGATAATTATTTAGGTGCGAGGAATTTCAATGTATAGTATTCCTTACTTGTTTAACGATAATTTCAAAATCCCCGAAAACCTTCAATTCTTTGACGTTTAAGTCTATGGCTTTGTTTAACCCCTATACTAGAGCTTCATACTTGGTGGTGTTGTTTGTGCATTCGAACTCAAGTGTACAGGATAGGAAATCACGTTTTTCCTTTGGATCAATGAGGATGCACCATGATCTAGATCCCTCTTGTGATTTATATCCATCAAAGTATATGGTCCAAATTTGTGAGCAAAAATTATCCATTTCTTATTTCTTATTACTTTCTTGCTCTCCTATATTTTGTCCGGTGATTTCTAGAACATGTTATTGATAGAAGATAGTTCCCTTTGTCGGTATCGATGATTTCTCTTGAAACACCATTTCATAATTTTGAGTGAGAGGGATATCATATGAGAGAGGGGAGAATTTTTTGAAGTAGGAATCAGATGAATAATTGCCTAGCACAGGGCTACTGATGAGGGTTCGTTTAAGGTTTCTAGATTAGTGGATGTATGTTTTAAATATCTTTCCCTATCAATTCTGATCATATTTTTTTACCCCTTTAATGGTAGCCAAAGGTGTTCCCAATCTGTACTAAAGCATCCGTTTAACTTCTCAAACCAATCTCTTCTTAACAATAATCCATAAGCCTCTGGGATGTCTACTATAATGATGTCAATCACTTGCACAAACTTAGGATGCATGGCTATTATGATCATTACATCTTTGAGTTCTCCCATGACCTTCACTTGGGTTCTGTCTAGTTGTATTACATGTTTATCACTCTTGAGAGGAACTACATTTATTTTTTAACAGATAAACAGTGACATAATTGTAGAGGATGCTCCTGAATCGACCAAAAAATTGTGGAGGTTCCTGTTGAAGACTTCAAATGTTAAAAGGAAAGGTGGGACAAAAGGTATTCCCTTATTATGTTCAGAACACATGTTCACAGTTGGTTTATTCCCTAAGTATGTGGGGATTATATTTCTTCCTAAGTCGGTGCTCATCGTAGGATTTTCTACTGATTTCAAAGCTTGTAACATGAAGTCGTTTTTTTGAGGGATCCTACAAATGTCCATGACTGATATATTAGCCTTTAACTTCTTCAAATATTCAACTACATTGTAATCAAGTTTGGGAAATTCTTGGGTATGGATGCTTATAGGGTTCTTATGGGGAGAAAAAGGTACTTTCAGGTGATCGGGGGTTGTATTTACCCTTGACGTTTGGGTAGTAGTGATATCTTTTGAGATGGGCAGACCCTTACTGCACGTTTGCACAACCGAGACCTTTGC
>JZKD02S1866929.1:86528-110724 GCA_000966675.3 Picea glauca
ATTAACTTCTGTCAGTGAGTTGAGTTTAAGTGTGAGCAGAGGGAAGACTTAGTGAGGAAGGTGAGCAAGACTTCTATGGGCATCTGGCTTTCAAGAATCTTGGAGAAGAAAAATTCAGACTCGAGATCACTCTTTATTTCAAGCTTCAAACACTGAAATATGTCCAAACAACATAGTCACAACATCACAATGATCAAACCTACATCACCATGCAGCTACAACAACTCGACTGGATCCTCAATGGC
Source organism: Picea glauca (assembly GCA_000966675.3). Taxonomy (NCBI): domain Eukaryota; kingdom Viridiplantae; phylum Streptophyta; class Pinopsida; order Pinales; family Pinaceae; genus Picea; species Picea glauca. The sequence continues at coordinate 86,774 of JZKD02S1866929.1, forward strand.
CGAGCCATTCCGTGTAAGAGGGAAAAATATAACAAGGGAGATGACTAAAACTGGTCTTGATACCACTGTAATCAAACCTACATTACAACAACATAACAACCCTCAACTAGATCCTCCATGCCCGAGTGTTTTAGCACAATTTTTACAGAGAGATGAAAATAAGATGACTTCTATTAACATGAAAGTCTAAAATTTGATACATAACCAGAGAATAGTTCTGGAATCAAAACATTACAAAATAGGGATCTCTGCTCAACCAGTTGTCGACCTTAAAAAAATATCAAAACTACTTATTTATACTTAGAACAATTCACCACTACCATGAGTGTGATCTGATCACTACATTCAAAGCATTGTGTCTGGGCAGTCTTTTGTTAGACTGTGCATGTATCCCTCTATTATACATGAACTCAGATCGACATGGATTTTGTAGGGAAATATACCCATAGGGGTACCACGGGTTGACGGATCAATCCCCACGGCTAGACCTTCCATGCCTTCCATTTATGGATTGATCCGAGATTTTAACTACCGACTCTATTTTCATTAACTGCCTTTTATCAGGGAATCAACGAGATTAAATTCTCAGGGGGTGGCCACATGGTTCTATTGGATAGGATGTTATATAAACATGTGATTGTAGGGCTGCTTGAAAGTGGTATGGGTTCAAACCACTTTTGGGCCTGTAATCGACCACCTTTCGCCACATATCACTTTCACACTACCATGGTTTCAATTGTGGGACCACTCAATAATTTTATCGATCGAGAAAGTTGTGTCCCTGCAATGAAGCATGGTCGTTGATCTGGATGCAGTCTATGATCTGGGCACACCTAATAGATTTATCACTACTATTAAGATTAACTATCTGCCAACTTTAGAATCCACCAAACTGTGCCTTGGGGGAGGGGGATGCTACTCTTGATGTTGAACAATAACACCTCCCAGAGGATGACTTGTTTCTTCTATGATGATGTGTCATTAAAGAGAAGTGACATGTGTCACTAAGAAAGAAGCGTATAATATGCCCATAGCTGCCTGGATTGAGTGCCACGTGTCACTTCCAAGTAGGTTCCAGGTGTCACGATCGGTGAGTGCGCCACATGTCCATTCTGATAACTGCCATGTATCCTCTTTAATCGACGACTGAGATCTCCTTTGGGTCTCTGGACTCCGAGAAAATCCAATCTAAAACCTCATCCTCTTCCATGTGCTTTTACCGAGAGCTAAGGATCTGGTGATGCATGGATCCTGGATCAATGACTAAGATCCCTTTGGGTCTCCGGTCTCCGGGAAAATAAAAAATCAAATATCTCTTTTTCCCTTTCGCTTTCCTCTGGAGCTCTAGATCTGGAGTCGCATTTCCATTTGAATTGGACGAATGAGACTTACTCCGGGCCTTTGGGCTTCAGGTGTTTCATGTATTTAGGTCTTCAGGTGCTTTAGGCCTTCGGGACTTCGAGAACTTCGGTGCTTCTGGCCTTCGGGACTTTGGGAGGCACTGCTGCTAATATCAACGACTCCCTACTGATTTTGAGATCAATGGTCCATGGTTACTTCGGGAGTTCGGGCGTCAACTCTTCAAAAGTTTTATGCACTTATCACTTCAAACTCTTGGATCAGTTGCCACTTGTCCCTCTCAAGATCAGAAGACTCATTTTTACTTTGGGTTTTGGGACTTCAGACCTTTGACAAACAAATTTAAAAATATTTTGAACCCCCAATTTCTGCGAACCACCGATATGATATTCTTAGGAATGTCTGCCGCTGAATATGATCTTGCTTGTTGCTTTCATTTCAAGCCTGGAAAATATTTCTCTAAACATTTCTCTTTGAATCTTCTTGTGTAGGACACAAAATTGGACAACTTGCTACCCTTGACAACTACATGTGATAACATTTGGCTCCACAGGGGATGGCATGCTCCCTGCGAGCTACCATGAACAAGTAGTTCCAATCGTGTTATGCATTGGGTTATGGAGTCATGCTCAAAAAACATTTTTCTAAGGATTAAAGGTCGACAAACAAATTATCCTAAAAAGGAAAAATACATGGGCTCCAGGAGGAGATTATTTATGTACATTCCTAGACTAATTGATTTTTACAAAGCACTAGGTGAATGAAAACTTCCACCATAGGCATTCAAGCAACTCTGTAGCTGCAAAATTGTTTACTCCTTCACTGATCAAATAAAAAAAATGCAACTGTGACAACAAAATGATTATGCTTTTCATCTCTCCTCCCAGTGTTGAAGTCAGGATAAAGCTGAGCGACTCCAAGACATGAAGGAAATGCAACTCCATGTACTCCCTTACAGGTTCATAGATCAAATGAAAAAATCCACTATGCTGGTGACATAAAACATACTTTGTCTTACATCTTCTCACACATGGATGAATGTCTCTGGAAATCATGGGTGAGCGAACGATTGATGTAGGCTGACTGATCCGAGGTGATGATTGATCATTTGAAGGCTCTAGGCAGGATATGAACTACAAATTTGGCTCTCCCTCTTCTTCTTCATGACTCTCCCAAGGATCAAAATCATAATCATCATAAACATGAAACATGGGAAAGCTCTACCCTTTGTCTTCTGCAGGCACAAAATGACAGATTTTCACACAATATTTTTCCTCAATGTATAAAGGAAAAGGGTCCGTGGTATGCTCTTAGAAATCCTCAAAATATGAAACATATTATTCCATGTGTATAGCCATAGGATCATGAATTGTGTGACAAAATCCTGGGTGCTCTATAAGACCAGGCTGCTCCTCTGTAAATGCCTCTTTGCTTGCAAATAAAAAACCTCCCTGCTCCTTCGAAAACAACTCTCGATCATCAACAACTGCAGTCTCTTTTCCTTGTTGTTGTTCCAGCTTTGATTCATAATCACTATCTTCTTGCCCAGAATCTGAAACATGATAACAGTCTTCTTCCTTAGGCACATGCAATTTTTCAAAATTTTCTTGCATATGAACCCTCTTGCTAGCCCTGATGTTCTCTTTGACTTCTTCAACATCTTCAAACATGTGTCTTAACGATGAATATTTCCTCTCTCTCAGGAGAAGTACCAACTCTGGATGTTGAGCCATGACATAGTACACCATGATAGTAGTCACTGTGGGTCTAATATCCATAGGCATATTATGATAAACACTGTAAAACCTCCTATTGAATATAGCCAAGGATTCCTCTTCCCCTCTCCTCAAGGCATTAAAATCAAACTAGTATTAATCAAGGGACTTGTTCTCACCCCAACAATTTAAAAATGCATGGCATAGATTGGTTCAAGAGCCAATAGAACCGACTTCTAGACATCGAAACCACACAACAACATCTCCAGACAGGGATTGTGAGAACAACCTCATGGAAACATCATCATGAACAATCTCAAATAGATCGACAAAGCTCTCAAAGGCTTCCAAATGCCTCTCAGCTATAATATGATCCTCTCTAGAAACCCGAGGAAGATACTCAAAGGAATAACAAGGATAAGGATGAAGGTCATGTGGTAGACTTAAAGGTTTAAACAACTTATTTCTAATTTTTATTTGAAAAGAAGTGGGCTAATCATGAGGATTAATGAGTTCATGGCAAGGCTCAGCAGGAATAATGGAGGGTAACGATATTTGAGAAGACTGTGAATTATTTTCAACCTCCTCAGGGCTATGAGGGTGATCAATTTCAAAAGGAGATGCAATACAGATCTCACTTTTATGCATAGGCAGAGGTGAAGACATGATATCGATATCTACAACACAAGAAGAGGGCACGTTTTCTTCTTCCAAGGATGGATAAATAAAGCAAGACCTATTATCATCTAAATAAACAAAAAAAAGGACAATCTTCTTTATATGTGAAGGGAAAGAGAGAAATGAGCTGATAAACAAGAACAAGATTTCATGAATAAAGATCATAAACTTATACCTGGTCTTCCCCTTCGGTATGGTCATCTTTCTGTCAACAAGATCCTCCCCAGTGGAGTCTCCAGGTGAAATTTTCAATATTCAATGGTTTTGACATCTAATGCACCTTCAGAATCAAAAGTTCATTGTCATCCTTACCCAAGGAAATTTCTTCAATTCGTTCCCCGACAACAACACCAAGAATGTTATCACTGAGAGTCACCCTCATATTGTGAGAGTATAAGCCCAGTACCCATTAGATTGTTTGGTGGATGTTGGTTTTATATGAGTGGAGGTCAATGGATATAACTAAATATATGAATGATGGTCAACAATGAACTGGACAAGAAATGCACAGGGAAGTGAGGGCCACATTAACTTCAGTCAGTGAGTTGAGTTTAAGTGTGAGTAGAGGGAAGACTTAGTGAGGAAGGTGAACAAGACTGCTATGGGAATCCGAATTTCAAGCTGGTTGGAGAAGAAAAACTCAGACTCGAGATCACTCTTAAGTTCAAGCTTCATAAACTGAAATATGCCGATACAACACAGTCACAATAGCACAATGCTCAAACCTACATCACCATGCAACTACAACAACTCAACTGGATCCTCCATGCCTGAGACATTCAATGTAAGAGGGAAAAATATAACAAGGGAGCTGACTAAAACTGGTCACGATACCACTATAATCAAACCTACATTACAACAACATAAAAACCCTCGAGTGGATCCTCCATGCTTGAGTGTTTTAGGAAAGTTTTTACAGAGAGATGAAAAGAAGCTGACTTCTATTAACATGAAAGTCTAAAATTTGATACATAACTGGAGAACAATTATGCCATCAAAACATTACAAAATAGGGAGCTTTGCTCAACCAACTGATGACCTTAACAAAATATCAAAACTACTTATTTATACTTAGAATAATTCGCCACTACTAGGAGTGTGATCAGATCACTACATTCAAAGAATTGTGTCTGGGAAGTCTTCTGTCATACTGTGCATGTATCCCTCTATCAGATGCGAGATCATATTAACATGGATTTTGTAGGGAAATCTACCCACAAGGGGAACCATGGGATGATGGTTTAGTCCCCACGGCCAGACCTTCCATGCCTTCCATTTATGGATTGAGCTGAGGTTTCAACTACCGACTCTGTTTTCATTAACTTCCTTTTCTCAGGGAATCAACAAGATTAAATTATCAGAGGGAGGCCACGTGGTGATATTGGATAGGATGTTATATAAACATGTGATTGCAGGGATGATCAAAAGTGGTATGGGTTCAGATCGCTTTTGGGCCCACAGTACACCACCTTTCTCCATGTAGCACTTTTGCCCTACCATGGTTTCAATTGCGGGACTGCTAAATAATTTTATCGATCGAGCAAGTTGCGTCCCTGGAATGAAGCATGGCCATTGATCTGGATGCGGTATGCGATCTGGTCACACCTTCTATATTTAGCGCTACTATCAAGCTTAACTACCCACCAACTTTAGAATCTGCCAAACTATGCCCTGGGGGAGGGGGATGCTACTCTTGGCGTTGAACAATAACACCTCCCAGAGGATGACCAGTTGCTGCTATGATGAAGTGTCATGAAAGAGAAGTGACACGTGTCATTAATAAATAAGTGAATGATATGCCCAAAACTTCCTGTACTGAGTGCCACGTGTCATTTCCAAGTAGGTGCCAGGTGTCAAGACCGAAAAATGCACCAGATGTCCATGCTGATAACTACCACATATCCTCTTAAATAGACGGATGAGATCTCCTTTGGGTCTTCGAACTCCAGGAAAATCCAATCTCAAACCTCATCCTCTTCCATGCCCTTTTTCCTAGAGCTAAGGATCTGGCGACACATGGCTCCTGGATCAATGCCTAAGATCCGTTTGGGTCTCCAGGCTCCAGGAAAATCAAAACTCAAATCTCTCTTTTTCCCCTTCGCTTTCCTCTGGAGCTCTAGATCTGGCGTTGCGTGTCCATTTGAATCAGATGACTGAGAATTAGTCTGGGCCTTCGAGCTTCAGGTGTTTCGGGTCTTCAGGACTTCGGGCGCTTCGGGCCTTCGAGACTTCAGGCACTTCGACACTTCGGGAGTTTTGGAGGCACTGCCGCTAAGATCAATGAATCCCTGCTGATTTTGAGATTAATGGTCCACGATTGCTTTGGAAGTTCGGGCTTTGAATCTTTAGAAGTTTTATGTAGTTCTCACTTCGAAACTCTCGAAGATCATTTCCCCAAACACTTGGATCGACTGCCACCCGTCCCCCTCAAGATTGGAAAACTCATGCTCACTTCAGGTTTCGAGACTTCGAACCTTTGACAAACAACTTTAGCAATATTTTGAACACCTGATTTTTGTGAATCGTCGATCTTACATTCTAAGGAATGTCCATCGCTGAAGCTGATCTCGCCTGTTGCTTGAATTTCGAGCCCAAAATGGAATTCTCTGAATGTTGCACTTTGACGTTTCTTTTGCAGGACACGAACTTGGACAACCTGTTGCCCTTGACAACTAGATGTGATAATAGGTTCAATTTCTTTAAATGATGGGTTCCTTTTAAAGAAAATCTTCTAGGGCCTTTGGCCTTGGTTTCCCTCCCCTGCACTTCTTTTCATGTCTATGATCTCATTTGATTACTTCTTGACCATGCGTTGTAGGTCTTCTATGTCTCCATTGCCCTTTTCAGGAACTTGTTCTGCTTGTTTCCCTAGCGGTCTAGTCAAAAGGAGTCCTCTCCTCGGAGGAGGTTGGATTTATTTTTTAGCTAACGAGACCTGACCTTCTTTACACCCCTTCATTTGGAACTCTATAGTTTTGGCTTCTTCAAAATTCTCAGCTAGGTTTTGGTTTGGCATCTCTCTTCAAAAACATGGAAATAGAAGCTGGTAGGGATTAGCGTATACTTCGATTTGCAACTCCTGAGTCGGTTTATCTTTAGGTTGGAATTTTTTCAATATAGTTGTGAATCTTTTATTGAAATCTTTCACCTTCTCCTTTGAACTCATGGTGGCGGAAAACAATTCAACCATCAAATCTCCTGTAGTGGTTTCCTCAGCAAATTTATCTAGAAAATCCTACTAAAACTTTGTCCAATTGGTTATGGATTCTACCGGTAAGTTAAAATACCATGTGGAAGCTGAGTTCTCAAAAGTGTAGGGGAACATCCTGCAAACTACGTCTTCATGCTAGACATTCATCAGTCTAATAACCAATATGAATTTCTTGATATGATCTTCAGGCAATCCTGAGGTCTCGGGATCAAATTTAGGAAGTAACTTCTCTGGATGTCAGGGAAGGTGATGGACTCGCCTCGGGATGGCCAAAGCGTCTATGGCCAACCAAGATTGAATTTTCTATGGAGGGTCTCCCCTTTCTTCATCATGGTCATTGTTGCCTTCCATATCTTCGAATTCTGAGTTAAAATCCTCCTCTTTCGAAAAATCGTCTGGTTTAGAGATGTCACTGGCTGGCATTTCACGGATTAGGTTAAGAGGATGTTCGATTTTGGTGATTGCAAAATATTTTAGGTCTTCTACTATGCATGAAAACCTGGTAGGGGGTGTCGGCCACTGGTCTGCTTATTTTTTGTCTTCGAGGAAGTATCAGAGCTAAAGACAACGCACCGATCTGTCGAGTGTATTCTCTTGTGATTCTTTTGAATTGATTTAATTCATCGTGAGGAGGAGTGTAAGGTATGTCAGGGAACAAACATTCTTCCTCGGGATGGGGTGAGTTACTCGTTTTAGGAGTGCTCGGTGTGTGTGGGCTGTCTTGGGAATGACTAGCCATGCATGTGGGTTTTTTTGAATCTACAGGTTGTCTGAAATATTATGTGAAATATGTATTCAACCATTCATTCTCGACCCTCCTTCTAGCGCCAATTCTATTGATGGGTGCTAAATCCCTTAAATTCAACAACATGAACCAAACCCACCACCGAGGCCCAATTAGACTCTGCAACATTTAATAGTGGATGGTTCTTCAGATCTTGCGATCTGACCAATTAATCGATGGGATTTACATTTTCTTGTGAAGGCATCTCCTTCAGTTTGGACTTTATCTTTTTGTGTTTTTCTCTTAGGTGGGACCGATATAATATGGAAGCTAGTATAAACCAACTTGGAAACAAAAAATGGAAAAGGTTCTAAATACTGGAGAAGAGATTGAGCTTGGGATAACCCATTGCTCAATCATGCAGACATCAATCGTCTACCACAGGCCTAGTACTAATACTTTAACCATGTGAGTAATCCAATTTTTTGATGAGACACTAATTAGCAGAAGAAAACACGTATGTGATAAAATAATGACAAGTAAAATAATTCACTTAAATCTAATCATTCATCACATAATAACACAACGATTCATCTTCATCATTAAAGAAAAGAACTGTAAAACATTTTCATCAGATAACTTATCAATAGATTTAATAGCTCTTACTTGTTACAACATACATTCATGTGATGAGATAGGAAATAGTTCTTCTCCACATCCAATCATACATGCATTTGTTGAAAAAAAAACTTTATCTTTGGTCCAGAAGGACTTCTCAATTAAAGTTAGCTCCAAAATAATTCTTAACAAAACCAGAAATGAGATTTTCTTGCAATAACCATCGAACCTTAACTAATCGATCGATGCTCTTATTTATAACATAAAATTAACTAAAAATAATGGCTAAAGTGCAGATGAGTAAAAAAAAATTCACCACATGGCATTATCTCCTAACAGTCATCTCAAAATATCACTTAAAAGGGTGACTCTTCTCATACTCTGACCAACTGATGAACAACTCCTCACAGGTGTTGGCGTGTGGGACTCTATGTTGTTCTGTTGGAGCCGTGTAAATCTCTCTTATCTCTATTACATATTCCTGATGTTAGAATATAATGGATGTTCTCATTTTACCATTGACAATATCTCTATTGTCATCCAACTATAGGCCGAATCCACCCTCTAAGCACCTTAATCTTGACAGAGAATCACTCCGGAAGAAAACCCTAGGCTAGATAGCCAAACAAAGGGTAGTGCACCTTTCCCCAAGGATATAACACCAACAAGAGATGATCAGATAGTCCAAACCCTAGCCAAGAGATAGTCCAAGCATAACTTCTAGCTGCAACAGCTGTAATGACAACTGTCCTCCAAACCTGCGCAAAAACTGGGCAACTGCAGTAAACACAAGTGCTGCTCTGCAATTCTGAGACTGCCTGCCAGAATGAGAACTGGCCTCCTATATTTATACTAATTCTGGCTAACTGCCTGGACTGACTTCTCATTTCAGGTATCTATCTGTTCAGTATATATTATTATTTCTGGACGACTTCTTCTCTTGGAGACTAATAACCTAAGATAAATTATCTTCTTGAGCCGGCAAGTCTTCTAGGGTTAATATCCAACTCATTAGGGTTTCTTCTTGCTTCCCGGAGTATTCTATCCTCATCAGGTTTACACGTGGAGGTAAATACCTCCTTTATCCACCATAATATCAACACTCCCTCCTAGCTAGGGAGGCATTACAGGTAATGGTCTTGAGCACAAAAACATACCATTCACTCGGTAGCATCAACATAGTTGTATAGACTAGATCATGAGCACCATCATCATTATCAATGTCATCATCTGCATCATCTCTCAAAACCATACTCTTATCTGAGTAATTAGACATGATTCTCACTCCACATAGTGATACAAGATCCATTCTTCTAATCTAGAAGAGTAAATGTTCTGAACCATTTTCTGTCTGGGAAATCTCTATCCTTTAATCATCCATATGGCTGATAATCATTTACCAAACTCCTTGATAGTCTTCAAGGAAATCAAAACAAAATAGAACACAACTGTGTCTATCCATAGTAGTACATAACTACAATCCAGTGGTATACTACCACACCAAGTAGCAAACAAGTACTTGATCAGTAACGTATAGTCATGAACAGTGGAACACATACACCACAATAGTATACATCTACTGTCATACAATATTCATAAAAATCATCTGATATCAACCTACATAGAAACAATGTTATGATATAAACTGAATCATCTGGGCCAATCTTTTAGTCACATCTGTGAGATCTGAAAGAATATATGCCCTCAGAGTATAACAATGAGATATATGGACTATTCTTCTCAAGCAAGGAAGAATAATTGTCCTGTTTTCTGAACCTAGACCATTCCCCACCCTGTGCCATTCTTCCTACACTAATCAAAGTGCACCCTGGAGAGAATGTATAAACCCTAAGGAATGCATGTCCCTGATTGTTGAACCTGGACCATTCCCCACCTTGGCCCATTCTTCATACACTAATCAAAGTGCACCCTGGAGAGAATGTATAAACCCTAAGGAATGACTATCCAGGCCATTTCCTCTATTAACCACAAGAGGAAAAGACTGTCCTGCATCAACCTCCAAAATAGACCATTCCTCATGTTAACCACAATGAGAAATCGTTGTTCGGCGAGGCGGGCTAGTCTTCTTGAGTAACCTTCAAGAAGAGAGACTTCCCTAGACCACTCCCCATGTTAACCACAATGGGAATTCACTGTCTATGATACATCAACAATCTGGACCATTTCCCATGCTAACCACAATGGGAAATTGTTGTCCATCAGAAATCTCAATCCACTTTTTGAACAGGAAAGAATCTGCCCAACTGGGCTATTTTTCATTCTCAAAAAATAAATGTCTTCAATAATATTTTCAGTGCCCCCTCCCAACCTGGGAGTCATCTCTTCCTTTTTCAATAAGGAAGTAGTCTCCACAAGCTTCATCTTGAGTATGCAAACTCTTTCATCTTTTACCAAAATGTCTGCTTATCTGCTCATCTGTGGAGATATGTATTGGAGAACCACTTTCTCCTTTCTGGACTTCATTACAGATAATGTAATGCTTGATTTCAAATATACTTGGTCTAGAACATTGTTTTTCTTTGAAGGCCTCATGTAGCTTTGATCAATAGAGTATATCATTGTTGGAGAACTGGAACATATCCACATGGCACTTCTTCTGTCATAATGAGATCTGTTCTACTGAGTAATCATCTTGATACAATATCTTTGTTATAGAAAATCTTCACCATGCTTCTGCTATGCACTAGAGGTTCTCCACCAAATTGTCTTCTTCTATCTGCATGCAAGGGTCTCTTTCTAGTATGCTTCAAAGTCTTGAGGTTTCTCTTCATACGCTCTTTATTCAATTTCTCTAGAGAACATTCTTTGCATTCATCTAATGTAGAACTCCAACTCATGGATGTTGAAGATGATATAATGAATCATGTAGAGATATGTCTAGTGTACTGGAACAAGTAATCCTCATATTCTTCTCCCTCCATATGGGAGAACCTCTAGTTCTATATCTCGCAATGCTTTCATTCATAAGTCTTTCATACATTTTTATTTATCATGACTTTCAGTTCTACTGCTTGATTTCTTTTGGTGAGTTCATATCAGGTTGGTAATCTGGTGATTCTTGATATAATAACTGGTTGTTCTGGCTTCTCTTTCTTTCTTGGAATATTCATGTTCTTCTTGATGTGTTTCTTTAGTTCTCGGGTCCATCTAGTTTCTTATAGATTCCATGCACTAAAGATTACATTTATTTCTTTCATCATAGGATCACAGATGTGAATGGACAACCAGGGATAATTTAAGGCTTCTCTTCGAAGAAGACTTCTTCTGAGGTTGAATTGGACACGTACTGTCTTTCATGGCTGCTACCATGGATATATACTTCATCATATTCAATGGATCATAGGATTATATCCCTCCTAATCCTTGCTTCATGTATGAGTGAATATGATCGACTTCCTCCATCTAATAGAGTCCATGCTTCCATCTGCATCTTTATTGTCTTCTACAATATATATAATTGGATCTCTTTGTATAACATAGGCCACGCTTCCGTCTTGTTGTCTTCTACAAAAATGTTATAAGTCTTTCTTTGACTTCTTTCTATCTTTTCTTCTTCTGAGTCTCTTCATGATTGATTCGACGTATTTCATCCTTTCATGTGTATTATCTAATGATATCAATCCTTTTCTTTTTTTTCTTCCATAGGTATAGTTATTCTTGGAATACATTATCTTTCAAGGGATATATATACAAGATATGTACAGAGACGATACAAAAAAGATATGTACATGGAATAAGAAGAGTATTGTTTACCTTTAGAGGAAGAAGTCACTTTCATCCTGCTTAGTCTTCTTTGTAGGTTCCTTTTCTTCGGAAACTGATGCTTCATGTTTCTCCTTCCTTTTCCCTAGCTCGGGACAATGATTCTTGTAGTGACCATACTTTTGACAGTTGAAGCATTGTATTTCTGAAATGTCTTTATCTTGATTTGGCTTCCTCCTTGAGAAAAACTTCCTTTTGTTCCTGAAGTTATTGAATCTTGTTGTGAAGGCTTGATCATCGTACTTATTTTGGGGTTTCTCTTTTGCACTGATCCTTGATTCTTTTTGAGCACAACAAGTCCAAAGTTCTTCAAATGTCGGATACTCCTTTCTTGTGTTCATGCTTGCGGAAAATGCATCCCAAGTCTTGGGAATACCATTGAGTACTATATTTACCAATTCCTTCTCTGAAATGATCTCTTCAATAGCTTGTAGTTGATCTCTTAACTGAGATATTCTCACAAAGTATGATGTTATGCTATCATCATCATTCATCTTCATGTCACAAAGCTCATTCTTCAGACTCATGACTTGTCCAATGTTTCTGACTGAGAAGAGGTTTGTTAGGGAACCGTACATCTTCTTTGATGAGTCAAGATGAGAGATGTAGGGTATAAAGTGGTATTTTATGGAATCCACTATGATACTCATGGAATTTATGTCACTGTCTTTGAAATTCTCCATATCTGCAACGTTCTGCGGTTCCTTCTCTTTTCCTTCTTCAAATTCTGGCTTCATGATCTTTCCTTTCACGATATCCAACACTTTATTCTTGGCAAGGATGAGGTCAATCCTTGTCTTCCACACTCTGAAGTTAGAGGCTCCATCTAACTTGTTCTCTAACTTCATAGAATAAGTCATGGCTGCTTTGACTTGGTCAAACCCTAGATTTGACCACAAACTCAAACTTGACGTCTTGGCTTGCTGAGAGTACCAAGAGATGCGCTAGGATAGGGTGCATTGATCTGTCTAGAGATTAGGTCAATATCTTCACTAAAGGTGCTTCAACGAGAGGATTAGGGTTTCTGCAACTGCTCCTGCTAGTAACCCTAGCGACAATGTCTTGGAAGCTGTTTCTACTAGTAACCCTATCGACAGTTCCTTAGTGAGCTCAATATCCTAGCAGCTATGTTTCCTTCCAGTGTTTAGACTGAATGAAGGAGGTGTGGGCCCATAACCTATTAGAATATAATGGATGTGCTCATTTTACCATTGAAAATATCTCTATTTTCACCCAACCATTGGTCGAAGCCACCCTCCGAGCACCTTAACCTTGACAGAGAATCACTTTGGAAGAAAACCCTAGGCTAGATAGCCAAAAAAAGGGTAGCACACATTTCCCCAAGGATAGAACACCAACAAGACCTGATCAGATAGTCCAAAACCTAGCCAAGAGATAGTCCAAGCATAACTACTAGTTGCAACAATTGCAACGATAACTGTCCTCCAAACCTGCGTAGAAACTGGGCAACTGCAGTGCGCACAAGTGTTTCTCTGCAATTCTGAGACTGCCTACTAGAATGAGAACTGGCCTCTTGTATTTATACTAATTCTGGCTAACTACCTGGGCCGACTTCTCATTCTGGGTATCTGTCTATTCAATATATATTATTATTTTTGGCCAACTTCTTCTCTTGGAGGTTAATAACCTAATATAAATGATCTTCTTGAGTCGACAAGTATTCTAGGGTTATTAGCCAACTCATTAGGGTTTCTTCTTGCTTTCTAGAGTATTCTATCCTCGTCAGGTTTACACATGGAGGTAAATACCTCCTACAACTACCATAATATCATCACCCAATACTTCACCAGACTGGTACTTAACTGTTGCAGCATGGCCTGAGCTTTGATCGAGTGTTCCATAAACTTCCATTCTTGAAATGACTCTCTTGTTCCTGTCACCTTTGTTATTTAATTGACCTACGATGAATATTTCTTGATGTGAGATTTGACTATGTCGCACAAGTCATTGAATTCATCGGGTCTGCCGAACTCGGGGAGTTTGATATCCTTCATATCCTTGTTGATTTTTCTACTTGTATTTCTCGATGAGGTTACTGAGCCATTTTTTCTCAGCACTCAGAGGCATCTTTCCTGCAATCAAAATTAAAATCGTTTAGATATTGTGTATAGAACAACACTTGGAAAAATATATGTATAAAGTGTAAGCATGAATAATCTAGACTGGTGCATACCCGTAAAGTTTGCTAAACCTAGGTGTTTTACACTTGCATTATCTCTATAATCCATCGAATTGCTTGCACCGCTTTCATTAGTGTCGTCATATTTTATCTAGTTCGGGTGGGTTACATCCATGTGGCACAGAATGATAGATCTGGTATGGAAAAAATATGAGATTCGAAGTCACACCAGTGGCTGGTTGCCCCTTGGAGTCGGGAAAGGATGTCAGAGTGAAACATGTGCCTATAGTATGAGTATGTTCCAAAAGAATTGAATCTTTTCATGAGGGAGATTTTTAGGCATCTTAGGTTGAGGCAAGTTGTGAAAACAAAAGTGGCATCAACAAGTGCATCAACCATCATCAACTCATCATGAAGTATGTAGAATTGAAAAAATCGAGATGATCGTACCACACACCCTCTGTAACTCCTATTGTCTGCATCTCACAGGCCTCAGAACTTACTTGTTGCATGGATGTGCCACAAGAAAACAAATTAGTTTTCTTCAAAATATCCAGTCGCTAGGAATCCAGTGTTCCCTGGCACGTTTCCCCTCAATGCCCGCTCTATTATAAATTCTGGATGTTATACATGTGTTGTACTCACGAGTCGAGCTTATGCATTGTTGGTAATTCGCCTTGCGAGCCCATTCTGATCAAAATTTTTTCTCTAGGCCCTCGTCAAGTTCCCTATGCATAAGACAGATACACTGTCGCACCATGGGAACTCCTCAAAACACAAGATAAGGTGTGCGAAGTAGCCGAAGTGCCAGGATTGAGCCCCAAAACATCTCAGATTCATTCTTACCCACAACGAGCATTCCCAAGGCTTCAAAAGGAGGTTCCTAGATGCACGTGGAAATGATGGTATCTCTCTGTGCAGAGGCCGAAGTGGAAGAAGTTACATAGGAAGGACGAACATTGGAAGCCACACCTCCCCAACAGAAGATAACCTGGAGAAGAGGAAGGCCAAGGAAGAATAAGGAATCTTGGGAAAACCAAATCCCGATTGAGTCGTGCGCAATATCGGCCTCCGAGGCATTACTCATTCATGCTATCTGGCTAGAGCCTGTTGAAACCAAAAGTAGAGGGAGAGAGAGCAGAACGAGGAGGATAGATGCCACGGGTTCAAATGTTCAAGAGCCTAATCAGTAGTTGGAGTAGGCACAACTCGCCATTGCTGAACTCTACTAGGAAAATAGAGAATTAAGATGAGAATTGGTAGAAAAGACCCTTGAGGTGTCAGCATCACAAGGTCGTGAAGGGAACGTAAAATGGATCAAGAGACAACTTCAAGAATCACAAGATACAATTGTGCAGATGCGTGAAACACAAAGGGTGGTTGAAGAACAAAAAATGAAAACATCTCAGGGATCACGATGTAGCCGAGGAGAAAATCCACGTAGACCTTGTCAGTGCGTAGAAGAGGCATGGTTGATGAACTCTATTTTGTATTCTCAGATGTGCTAGAAAATCTTAATAGTTTTCCTTTTTGAAAATTTTCATGTTCTTAATGTAAAATGGGTTGGTTGGACAAAAGGTGTAGACAGTGTCTCTTGTATGTAATTTGAGCTTGATGGGGATCTGATATAAATTATTGAACTGTGACGAAAGGACTCTGGTTGTAGTGGTTGGATGCACCTTTTCTTCTCTTTGCATGTGTATCTATTGTGTTCTTTGTCCAAATATTCTTGTAAGTTAGCCCTGAATTTATACTTAGTGGTTCTCTGAGTTACTTTGTATTTTCATTGATATCATTTTGCGAAACCTCTGACATCGAATGATTTCATTGTATGAAACTGACTTGAGGTGCGAATTGGGCCTTGGGAACCGATAACGACTCAGGGGAAAACTATATCGTATTTTTAACCACTTTGGAAATGACATATGGCAGATGAGGACAAGTGGTTTGATCATGTATATCAATCAGAGTCAAGGTTTCAACAAGATGCATGTGTTAAAATAAACCTAGGACTACCGATGCCGAAAGGTATCGGGGGTTGACGACCGGGGATAAACTTATCACATTCTCTATGGACTAGCTTTCTAAAACTTGTCGATACCGAATGGTATTAGGGATTGGCTATCGACTAAGCCTTTATTTCTTCATTAACTCTTACTCTTTTAGCCTTTTATTGATGTCGAAGGGATCGGTCATGAATGATATCCTTGTGTGATGCGTATCGTGAAAGGAAACTCCCTTTTTTTGACGCTGATGAAGATCGATAATTAGTGACCTCGGTTCTATCAAGTGATTCTCTTTCATCTTTAATTATTATCGATGTCGAAATCTTGAGCGCGTTGGGGAAATGTTTTGTCTTTCGATTCTTTATTTAAATGTTATTCTTTTAAGTTACGGGTTTTCACATTTTCAAGCAAACTTTGAGAGACTTAAATGAGAATAAAAAATTATAAGTGAAGGCAGCATTTTTCATAATGAAGTCGAATTAGAAAGTGTAAAATACCAAGTGCTACCCAAAAAGTAAAGTTTGAAATAGACCTTTTAGGGTGTGTTGAGTGCTCAACATAGCTCAGAATCCTGGAGTGCCAAAGTCCCAAATTCCCCATCAACCGTTATATCGAGGGAAGGAATTCAGGGGGAAATGATGACCATCAAATATATCAATGGTGGAAGGTTAGCAAAGCTTCTGGAGTTTGGAACTTTTCCACTTTGACGATTACTAGGTATGTTATAGATTGAAGCCCCGAAGTGCCGAAAATGTAAAGTGTAAAGCCACAGTCCGCGAAATCACGTAGACCGTCATATCTAGAGCAAAGAATGTGTATTGTCTGTTTTATGGATGATGTGTCATAGGCCACATGGTAGGGGTACCATGTGGGGACATGTGTCACCCGAATTCAGTACCTTTTGGACCCCAACCTATTATTTTTTTTTAGTGACACATGTCACACATGCCATGGGTCCATGTCGCCATGGGTGATGTCATCATGCTATGGAAGCTCTAGGAGTATGACCTCCGAGGGTGTTCAACGTCTCTACCAACTAAAGTGTTGAAGATGAAAGTCACTAACTCATGTATTTCGTCAATCTAAGGATCCTTTGGGAGCTTTCTCAACCATTAGATTCCGCAGTGAAAGGATGATGTAAGTACTTCGATGAATATCACTCCGGGGGAGTTGAGAGAATTGGGAGTTGTAATGTCCCAGAGTCCCGGAGCACCGAAGTCTCAAAATGAATAAGGACTGTCTGTCCCAATTCTTGATTAAGTCATGTCCGTTATATCCCTCAGTGGAAGGATAGGGTAACAGATTTGGGGAGTATCACTTCGAGGGAGTTGAGAGATTTGAGAGTTTTAATGTTCTGAAGTCCTGGAGCATCGAAGTCCCGAATTGATAAAGTCCATCCATATCAACATTCGATTAAGTCGTGACCTTCGATCTCATTTAAACCTCTAGATGGGGTAGGACTATCTAGGTTAAGGGAGATCAAATGTTGACCATACGATCTACTAAGTAGAGTTATTGGAAGGGATTCAATGAAGTTTAACTCTGGGAGAAATCAAAGATTGACAAGGGAGAGTAGCTGAAGGCCGAAGTCTGGAGGACTTGGTCCCAATGTTGATCTCATGCAAATTTAAAGGGGGGGTCAATTCAAGGTGAAAAAGGATCCCAAAGTGACTAATCCCTTGAGCATTATGTTCTAGAAATCTCATGTGTAGAAGAATACAGGGAAAGGTGCTAAAGAATGAATAAGCCCGTGGTTTCGAGTCATGGCCACATGGAAGTGGTTTGAAGGAAGTGCATGTGAGGAATTGAATTTTTTATCAGCTAATGGATAACATGGAATGGTTATAATGTGGAGAATGATAGTATATTCTTCATGAATTAAGAAGAAAAAAGACCTATAACATTATTTAGCAATTTTTTTTTTATATTCATAATTCTAACAAAATGGTGGCTTGCAAATTTTGTAGAATTGAGGTGTGTAAATATATCAATTTAGTGAAAGAATGCATATTCAAGAAATTGAATAAGGAGAGGAAGATTCCATCCATGATAAAGAGGCCAAAGGTCAGAATATCATTGTTGGTAATGCAGAGACATAATAAAATAGACACCAGGCCAGAGGGGAGTAAAAAACATTGATAGAGACCGTGAGAAGCCTGAAAATAGAAGTGCGGAGTTACAATGAAGACAATGAGAGACTGATAATAAAAAATACCCAGATAAATGCTCAAGTGATGAAAATTTTAAATCAATTGCAGAGGAAAACAAAGAATGGATCAAACTCAAAACATGACGAAGATGGAAGATGTCATGAAAGAAGAGATGTCCGCAAAAGAACTAGTTATTCAAGAAGTGTTAAAAAAAATCATAGGCATCACTCACCTCCCTATTCAACAAGGAAATTTTGTGCATCTGAAGATTCCCTAAGTAGTCAAGAGGTGTCTCTTGTTCAGACCCAAAGAAGAATACATGAATTGGACAATTTGCAAGGAGAGTCGAGGAAGCTTAAGACACCATCCTTTTATGGTGAAAGAGAAAGGGAAGATGATGCTGAGGCATGGTTGCTTGGACTCATGAGATATTTTCAATTGCATAACTACTCGTAAAACCTAGAAGCCAAAATTTCCACATACCATTTACATGGGAAAGATACTCTGTGGTGGGATCAACTGAAGCAAGTTGACAATATTAATGAGAATAGGATCACTTGGAAGAAATTCAAGACATATTTTCATAAGGAGTACCTTTTAGAACACTTCTATGGAAAGAAAATGAGGGATTTATTTGAACTTAGGTTGGGAAGCATGACCATGTTAGAGTATGAAATTAAGTTCGTGGGGCTGCTAAAGTATCTGGGGTTCATAAAATATGAGAAGGTGAAAGTATAAATGTTTTTAAGTTGACTTCCATCCTTTTATAAAGATAATATTCAATATGATGAACCTAGGACCTTGACCAAGACCATCAGGAAGGATAAGTACCTGTATGAGCTAGGAAATGGCAGAGAGTCCATGTAGAAATTTTGGAAGGATAATAAGAAGGAGAAGTATTATTAGAGGAGGAAGTGATTCAAACCTCTTTTTAATAGAAATATCCCAAATAAAAATCATCAAGACCAGTATGCTAAGGATGAATCCAAGAGAGAATATTCCTCGGGAAAAAGGGGAAGACCACCAATCCAATGTTGGGGATGCAAAGAAGACCACATGTACAAGGATTTCCCTCACAGAAAGGATGGAGTGAAGACCATGCACACCATCCAAGAGGCTACAACAATAGAAGACATGGGAATAATTTATGCAACCTTAAATGATCGACAAGCAAAGTATCAATCCAATATGTTTGAGGTAGAAGGTGTTAGCACTCTATAAATTTTTTCCAGCTAATAGACAAACAACAGAGGTAACTGTTTCAACCAGATTTAGAGCTAGGCACTAGCCTGCTCAGCTCACAGAGGGCTCTCTCGTGTCACTTGATGTTTATTTGGAAATCGATGGCTAGATTTAGTTTGTTTTGGGGTTTTTTTATAAAGTTGTTGGCAAGGAAGGGGAGGGATACTTAGGGCTATGGAGTATAAATTATGGAAGTGAATTAAAACAATGATTGGCCGAAAGAACTCTCCATAGGATAAAGGCTAAATGAGGTGATGAATCTGAGTTATAAATTGTATTTATGTAGAATGTAAGAATAAGGAGAAAACAAGTAACTGCATCCGAGAATTACTGAAATGAATTCTGAATTAGTTAGGAAAAAAATTACACAGTTTAAATTGCTTAAGCCGAGAGCATCACAAGATGAATTATGAGCTTTTAACTATCCAATCTAAACAAAATAAAATGCAAATGGAATTAAAGAACACAGGAAATACATACAAGGAGAGGAGAGAAAACTCATATCACCACCATTAGAATATTTTCATAGAGACTTCAAAAGCTTCTACATATGTATTCAATTCAGCTCCATAAATTTACAATTGAGTTCAGAAAAAAAGCAAAAGGTGCCTTGCACTTATACCAATATTAATACATTCAGAACTACTAGAATTTATACAACTCAAGTTCCTTTCAATGAGAAATAAATTACAATAGCTGAACTGAAACATTTCATCTTCTAAAACTGACTATAATAATTACATTTTGATAGTTTCAGTATGGGAACCGATTACAATGGTTTATAAGACAAAAAAATTTCATGAATCCACAACTGATTCCTCTGACTCTTCATATTCTGTCTTCGCCATCTGTCCTGGTTTGTTCTTCTATTGAATATGCAAATGTGGTGACACTTGGGGGATATTTGTTGGTTCATGGGAAGCTTCATTTTGTCTTTCCCAGCCGCACTATCTCCTTCCACTGGAATTCAGAAGGGATCTCATAATCCATCATTTCCTTGATCAGGGTTTCCAGGTCAATGAAATAGGCATAAGTCATGGTCGACAGGATGATATTCACTATCTTGAACTGATTCAAGATCTCAAAATTTGTGGTCAAATACTCCACCAGGTTTGTTCCTTTCAATTTTTCCTCTAGGCTTTCAAACTTGGAGTGATCCATTATTCATTGGGAGAGGTGAGAGTTGTATTCCTCTTGATCATACAATTTTCCTTTGCCATCCCAAAATGGTGGGATGCCTTTGATGAAAAACTCTTCAAACATATATTTGAATTCCTGTATACTCTACTCCATATGTATGGCCTTGGTTTGGACTGATTTAAGAAGGTTATGATTGGCAATGAATCTCCTGACCCAAATGATGAATGTAGTCCTATCTTTGACCCCAATGGTATGAAGTTCAGCAGTGGGAATGGAATTCAACAGACTTATAAGATTCTGGGCCCACTCTGAGGGTTTCTTCGCTAGTGTCTTATTCACAACAATGCACCTGCTTCTGGCTATGATGGCCATGCTATATTTGTCATTGATGAAATTTAAGTACACCCTGAAGTTGGCAGCTTCAACAACAATAGAATCCTAGATGACATGTTTGGCTCCCTACAATAGTCCTTTTTTCTTCAACCTTGTCTTCAACTTCTCCACTTTTTCCTGCAAATCTTGATTCTCCTTCTGAAACTGGGCCATCTGCTCGTCCTTTATTTTCATTTCCTGCTGTAACTTTTCTATATCTCCCTTAAGGATTTTGATTTCTCCTGCCCTCAGGATAACTTGTGACATAGCCTGGACAAGTCCTTTAATTCTTGGCCCAATTTTTGTAGTACAAGGTACAACTACAACCATGTTTGATACTTATGTTCTTCCTTGTGACCAATTCAGTTTTTTCTTGCTCCAGTTGCAATACGTTTTCCTTGTAATTCAATGCTTCTTGTTGAAACTCCTCCTTCTCTTGTTCCAGAGAAACCAGTTCTCTTGTTTGTGGATTCTTTGTGGCAGACATTATTATTTTGTTCTTCATGTTTTGAATCATCCTGTATTTTTCTTCTAAGGATGATTTCACTCCCTAAGTACCTTCAACTTCTAGCCTCTTGACATGAGTCTTCCAAGCTCTATTGGACACTTTTTCCTGTCTCAACTATCCCTCCAACTTGAGTGCATGAGTTGTCATCTTTGAATTCTTCAAGATCAGATCCAAGTAGTCTGAATACAACATGTCACTGGTGTTTCTGTGGAATTTCACCTTATCTAGGGAACTGATGTTGTCACAATGCAGCTTAAACTCAAACACTTTATCCTCATCTGCAACTGCTATGTTGAGTGTCCTTTTCTCTACATCCTTGACTGTGAAAAAATAAGAATTGTGCTGAGAAATATTTTCTACGTAAGGGATCAACTCTCTTATTTTCACCCATGGCCAAGTTTCCTTTCTCAACATATTGCCTTGCCATATCTTCTTTAGATTGATAGAATGATCCAGGTGCCTTATCAAAGATGTGTTTTTTGCTATTGAAATATATTGAGATGCTTTCACTTTGGGGCATGCTTATTTTACCAAATTCTTTCTTGCTGGTGCCACTCTCCACCATATCCATACTTACTCACTCTTTAGGCTCTTCTTCCTCCAGATCCACTATCTATGGGGATTGTGTGGTCTTCATCTTTTTAGGGACATCCTGCTGACTATTGATGCCTAGGGCCTCTTAACTGCTTCTCTTGGTGTAGACACTTACTTTGGGAACTTTGAGTATCATCTTCTGAAGAGTTTATTGTGTTTGAATCTGCTATAGGGTTGGCCCTTCTTGTTTTGTTTGAGAAAGCTGCAATATAACTTCCATATCAACACAGGTTTCTAAATTTGCCAATTTGTCAAAACCTTCGGCATACTCATGCTCATAAGGGGCGTGTTTGTTCATCAATCTTATTTTAGATATGACCTAATGTGGATCATATATTCTCCCTTGTAGTTGTGCAAATAAAAAATCCTTGAGTTTGGCCTTGATCTGAGATAAGCAAGATCTAGTCTTTGCAACAAAGGGTCCTATTATGAAAGGAAATTTTAGGTTGGACACCTTGTGCAATTTTAGGAAATGTTCTATCTCTGAGATGATTCTTTTCTTGATGAACTCCAGGGCAAAGGCTCTGGGTGTCAGAAAAATAGGCAGAAGGTAAGGGGCCTCTTGAAAACCATATACCCAAATTACTGTAGAATGCATGAACAACACCCAATCTCCCACTTTGTTTTCTAGATTTGGCTGCAAATAATTTTTCATGTCCTCCAGGACTCTTGGCAGGCTAGTGTTTAAGATTAGGCTATAAACTCTGGACATGATCTTGTTGATAAAAATGAGAATTGTGATTCTTTTGCATTCGATTGAGATGAATGTCGATTTAGGGAATTATTTCTTGTTTGTCTCTGGGAACATCTTCAACAAGCATGTGTAATACCTAAAGTTCCTTAGTGACTGGAAATTCACTAGTTTTTTTTGTACATTATCAACTATGAATTTATCAAAGCCGATGCAAATTGACTGACTGGACTTTGACTAAAAAAACGCTAACAGAAAACCTAACATGACCTCAACCACATATCTGTCATTGTCTAGACCTAAAATTTGACTCAATATGTAACAAACACATTGGATTTCAATAACCATGACATTTACATTTATTAGCAAGGACAAACTCTCAAAATAATGCTTGGGTTTGACAATTGTCTGTAAAAATAGGTTTTTAACTTTAGAGGGAGATTCCTGGTGTTGGCGACAGAAGTCGCTCCTGGATTGCTAGCAGGAGCAGAGCCCGGTGCCCATCAGTTTTATGTCACGGTTGTTTGTAGATGGGTGATCGAATGGAGGGAAACTCAAAAAAATAGCGTTCCAACTCTGAAACCAGGCCAGGTATGCATGAGCAAGTGAGGTCTTGCGTAAATTTCAGACAATGAGATGTAGTAAAGGGTGAACAGGCGGAAGACTTATACAAGAGAAAAGTGGAGGTCTGTTGTAAACAACAAGTTTCTAACAGACTGAGGAAGAAGACATCCAAATGCAATATCATCTTACATTCAAACGCAAAATCCAGAGAATGCAACAATGCAACAATAAATATTTTATCATATCATAACTGCAATAATTCGCACGAATCAGTCAATCACGAATCCTCTTAGCATGAGATGAAAATTAGATGGAGTAAGAAGAACTGTCTGTCATAAAAAAAGAAATCTCATATATAGATGCATAAGCTGAAAGCTAGAATAGCTGTTAAAACATTACAGTAGGGAGCTCTGCTCAACCATCGATCATTACAAAATGGAAAAAATGCCTACATAT
>JZKD02S1866929.1:162191-172222 GCA_000966675.3 Picea glauca
AGGGTTTGGGGGGCAGAGAAGCCGATGAGAGCATTGAGGGAAATGATCGGTTCCACTTCGGGAGGGTCGGAGGGAGGGTTTATGTCAGTGATTTCTAGTGACTCGGGCACAAGGGGAGTTGCAACATCCTCTTCCGGAATATCCTCAGAGATGGCCATAAAAATCTTTTGTTCCTTAAATTTTTGGCCTGGGAAATATTTGTCATCACAATTATAACAGAGGCCTTTGAGTTGGCGTTTAGACATTTCAGCCTTGGTCAATTTTTGGATCTTTAATGGGGCAGAGGGTGTAGTGGGGTTTACTAGTTTAGGGCGAGGGATAAAGGAAGGCTTACAGTTTTGAGAGGAAACAATTTGTTGTGCTTCTTTATCTTTTTTAGTAGCCTCCACCCAACTCACAGGTTGAGCCATGAGGACATGGGCCCGAATCTCCTCTTTGAGGCCACTGATAAAACACTCTCGAAAGAAAGCATCAGTCATGTCCTCTGTTCGAAAATCCAGGAGCTCAAATGATGCTATGAAGTCTTCTACTATTCCTGATTGTTTCAATTTTGTCAAACGACCCAAATGGTTGGTGTCAATGTCAAAGCGTTCATAAAGCTCAGTCACAAATTGGGTCCAAGCAATATACCCTTGATGGGAAGTTTTTCTCCATTTCCACCATTGCCAGCGTTCTTGATCTAAATGGAGAAAACCATATTGGAGTTTGGCCAAGTCATCTGTAATGTTGTAGAGAGAGAAATAATGTTCCATTTGGGTGACCCAACCAGTGGGGTCCGAGCCATCAAATTTGGTTACATCCACCCGCAGAAGGCGTATGCCCCGTTGAAAGTGATGGGGCTGAAAGGCATGGGAATGTGAAGAAGTTTCACCTTCAGTCTTTGTATGTGCGTCAGGAAAAGGATCATTGGTAGGGATATTGAGTTTGGTGCAGAGTGATACAAAGACAGATTCAAGCTGGGTGGTCAGTTCTTGTTTGACTTCCGCCATTGCAGACTGCACGGATTTATGGTGGTATTGATGGATGTATCATGGGAGACAATAGTAGCACTTCTTTTTGGGTCTCGAGGAAACTAGATTGCAAGGTGTTGAAGTGAGACTCCAGTTCTTGGCTACGGGTATGGGCCATGAGGATGGGTGAACTAAAAAGGGAGCGGGCGGGGTCATAAATTTCTGCAGAAAAATGATATGGATGAATGTGATAAGGGAGAAGAGATGAATCTAATGGAATAGGTCTCAAATAATGGTGAAAAAATTTCCAGACATTTTTTTTTTTTAATAACAACTGCGGGGTTATACTTCGGTCTGAAGAATGCTGCAGTGATGAAATCCCCAAATTATTAACTAGAAAGAAATGTGTATTTACTTGGAAACCTAAACACATTTGCACGACAATAGATCTGGCCGGTTAATTTGTTTATGTTTATGTTCCCCAAGGGTTAGGTATTCAAGGGTTCTACAGAGAAGGGTTTGCCTTGTGATATAGCTCTCTGATATACGTGCGGGGTCCAATAGTAGTACTCGTCCCAATATCTCAGAGCACTAACTAAGGAGGATAGACCGTACCCTTAGCCATACTACCTGAATACCCAGGTACTAGAGAGTATCTTCCCGAGTTCTATTCTCGGTGACACTATAGCAATCCAGCGGCTGATAGGTTTATCTAAAGAAGGCTTCAGGAAATCTAGGATGATCCATACACAAGTGTTGTCTGATGCGCTACCACTTGAAGGGGTACCAACATGGGTTACAAGGGTGGCCAACAGATGTGCGCTTAGTAACCACTTGTATTTCCTGCATGTATGAATCCCTCAACTGCGGGTTTATGCATGTAACGACAGATCTCTGTGGCTTAAAGATGCCAGAATACATCTCTACCCTGAAAAAAAAAATACCCACAATTTCTGCCAAGGAAAGTGCTCTAATACCACTTGCAAGATACCAGATATAATAAATACACAGAATAGAAATAAAATTCTAGAAATGGCAGAATAACAGTAATATAACCAACATAATCTCCACAATAACACATAAATAATATGAGAACAACAACTGAAATAGCACTTTGATTCAAAAAGTAATGTTCACAGGCCTCTTCGAGGGGGAAACTTCCAGTCGACCAACGCTCTGTTACAATAATCTCCAAGCTAGGGTTTTCATACCCTTGACCCTTATTTATACTAAATATGTCTATTAAGAGAAGCATCTAGATGAAGATCCTTCTAGAAGCGAAAGATTCTATTAGGTCTTCTTACATCCGCCTTATTCTATTTTATTGAAAGGCCTTATTAATATTGACCTTTATTACATCCAAATACATTGATCTACCTATGTGCGGGTTAGGACCTTAACAAGTCACTACTCTATTACAAGCATTTCTAGCTCCAGAATCGTTCCTTAGAGATCTATCTACCCTTTTCCAAAAATGGATATGGATTACGATCACAGAACCTACATGGATTAAATGATAATCCTGTCTACACCCATATAACCCAACTGTACCATATATACCATCTAACCCTTTACAATCATATACATCTCATATATATAGGCTGATTGGGATTCTCTGGCTTGAGACTTCACATGGTTTCTTATTCTTGTTCTGTTATAACTTCTTTCTCCTTGCTGGTGTTGCGCTACCCCTCTTTCCAACCATTTTCTGTTTCCTTGCCTACTCCACCGCCCAGCTCCTTTGTGGCTTGCGCAACTTGTGTTTGACCAAAATTGGGACTATAGTCTTCCTTGCGCATATTCTAACCAAAAATTAAGGGACCAACAGGCTCCGACGACAATCTTTGACTCACCCTCAATTCAAGTCCTTAGCTCTTCCATGGCTTCTGGGAGTGTCTGTTGCTTTCATTTATCCTCTGAATTTGATTTGATTCCATATTCTTCTTTCGCTTTTTCATTTTTCACCTCTTCAAATGAAGGGCCCAACTCTGGGACCAATTCCAAGGCCCTCTTCCTTACTCAAAAACTGAATTTTTTTATCCTGCCACTTTCTGGAAAGGAGTGAAGCTTCAACTACGAACTGCTGAGTCGCATCTATAATGAATCCCTTAGGCTTGGATGTGAACAAGGAGTTCCATTCTGAATCATCTGTATCATCTAACTGATGCATCTTCATGTAGGTTGTTTGAATGACAAGTCAAAATTCCCATAGCTCTTTCTTAGCTACTAATTGCGCTTCAAATAGAGCATTCAGATCGTCATCTGCATGCTGGATCTAATCAAATTTTTCCTGCTTCTCCAATGGATCCATGTTGATAAAAAATTCTTCATTAAGCAACTGTATCTTTGTGTGCACATCCTCTAGAGTTTGGATGTGCCTTGCAATGATACCCATCCAATTTCTAACTTCACAAAATATCCTCGTGCATTTTGTTTTTCATTTGTGCAGTGCTTCTCTAGCGTTGTTTCCTTTAGGCACTACTTTTTCCATTTTCTTTTGAATCTTCCTGGGTTGTTGTTCCACTTCACGCTGGCTCTCCTGCAACTATGCTTCTAGGTTCTCTATGCGAATAATTAATTCTGACTATGCTCCCTGGAGTAGCTCAATCTATTGCTTAGGATCACCTACTGCGTTGGATTTAGGAAGTTGTGGGACTGCCTTTCTTATCTCTAGCCAGGTTGTTGCAAGCTTCTCTTGGACTCTTTCTTGTTTCTACTCCACCTAGATCTTTGCATATTCATCTTATGTTCTGCATACTTGGATGAGGAGTACTTCCTCCCTTTCAAACTCTACGTCCCTCTCAGACTGCTATATCATCTGCACCAATTGATTAGTGGAATCTCTGATCATGCGAATTAGATGCGCTGATGGCCACTAAGCGAGGTTGTCAAAAGAAGGAGTCACCTCCCTGGGTACTTGGACCTGCAGTGGGAGTCCACTGGCCATTTAATTCTCCAAAGGTGTCTCCACCTCTTTCTCACCTATAGATGGACCTTGCGACAACTGTGCAAGTCACATCCTCAATGTTGATGGAATGAATGGTAGGACTTTTGTATTTGTCAGATAGAATTGCATCAGCTCTGCACACTATTGTGGATTTTGGAATACTAAATCCATATGTTATTTCAACGAGGTTGCACTATATTTTGATGTTGACTCAGGTTACTTCTAAACCTCTAGGGTTTCTGCCTCTTTTTAGACTTCTGCCTCTGTTTGGACCTCAACTTTTGAGGCAGTGCACTGAGGAATTGGGACTTGTTGCATTGGTACTGATTGAATCTTTGTTGAAGGTGAAGTGTCTTGAATTGGTACAAACAAAACAATTTGTTGACTCAAGACTTTTGGGTTTGGACCAGTGAGTTCTAGTCTTTGTTCGAGTAGTTTGGGGGGGTCCAACTACATGGGATCTGGTTTAGCAGTTTGGGATGGGATGGTGATTTCTTGAGGTGGTGACTAGGGTTGTGGGGTTGATGGGGGTTGTTTATTAATGATGGTGGTAGATGGAGTGGTGTTAGGTTCAGGGTCATCATGAATGTCAATGATTTGGGCCACTCGAGTTGTTGCTCACATGTGAGGAATGGTGGATGATATCAGTCGAGGGTTCAAAATATTTACAGGGGAGAGCCATGTCCTTGATTTATTGATCAATGGGTCTCCAATGAAGGAAACATTTAGATTGTCATTGAAATATTTACCTATCAACATGGCTTGCTCTAGAAGTTGTGAGAACATGGGAAATTTTATCTTCTTTTGTTCCAGTGGCTGTTTCTCTTCCTCCTCCTCTGAGTTCGTCTGTATTGGAGCCTCTTTCTTATTTTCCTCTAGGCCCGAGCTCGGTCATACCCCTGCTTCCTATCCCTTTTTCTTCAAAAGTTTTGTCAACAGAAGGTAGTGCATTCCTAACTTGCATGGGTTGTGTTTCATTCCTAGACATGACATGACCTCCTTGTCGAAGGCCTCTTCATCTAGGTAGAATGGAAACATCCGGGAGTGGAAGTCTTCTCGCTTGACATGCCTTGGCCAGAAAAATGTGTGGTGGTTATTCATGTTGAATGCTATTTTTTGTGTGTTTAGGTTGAGCAATTCCTAAGGAATGCACAACCTCTAAGTTTCTTCCAACAACCAATTGTACCATTTTGAGAATGTTGTGTTGTTGAATGCAGTTTTCTCTGAGTCTGACCTTGAGTGCCAAGGCTCGAACATCTTTGCAAGTCGGCCTTTTTCTGTTGGTGATAGTGGTCTTCCTACAGGTGGTGTCCACTTTATCATGGCGAAAAAAAATAAAAACTATCCATAAGTGAAGGTTACTCTCTTCTCTTGCACTTCTTCGCATGTGACCAAGAGTTCTTCTAGAAAGTAGCTACACCAATTGAACACAACGTCATTGGCACAAAAATATTCCACTAATAGGGAATCTAATGTGCATTCACATTTGTAATATGAATGCATGAACTTGCTAGAAATTATGTAGCAAGCGATCATGATTGTCTTCAGTAGAATGGGGTCAATCTTGGTTCTGCACCCCCCCCTCTGAGTATGAAATCATTCATACAAGATGGGTTCTCCCTTTTTCTTCCCATGCTTACTAGTACCTTGAAATCCTTTAGATACATCCTCTCCTTCTATGGATAATCCAATAAGTTGATGGATATCCTCTACATGAATTGAGTATTTTTTATCCAACCATAGGCTCCTGTCGTGTACCCGACTGATGAGGAACTTGGTACATCTTGCAACCTCACTCGAAGTGCCGAAAACTGGTAAATATCTGAGATTCATAATGGTGGAGTTGAAGAGGTTGATGAACTTTGGATTGGGCATGAACTTCATTCCTCCCAACTCATCTGGAGTGACACTCCATAATAAATCAATGTTCAACTGCAGGAACAAGACATGGTATATCAAATCGAGGTCAAGGAGTTTAACTTTCTCAACCTTCCCTTTGAGATCACCCACGATCTCTACCCGGGGATCACATCGCTCATCCGACACTGCATCCTTAGAAACGACACTCCTACTCCCTGTAGCTCTTGGCATAGTGATTCTGGACTATCAACAAACTTCGATAGGATAACTAGGATTGGGGATCATGACCGAGGGCTGAGGGATTGCACAAGCATGAGAAAAATTCAGAATTCACAAGGCACTAAGTTCTCTCTAGGAAACAATACGTCTTACACCAAGTTCACACTACCTTATACTCGGGCTTCGTTGGCAAGTTATGTAATAACTACTAAGGCCATTCATCATTAACCCTAAAGATGTAAATTGGAGCTGATTTGTCCGACGAGATTGGTTAATGGGGTAAATATATTGGGTGATCCTGGAATTTACTGAGATATTTGGTCAGGGACGTGGCCAAATTCAAACATTGCCATTTAAACATATGAGAATCTTGGTATGAATACCGATGGAATATTCATGCATCATGACATTATGGTTTAACAGAGTTCAGAAAGGTTATTGTAGCTCTCATAAGGGCTATGACTAAATTCTGCACGAGTCTGAATTCTCTAGAAGGTCAGATCTCCACAACTATAAATGGTCCCAAACAATGCATGCACAACTTTCCTGGATGTTTCTGGTATTGACTGTCATAAAGTAGGACCTTATACCCTTGCACAAATTTTTAAGTCTTAATGTGTCTGTCATGGCAAGCTTTCTTCCTTGCTTTCTCAACTGATTGATGAAAGTATTCTAAAAACATTGTCTCTTCAAGTTCTAGCAACTCCATAACCCTATGCATGACTGATTCATCCTCTGACATGTGTGTAATATATGTAATGTATAGACTCGGGGTAATGAATTCTGCAGGTACCACAACCTCTTTCCCATAGACTAGCTGAAATGGATTATACTTGTGGAGTTTCTTTATGGTTGTCCTGTAAGTCCGTAAAAATGTTGGGACTCTGTCATCCCAATCTTCCCTATTTGCGCAAAAAGCCTTCGTTATTTCTCTCTCCAAAATCTTGTTAAACTCCTTGACAGTGCCATTGGCTTGCAAATGGTAGGGAATAATTTTATGATGTTGAATTAAGAAATTTGTTGTAAGATTCACTATTTTACTACTGATAAAATGACCATCCTGATCACTGAACATGATCCTATGACATCCAAACTGAGTGATAATACTTTCAAAAATAAACCTGGCAGCAGTATCAGTCAAGCAGTCCTGAACAGTTGCTGCCTCCGCCCACTGTGTAAGGTAATCAATTGCGGTAATAATATACCTAGCCTTTGAATTCTTAGTTGTAGGGTTGATCGGCCCAATGAATTCAACCTCCCATTTGTCAAATGCTTGCAGATCTCAAACTGGATGAAGAGGCAATTCATCTCGTCATTATGTCTTTCCTACTCTCTAACAGACGTCGCAAGATCTAGCATATGCCTTTGCATCCTTGAAGAGTGTGTCCCACCATAATCCATGTTGGAAGACCTTCTGCAAAGTGGCCTTTACTCCAACATGGCCTCCCACAACTCCACTATGGCGCTCCCACAATATGTCTTGTTTTTTGTGATCTAAGACACACCTCCTAAGGATACTATCTAGTCCCAACTTATACAATTTCACCACAATCAATTGATAGTTCGCTGCTCTAACCACCATATGACATTTCTAAGTTGTAGAGTACGTTTTTGGGTAGGCCCCTAAGCTTAAGAATGCTTTTATGCCTTCCAAGTATTCTGGTACGGCCTAAATCCAGAATAGGTCTAGATCTGGGAGATGATCATCAATTGCTCCGCCAATTTCTCCTAACTCTAATCTAGACAGGTGATCAAGGCCCATGTTGCATCTTCCAGGTTTAATGATCACCTCAAATGAAAATTCCTGAAACAATAAAAACCATCGACAAACTCTTCCTTCCAAAACAGGCTTGTTAACTAGATATTTTAATGTAGAATGATCAGTAAAGAACTTGAAATGAGATCCTAACAAGTAATGTCTAAACTTCTGTTGAGCTTACATTATAGCTAAACCCTCCCTTTTTGTGGTTGTATAGTTAAGCTCAGCTTGTGACAAGTTCCTTCTAGAAAAGTAGATAGGATGATCCATGGATCCATATCCTAGTTGTGCTAAGATAGCTCCTAGGGAAATACCTGATGCGTCTACATGCACATGAAATTCATTTTCCCAGTTTGGAAATACCAGATTAGGTGACATGTTGAGATTTTCCTTCAGGATGTCGAATGCTTTATCACACTTTGGCATCCACTGGAATACTTATGACTTCTTTAGTATATTTTCCAGGGGTGCAGTAATGTTTGCATACCTTCTGATAAACTTGCAATAATACCTTGTGTTCCCTAGCGTGGATTACAATTGTTTAGCGCTCGTAGGTGGTGGCATGTTCACAATAAACACAACTTTTGTTGGGTCTACCAATACTCCTTCTTGGCATACTATGTGGCCTAAAAAATTTACATGTGGCACACAAAAGATACACTTTTTGAGGTTCAAGGATATATGCAATTTCCTACATCTATCAAATATCATACATAGTAGTGTTACATGTTCCTTAAGTAGACTATATACTGTCCAATCATCCATATAAACTTCTATAAACTTGTGAACAAATTCTTGAAAAGATGCTATTACAATCTGGGAAAAATATGCAGGGGCATTCTTTAGGCCGAAGGGCATCACATTGTATGGAAATGACCCCCACTCTATTATGAATATGGTCTTCCTTTTGTCTTCTTTGGAAATTCTCACTTGGTGATACCCCGAAAATCCATCTGTAAATGAGTAAGATTCTTTCCCCGCAACCTATTCTAGCACTTCATCAGTAAAAGGTGTTGGAAAATGGTCATGCACACAGGCAAAGTTAAGGCTTATGTAGTCTACACATAACCTAATGTCCTCTGTACCTTTCTTTCTCTGGATGACTATTGGGATAACCCATTCGATTTCTTCTACCGAAAAAATAATTCCAGTGTCAAGCATCTTGTGTATTTCCCTCTTAACCTTCTCTTTCACCCGAGGGTTAAGATGATATGGTCTATGCCTTATAGGTTTTGATCCTGGTTTTAGTTCAATTTTTATCTCTCCAATAGCTCCTTTAATAGCTTTTATCTCTGAGAATGGATTTGGGAATAAGTCCTCATACTCTCACAACAGGCTATGTATTTCTTGGCTAGTTTTCTCATCCCAGTAATCTCCTATCATAGCTATCTTAGGTGGCTTTTTAGTTCCTATATTGACTTTTCACAACTTCAATGGATAATTATAAGAACTATCATTCTGGCTGGGTATGGTGTTATGAATTTCTCTACTTCCTTTTGTTTCCTTAATGGCTAAGTTTCTCAATTTTTCTAAATCAACCAAGTTTTCCAAATCCTTCTCAATTTTCTAGAATTCTATAGGTGTCTTGTTTGTGTCTAGGTGAAGGTTAGACGGAAGTACTTGTCTATGCTTTGCACATACCAATAGGTTTGATTTCCATTTACCAACATCGGTAAAAAGGAATTCTTTAATTATTTTCATGACTATCTTAAGCTTAGGGTACTTACTTGTAAACGAGAAGTCCTTGAAAAATTGATGTGCCAACAGTTTCCATTCACTAGTATGTCTTCTAGTTTCTTCATTCATGTACCAAGATTTCAGAATCAGATCTAGTGAATGGGGAAATACTTGAACCCACAAGCGAGATGGTATTTCCGAAACTTTCCACGATATCACACATTGTTCAATATGTGCTTTAGGATTAGACTTGTTGATGATTAAAATCGCCATAAGGAATTTATCCCACAAAGTATTTCTTAAGCCCTATTATTCAAATTATGCTAATAATATAATACTAGTAGGTGGGACCTTGATCCAGAATTGGACCCCAGTGTTACACATCAAAATTACTCACTTTGATAGTGTCACAAGTGTTGTCATTACAAAGGTTGAAAGTGTCACATTTTTCTCACAAGGTCGCAAGTGTTGTATGTTTCTCACAAGTGTCGCAAGAAAGCATGTTGCCATGATGCCCATGTCATGCCCATAATGACATGAGAAGGACACTTGAAACACCTCAAACATCTGATTGGGAAGAGGAGAAATGAGTCAACAGGCTTGCAAACCTTTTGCCACC
>JZKD02S1866929.1:179672-197808 GCA_000966675.3 Picea glauca
GCGCAACTCGGAGCGTGCAGGGACAAACGTCGGTTAAGAGGTACTTCTGTTACTCTCCCTTCTCATGCATTAGGCTTAGATAGATTCGAAATAAATTCAGTGTCCATGATAAGCAATTTTCTATCTAAGGTTAAGGTCAAGCCTTAGAGGTCGATCTACTTGTCCGCAGGCAGATTTTCCTACAACACCCAGAACCAAAATGGATCCAGGAATCAAAATGGGTCTCGGAAGGCCTAAAAATCAAAGTTATCAAAATGGCTTCAAAATGGACGTGTGTTTAGGCCTCGTCGATACAAACCCAACACAACTTGAACAAGATCAAATATACACCATTAAAAAAATATATCGCGGTCTTTTCATTTGGTCAAATAGGCAAAAAAAACTGATTGTACAGTCCGTACAGTTCCAACGTGGCAATTGACTGTACAGATCGTACAAATATATAGTGACATGGTAGGTACATTGCATACTAACACGGAAGGTATAGTGGATGTTGACGTGGCAAGTACAGTGGATGGTGATTGGGCAAGCATGTAAGCTAAAAGGTGGTTGAATCATGCATTGGTACGTGGGAATTAGTGGGAAAGTGGTATGGTTCCACGTGGCCCAGTACTGGGCTGCCATGTTGCACCTCTCTATTGGTCGTATTTGTGGAAAAACGTATGGAGTGCACAGGAGTCGAACTTGTGACCTCCGGTTCGGGTGGCAAGTGTCTTGGTAGGGCCGAGCTACTAGCCTGCCCGCATTAGGTATTGTTATGTATGGTGTGAAATTTATATTTAAAGCGAAATGGTTGATTCGGTGGATATTAAGGCTAGGGCTAGGCCCCATCCCCCGAGACTCTCAACACATATGACCGTTACACCATATGTCCACACTTCCACCATTTAGTGCGAATCCTAGTTGGATTTTAGCCTAGATCTTGGGCATGTGACTACGCGATGTGACCCCTACCTATACCTTGTGTAGATATGTGGAGCCTAGCCCCTGGTTTTCGATGCTTTACCATTTTCCACTACCATATGAACCGACCTATATATCATTTGCGTAGATTGTTGGGGATAACACCTAGTTGGCCAAGCTAGCCCACTGACCAAGGCATGTGACCAGGAGCCAGGGGCTAAAAATGTATGGGTGCGTGGAGGTAGAACCATGCCACACGGGCCAAACACATATGACCAGGGCCAAGAAATCTAGGGGTCAACGCACAAATTCTAGCGCTTGACCACATGGAGCACGTACATATGCTCATATACCTAGAGAAAAGGGCTTGTGCCCTACATTTTTGAAAAAGTGGGGTTTTCCACTTTTTATTAAGATTTTTAATTGATTTTTCAGCAGTTTTGGGAGATTTAGTCCATTTTTAGAGGATCTTGGGCCCTTTTTGATGCCAGATCTTGGGGAGAAGTTGGGAGGTTGTTACCCACTTCAAGACTATATAAACCATAGGTTATTGAAGCCATGAGGGAGGTTCAAAACATGAAAATGATGAATAATTGTTGATCCAAAGCCATTTTTATGTAGGGAAGCAATTGAGGAGATAACCTTTGCAGGCCATTTTTGGGAGCTCCGTTCATCCGTTTTCAGTGTCGTCAATTTTTTTGGGTTCTTGAGATATGGTAGAACACAACCAGGTCAATTTGTAATCCTTTTGGAACTATTATGATGTAATTTTAAATCTTTGAACATAAATAAGAAAGCCTCACCCACTGAGACAAAGGCCCAGAGACATAGGCGAGATTGCTGAACTCCGTTATCAACGTTGTTGTTTATGGTTTGATTTTTCTTGTGCTTATTTTCAGATCTGTATATTTTATTATGGCTGTCATGTTTCATCATTAATTCTTCCTCTTTCATCAGTTTCCTAAATGGTAAATAAACACATGATTTAAAACTCAACCATTTTTGTTAAAATATCTTTTCGGATCAAGTGGTATCAGAGCTAGTTGATGGTTGGTTTTTGAGTTTGCATGACTACCAGGGGAAGGATGAATCGTGGTGAAGGTGATCTTGTTGAAGAGAATCCTGATATTGGATCAGGAAAGAGAAATTCTCAAAGTGATAAGATGGCATCGGAATAGGTACTTTCTCATGATGAGAAAGAGTTTCAAAAGACTTTCTTCGCCATGTCAGAGATGATGAAGGTTCTATATGAGGATTACTTGGAACGAAAGAGACCGGTTCTAGGTGAATCTTCAAAGGTTAAAATTTAATAGGGAGAGGATCCTCCTCAAAATCCTCCTTCACCTCCTTCTTCTCCATCAACTTCTTCTTCTTCTTAAAGTTCAAGTTCCAAGTCCACTGTAAGAAAACATGTCCACAAACATAAACAAGAAATTCCTTTACTTAAGATTGATGTGAAATTTGAATTACCTATGTATGATGGTGAAGTCAATGCATAGAGGCTTGATAACTGGGTCAGATAGATGGAGGGTTATCGCAGTTTGAAAAAAATCAAGGATGAGGCCACTCAAATCAAATTGTCATCGCTTAGACGTGCAGTCACAACCCTCATCTGGTGGAAAAGTAAGTTGCAAAATAGAACACAACAAGTGGGTAATGTATTTCCATCATGGCAAGTTTTTATTTCTGCACTTAGAAATCAATTGTATCCTCTGGTTATAAAGAGAAAGCCTTAATTGAATGGCAAGGTCTTAAACTAAGAAAAGGACAAAAAATGCAAGAATATACAGATGGATTTCATAAAATGACATTGATGTTAGATATTCCTTTACATACCCAAGAAACTCTTATGAAGTATATAGGAGGTTTACCTGCACATATTTGTAAAAATGTATTTATGTTTGCACCCACTAATCTTGATGAGGTTTCTGTTCAAGCAACACACAACGAAGTAGGGAAAACAGGGGTTGGTGTATCAGGGGAATCATCTTCAAGAAAATAGGACAAAAGGAAGTGGAATGGAAAGAAGGAAAATTTAGTGGCAAGAAAGGAAGAGAAGTCCTCTTTCAAGCATTGAAAGAAAGAAGGGCATAATGAGGACCATTGTTAGAAATTGCATCCCGATAAGAGACCAAGGTGGTTTAAAGAAAGGAAAGGGAGGCAAACAGTTGCAGTAGAAACACAACCAACAGACTTGGGATCAGATTCAGGTGATGAATCTAAAGTCTCATTGGTTGGTTTGACAGGTAAAATTGGTGATGGATTTGATTCTAGGAGTAAATTGTTTCACTTAAGGGTCATTATGAGGCATACTAAGGTAGACACATTGATAGATAGTGGATCTCAATCTAACTTTATTTCAGAGGAAGTGGTTAAACAATTTATATTAAACACTCAGATGCATCATAAACCTTACTCACTTAAATGGATAAGCAACAATCATAAATTTCACATAACAAAGAAATGCACATTAAAGTTTGCAATTTCATCTAAGTTTGTGGATGAGGTAACATGTGATGTGGTTCCACTCAATGAATTTGGAATGGTCTTAGGCAGTCCTTATTTCTATGATCACAAAACAATCTTCTATAGGGAACAAAATACATATCACTTAATCAAAGAAGGAAAAGAATATGTGGTACATGCTCATCATTTAAAAGCAAATCAATCTCTTCAAAGAATGGAACAATTAAGAAAGGCATATCATATAAGAAACACACCTACAATTGTTTCAAATCAAGTAATCAATCCTAAGAAAGAACATGAGATGATTGTAGAATGGAAGATCAATCACACTTTGCTTCAAGATAAGCTAATGTTGTGCAAGTTTTACAAACATATTATCTCATTTACAATCATATTTATGATGTTATCATTAGTAATGTTGTCAACATGGATGATAGTGTCTTCAGTAAGATGTGACAGAGTACAAATGGCTAAGAATATGTTGTCAGTTATCATGGTTGTTTTACAATTGATCTTGATGAGACAGGTTCACAGGACAAAGTTTAAAGACAAAGAACAAGTGGGGTGGCCTATCCCACACTTGATGACCGGTTAATATACTTTTGGAGGACCAAAAGGTCTTTAGTGGGGAGGTGTGATCCAGAATTGGATCTCGGAACCAAAATGGATCCAGGAATCAAAATGGGTCCCTGAAGGCCTAAAAATGAAAGTGATCAGAATGGATTCAAAATGGAAATGTGCGTATCTCGCAATGATACGAATCCAACGAAACTTAAACGGGCTCAAATAGACACCATATGCAAAAGATATCGTGGTATGTTTGTTTTGTCAAACATGAAAAATTTGTTGACTGTACAATCCGTACAATGATGACACGACAGGTGACTGTACGTGTCGTATGACCATACAGTGATGTGGATGGTACAGTGGATGTTGACATTGCAGGTATAGTGGATGATGACTAGACAGACATGTAAGCTGGCAGGTGGTCGAATGACACGTGGTAGTTAGTGGGAAAGTGGTATGGTGCCACGTGGCCTAGTCCTGGGCTTCGACATGGCACCCCTCCATTGGTCATAGTTTGTGGAAAAATTTATGGAGCACACGAGAGTCAAAACTGTGACCCTCGGTCCGGGTGGCGAGTGTCTTGGCAGGGCCGGGATACCAGCCTGCCCATATTAGGTATTGTTATGTATGGTGTGAAAACTATATTTAAAGTGAAATGGTTGATTTAGTGGAGATTATGGCTGGGGATAGGCCCCAACCCCTAACCCTATAAACACATACGACCGTTACACTATATGCCCACACTTCCACCATTTAGTGTCGATCCTAGTTGGAGTTTAGCATGGATATTGGGTATGTGACTACGTGATGTGACCCCTATCTATACCTTGTGCAGATATGTGGAGCCTAGCCCTTGGTTTTCGACGCTTTACCATTTGTTACTACCATATGAACCGACCTATATGTCGTTTGCAGAGATTGTTGGGGATAGTGCTCAGTCGGTCGGGCTAGCCCGTCGACCAAGGTGAGTGACCAGAATCCAGGGGATAAAATTGTAAGGGCACGTGGAGGTAGAACCAAGCCGCATGGGCCAAACACATATGACTAGGCC
Organism: Picea glauca; assembly: GCA_000966675.3. Taxonomy (NCBI): domain Eukaryota; kingdom Viridiplantae; phylum Streptophyta; class Pinopsida; order Pinales; family Pinaceae; genus Picea; species Picea glauca. Next base: position 184,660 of record JZKD02S1866929.1, read on the forward strand.
TAGGAAATAAAGGGGGCTAGCGCACAACTTTTAGCGCTTGGCCACATGGAGCATGCCCATATGCCTAGGGACCTAGTGAAAAGGGGTTGCGCCCTACATTTTTTCAAAAGTGGGGTTTTCCACTTTATATTAAGATATTTAATTGATTTTTCAACAGTTTTGGGAGATTTAGTCCATTTTTGGAGGATCTTGGGCCCTTTTTGAGGCTAGATATTGGGGAGAAGTTGGGAGGTTGTTACCCACTTCAATCCTATATAAACTAGAGGTTATTGAAGTCATTAGGGAGTTTTATAACATGAAACTGATGAATAATTGTTGAGCCAAAGCCATTTTTATGCAGGGAAGCCATTGAGGAGAACACCTTTACAAGCCATTTCTGGGAGCTTCGTTCATTCGTTTTCAATGCCGTTAGTTTTGTTGGGTTCTTGAGATTTGGTAGAACACAACCAGATAATTTTGTAATCCTTTTGGCATGGTGATGATGTAATTTTAAATCTTTGAACAAAAATAAGAAAGCCTCACCCATTGAGACAAAGGCTCAGAGATTTAGGCGAGATTTCCGAACTTCATTATCAATGTTGTTGTTTATGGTTTTCTATTTCTTGTGCTTATTTTAAGATCTGTATATTTTATTATGGCTATCCTGTTTCATCATTAATTCTTCCTCTTTCACCAGTTTCCTAAATGGTAAATAAACACATGCTTTAAAACTCAACCATTGTCGTTAAAAGATCTTTTCATATTAGACCCCCTTGTAGATTGGAGGCTCATAGATAGACATATCACACATTTTTTTGATGTTCTTTCAACGCTGCTTACATAGTCCTACATGGTTGACAATGTAGTCTTGGTTGCATTTTGACATAGTAACAGGTGGATGATGCATTTTTGGGGATGTTTCTGCAATTCAAAGCATTATTTTTTATGTTATGATGGGCATGTAATTACAATTGCTATGATTTAATCATGTCACAAATCATCGTGATCTACTACATGGCCACATACACACAAGAAATATGTTAGTAACAACATAAACAAAACAAAGAAAATAAACTCATGAAAAAAATCCTAAAAGGAAATGATCTATGTTTAAGCTATGTTAAAGGTTATGTGCAAATGGAAAAGTAAAAGATGTTAGTGTTAGTCCTGACTATTATACAGTTGGTTAGTGGCTATGAAATTTTCATTTGATTTATTTTGAGGCACATGTAACATTGAAATACATACGATCTATCATAAAAAACTTGGCAAAAGTTAACATGTGATGTTTGGGTGGTGCATTGGGCAAGGAATATTGTTGCAGATTTCAATGGTTTGGGCATTGAATACATGGTTAAATGATATGGTGAATGCTCAACTATCTTGTACTTAAGTATTGAATAATATAGGAGATGGAAGCGACGTGCAATAAATGCACATCACTCCATACTCCCCCCATCATCCATCACCCTAGTGTTGTTCTTTGTTACATTTTAGTCTGTTGGTGGTTAAGCTCCACATTTCAGGCTTGGGAAGGAAAACGCTTAGCCAACTCACCATTTTAAAGTCTTTGTTATAAGTATGGTTATTTTTAACTCCATCCATGAATTATGCTTTGCATATGAACAAACAATGGCTCAATAATTCTTGGGTTTGTGTGTTCCTAATAATTTCAACTGTGTAAATGTGTTTTATTTCTCTCTAAGATGAATGTATAATTATTCGGATTGCAAGAAAAATAATTGGTTTTTTGGTTGAGTTGTACATTCAATGGTTGCTTTGTCGGTTAAAATCATGGTGGGTCTCTGTGGATATTAAGTGAATGTGGTATTATCTCTTTGTGTTAAAATGGTGGAGGGTTTCGCTTTGTGTATCATTGCCAGTTGCTTCCTCACAGTCATGAGTGTAACCCTATCCAGTCACATTTAGATTTCCTTTTGATTGTTGTGTATTTTTCATACCAGATTCATGGTCGTGGGCTCATTCTCATTGTCTTGGCACCAAAATATCTAAAGAATCAGTCTTAGGGTGTCCATAACATTGATATATACTGTATGGTTGTGGGGTGATATAAGTTATGCCTCGGTGTTATGTATCCTCACTGGTATTGTTTTCAAATGGTTCAGCTATAAGGAAACTATACATAGGTTATATCTCTGTGTGTTGTTTGTAATCGTCACTGTTCAGTTAACATTCTCCTCTACTTTGCAAGCATAAAATGCACTATGTGCACCAACCTTTTCTACCCTACCCGTCATTGTCTTCCTCTGTGGCTAACTGTTGTTCCATTGCCCAAACTGGGAGTTATAAGGAGACCCTATGGCTTACTACTGTGTCTGTATCGAAAGGGTTTTGAATGTGGTTGATATGTCCCTAAGGACCTCCAATTCTCTATGCTATTGTTAAATGAACATGCTCTTGATTGTCTCCTTTTATTTGTTTGTGACAGAGCCCAATTTTAAATCTCCAACTGTCTTTCTCCCTTCGAGCATCTTCTTGGTTGTCAAATATTGGTTTATCAAATGGAGTGGTTATGGATTTTTTCATTGAGTCCCTATATCGTCATTTTAAATTGGTTGAAGAGTTACGATTGGGAATGAATAATTATATACAATCGAGGGTTGTTATCCTCTCGTTATGTTTCCACCCACTGTGTTCTTACAGTGTGGTCTTAGTTGCAAATGGGAAACACTTGTGTGTTTCACTAGGCCTGATCAGGGTTATAGATAATGATGGAAATGGTGACTGTGTGCATTTGGATATGTTCACTGTGCATATACTATTGAATCATCATGCATATTGTAAATGGTTACATCGACAACAATGAGGCTTAGGTTTTATGTTGACTGTGGTTTCGTTGCAAAATCTAATTGGTTGATATGATGAACAATTTGTGTACTCATGCATGTTTTGGAAGTCTATTCATTTTGGAAAGGTACCTGTGTATATTTTAATTTGGGCCAATCATAAATTGTTAGACAGTCGATGTTATTTTTATAATGATGTATTATGGGATAAAGGTGGAGCAATATTGCTGTGCATTTTTTTTAAATTCTTAAAAGGAAAGAAAATAAATTAAGGACCAAGCATTTGATTAACAAGACTGTTGAATGGAAAGTTGTTGCCATTAGGAGTATGATTTCCCAGAATGTTATAAATTGAGAAGTTTTGGGAACTTTAAATGCTAGGAAAATGAACAGTTTGATACACAGTAATTGTTGATATGGTGCTGGTATTTTTTGTATTAATTTTAGTACAAAGTTATGTTTATTGATTACTTGATTTGTTTTATGAACAATATTCATTATTTCACTGCCATTCTCTCACTTTTCTGCACATTACAAATCCCCTCACATTCCCAAATTCACTATTCACGCACTGTTCTTAAAATTAAATAAAAACTCTGTATTATAACAATTGAAGGATGACACATAGATGAGTTACAATTGATATGATTTGTTATTACAACAAAGTTGATTGTTTGATGATTTCTTGAGAAGTAACCATGATCTATTCCATTTCATTTTATCACTTTCCACTCAATACAACCCCTCATATATCCCAAAACCCTTATTCACCCCTTGCTCATGGACACGTATTAAACAATTTTTATGGATTGGATTGCATGAGTCTGATGTGTTGTTGAGCAAAAAATTGTTTCATATTTAAAGAGATATCATGTATGGTTTGTTGAAAAAACTGATTGCTAATAAACACTCTATATAGGAATGAGCTTCTTCAGTAGAGGAAGTCATGGATGGAATAACATGGGAATAGGAAATTGGAACAGGGGCCCTAGAAGGCCAAGGTTTTCGATACATTTTGATGTAGATCCACAAGAGTTGAACCAACTATTCCAAGCTGAGTTTTTCAAATAGATTGGACAAAGGGTGGTCCAACCTAGGCCAGAAAGGCCTCGCTTCCAACCCCCATATGTCCCTAGTATCCTAGTTCCCCCTCATGTCTCATTACAACCTGAAGTCCCTGAAAATAAAGGATGGAAAGAGATTGTCCACTCAACAGTCTCCCAACATTGTGGCTAACCCAATTTGTCTCTACCTACTCATCCTCCACCGGTTAATCCAATTGTCCAAGCTGCCCATGGAAATTCATCTGTACAGTATTCCCAGGCAAGAAAGAGGCTAAAAACTGAAGCCCACCATGCACCTGATAAAGGAAAATTTTCAGTTTTGATCGGAAAAGCCACAGTGTAGTCATTAGATTGTCGACGTTTCGGATCCAGATCAGGATCCATCTTCAGGACAAAGAGATGGTATAAATACTATGGCTTTTCCGATCAAAACTGAAAATCCCACCCACAACAATCTCACTCAAAGGAAAATTTGTTGATGCCCCCTCCTCTCCCTCAAGTGACTCTGCCAAATCCATTTCATCCCGCATGCACTTGAGAGATGATTGCTCTCATGTTATCACTGAGATCAGGCCTAAAGGCTCCAAACGTCCTAAGGAAAATTCAGAGAAATCAAAGGGAGACAGTAGCAAGAAAGGGGAAATTTCCTCCTAGAGTGGAAAATATGGTTTTTGAGTATATTTATTGATTGATTGTTGAGAACAGTTGTCTACTGAAGTTTTTGGACAACACACTATTTTTGGATATTATATTTTTTGGATATGGTTTCAAATATCATTGATTTTAATTTTCAAATTATGAGAATGATGATTGGAGACACAAGGAGGGATGCGTTTGATTGATTGACTAGTTGTGTTTATGTTTGTTAACAAAATAAAAGGAGTCACAAGGGTTATTTATTAAAGACCCTTATTATTATTTTATTAATGTTCCCCCTAAACTAAAAGTTAGTTGAGTTTTAGTTAAGTTAACTAAAAGAGGTAGTTTAACTACTTCAACTAATTCTGATTGCTTAAAGGAAAAAAGAGAAGGAGGAACAATAGGAGATAGAAGGAGAAATCATACTAAGGTCTACTCTTGAGTTTTATTGAGACAATTCAATTTTCATTCATTATTTAATTCATTGAAAGCCTAATTCTCTTTTATGACAGTAGGGTCCTATTGTAGAGAACAAGATTCAAGGTTGAATTACATCATTCAGAAACTTGTTTTTCAAAGGTGTTGATCTATCATTGATAGTTTGTGTAGAATTTTCTGTTTGTGAATTAAATTTCATGACTGATAAAGGATATTGTGAAAAGTTGATTGGGAAACAATATGTGGCAAGCTGATCCAGCTTTTAAAGTTTAGTTTTTTACTATTTTTTCAGAAGTCCTTTTGTATGGTTTTCATTGGGGACATCTAAGTTTGACTTTGGTCCAAACTTTCTTAGGGAATTTTGTAAAGAGAAGGACTCTTTTGATTAATTGGAATGAAATAAGTGGTTTCTTTCTTTCTCATATGTTTTAATTATTGACTTGGTATTTTTTCTTTCGTCTCTACATTTACTTTTTCTTATGTTATATTCAGAAAATTACATAAATATTGAATTTTTCAACAATCTTTTATTTATAAGAAAATCACCTAAGCCCTTGTAACTGATACTTGTGGATTATGAAACAATTTGCGAGGCTATAAACATAGGGTGATATTCCCGTCTATCTTGCATTAGCCAAGAAATATCTGAAAATGCTTGAGTAAGATCATTTCATATCGTTTCCTCGACATTTATTTGGCGACCATACTGGGGAGATATTCCATATCTTTGTAGTTGATTTGTATGCTTTATTATCATCGAATATATCCACTTTTCTGATATTGATTCTTTGACTGTTTCATTTCTTAATGACTGTACCTATTGCAAGGCAACCTAATATTGATCCTGGTCTTCAAGATCAGACCAACATTGCTTTAAAATTATTTAATACCATATTAGATACTGCTAATACCTTGTCTGACCTGAATCTCTCATGGGCAGTAATTGAACAAGATTAAGTGCCCAAAAATGTTGGGAAGCTAGGCATAGACAACTTAGGAATAAACCATAACTCTCTTTTTCCTTCAGTTTTGATCTTATTTTCATGTCCTTAAACCCTCGTGTTTCTAGGAGAAGAAGAGGTTTATCACTTGAAATTAATCCTATTGCTAAAAAAGGAAGAAGGAATGTTGTGTTATCAACCCAAGAAAGTTCTTTAAGGAGAACCTTATCTGATTCATCCAATTAGACTTTCTCTCCCTTACCTATTATCCATAAGATGGCATCTAGTGGTGGCTCTGGTGGAACTGGAGGTGATTCTTCATCTCAATATTCAACTTCGTCAGTGATTAGTAGATTATATAGTCACCAAGTCCCTATCCAATCTACCATGAACCCTGCCAAAGTCATTAAAAAGTACGAGATTTTTTAGTTTGAAGAAGATGCTACAACCACACCATGGCATGTTTCCTCCCCTCTTAACCTAGAACCTTCTACTCATACACTTCCTAAATTCAAAGAGAATCTCCCTAGGTTTTCAAGGAATAACATTTTCACTACGAATGAACACTTGGTGGAATTTTCTAATGCTTGTCACAACATAGAATCCAGTGACAACGATACTTGTATGTGCTTATTTGTCAACTCCCTTGAAGGGAAGGCTGTGGCCTATTTATTTGATCTTCCCCTGAAGATTTTATCTACTTGGGAGGAGTTAGTATATTGGTTCAAATCCACCTATGGGAAATCCAAAAGCCTAGCTGAGCAGCTACGGGAATACAATAACATCACTTACAAGGATGGTGAGACTATCAAGTCCTTCAACTTGCATTTCACAAGGTTATACAATCCAATCCATGAACTCATTTGACCTTAGAACCAAGATGCTTTCATGCATTATTATAATGCATTACCTTCCCCCTATCGTCATAGGCTTGAGGAAAAGGCCATTGATAACTTCGGTTCAACTCTGCATACTTGTTTATAGTATGAAGAGCAACTTGAAAGAACAGGTCTTCCTTAGGGAGACTTAGTTAAATAGACATACATGTCTGTCCTCTTAAATATTGTACAAGACATGAATAATCATATAATAACATATGAGAGAAAAGAAAATGTCTCCCCTCTTACACTTGGAGCTTCATCCTCTTCTGCACCCCCCTTTAGAAATCCAAATGAAAATAATTTTCAGCCTAAAGCTATCATGCCCCGTAGTTGGTGTAAATTTTGTGAGAAACACCATGAAGAAATTACATGTGAGGTAAACATGAGTGACAGAGATAAAATATTTGGCAAGGGACCTAAAAATACCATCTTTATCCTAGACTTTGTAGAGAGAGAAGATGTCATGATCATAAATACTAGGAATAAATCCTATGCTCCCAAAAAAAAATATGATCCTCCACACAATTTTTCTAGCCAAAGCTCATCCTCACCAGTTTCTACTATTCAGGTTCCTAAGTCTTCTGATAGTCAAGGAAATACTTCTCCTCTCCCCTCTTCCAGATATAGAATTCTAAATCAGTTGGCCAACATCAAAGCAGATGCAACCCTTCTGTACATGATTGTCATGCCTAAACAACAGAAGCATCTAAAACAATTCATGGAAGGAAACACTTTCGTTGTATCCAACTTATCGGAAGAGGTATATGAAGAGGATTCGTCTGTAAATAAAGTAGGTGTACATAAATTTAGACACCCTATAAAAAATCCCCCTTTTTATATTTCTGTAAATATTATGGATAAGATTTCCCATTGTTGCCTCATTGATGGTGGTTCGAGCCCAAGTGTAATTTCGAATATTATTATGGAAGAGATAGGCTTGTCTTGTACAAATGAAAATTCTAGAAGCATGCTCTCTTATGATGGTCTGCAACACATGACCATAAGTGAAATCAAGGACGTGACCTTGATTTTGTGTGCGCACCTTGAAATCAGGACAACCCTTAATATTCAAATAATCGATATGTCAGTAAGTAAGTACTTGATCATCCTAGGAAGATATTGGCAAGATTTGATGGGTGGATACCTCTCACTCGACATGACACACTTATACATTCCTTGGAATGGTAAAACAATCATATTCCTTAGAGAGGGAAGGATTTCACCTTATATAGAAAGTGTCCCATAGCCTGATGTGAATTATATTGAGGAGGACCTAGGAGTGTATTCCATCTTTTCTGAGGAGGATAACACTCCCTTGGAACAAATCGACTTAGACGACAATATGTGGCATATGAACTTTGATGGTTCATCTTCTAATGAAGGAAACAAATATGGTATCATCTTGTACTCTCCTATGGGGAAAATTCACAACTTTTCTTATAGGTTAGAGTTTTCTTTCACAAACAATGTCACTGAATTTGAAGCATTATTGTTAGGCATTGAAAATGCCTATAATCTGGGTTGTGGTCACCTTACAGTTTTTGGGGATTCTGAGCTTGTTGTGAACCTTGTACTTAAGATATACTCTCCTAGCAAAAATTTGATGAAACACTACACCCTGATTGTTTGGGCACTTAGATTGAGCCTATTATCTTTAAACATTACTAATGTTAAGAGGGAATTGAACTCAATGGATGATCGGTTAGTTACCTTTGCAATCTCTCCCAATCAAAAACTTCTGCCACAAAGACCCGATTGTAATTTTCAGTCTCTGTATCATAAACATATCCCTAATAATATAGAATCATGGTAGGTCTTCCCTAGTGATGAGAGAATATGTGCTTTCATTCAAAATGAACCTTATAAGACTAAGGAAATTATATCAATGGAAGATAACAAAATTTCTAAAGGCTTGACTCCTCTAGAAAGTTCATTTTCATCGAGTGATGTAGGAAACAAGGAGAAAATTAAATAAGAGGAGTCGAAAAGGAAAGTGGGTGAAACCATTTCCTTGAACATTGGGATACCCGAGTCTCCAAAGAATGTTAAAATAGGTGCCCAATGTTTTGATGAATAAAAAATGAAGTTTTCCAGATTGCTTGGTGATTTTCAAGATGTTTTTGCTTTGTCTTATGAGGATCTTCATGGTTTTGATCCAACTCTTATACAACATGCCATTCCTATCAAGGAGGGCATAAAACTAGTTAGGAAAAAAAAATACCTATTAACCCTGTGCTGGAAGCAACTATTCAAAAGGATTTGGAAAACCTCTTGAAAGTTGGGATTATCTTTCCAGTTAAGTATTCAGAATGGGTTTCAAATTTGGTACCTGTTCGGAAAACAACTGGTCAAATCAGATTATGCGTAGATTTTCATGCATTGAATCAGGATAGCATAAAATATTACTTTCCTCTCCCTAATATGGAAATGATTTTGCAGCAAGTTGCAGGGTCACAAATGATATCCTTACTTGACGGTTTCTTTGGTTACAATCAAATCGAGTTAAAAAGGGAAGATAAATATAAAACCACTTTTATTACTCATTGGAGCACTTTTTCTTTTGAACGTATGCCTCTTGGTTTATATAATGCAGGTGCTACTTTTCAAAGAGCTATGTATATAGCTTTTGATGATTGGATCGATAAGATTATTCATATCTATCTTTATGACTTAGCCCTATACTCTAAAAGATGAATACATGTTTCAAAGTTTCAAGAATTATGGATGGGTCCTTTCGAGATCGCTTTTGTCATTGGTGCAAACTCTTACATTCTAAAGGACTTACAAGAGTGATTGTTTTCATACAACACTAACAGTTCTCACTTAAGACACTACGTGGAACCAACTTGAAAAGTTTAACGTTGTTTGGATTATCATGTATTTTAGTAGTTTCCATTTTTGATTTTACAATAGTTTTCATTTTTTCTTTTACAATAGTTTTCATTTCTACTTTTACATTAGTATTTTCATTTCTATTGTTTCAAATCTTCTTTTGTTTTAGTAGTTTTCCCTTTTCTGCAATTTTCATTTCTGTCATTTGATTTCTGCTCACTCAAATTTTGTTATTTCTTTTCTGTTATGACATTTCTTGCTTTTTGCTCTTTTGATTTCATTTTTTGTCAAAATAAGTGTTGGATCAGTTTTTCCACAGTGACACTCCTGCAAAGTATTTTTAATCAATAAAAATCAAGCTACACAACTGTTATGATGTTCCCCCCTGAAGGCATCATTGAATTTTATTTCTGCTTTCACTGTTGTTTTATGAGATAGTTGGTTACACCCCGCTTTTGCTTTCCATTTCTTCATCCATTTTGAGATTCAAAAGAACAAGTTCAAAAAATATATCTCCTTGAAGTCAAGAGCAAGTTTTAGTTGAATGATTATGCTTACATGTATAAACCCCCTCATACTTAACACTTTCCATGAGTTATTCCCAAATCCCCAGTCATATTTCCATCAAATCTGATCACTTCCCACTATGGAATAATCATTTTGATTTATATCTTCTTGATATAATGATTACTTGGTCTGTGAAACCAGACACTCTGTGTTCTTAATCTATTGGAAACAAATTTCCCTATGGATTCGCCAGTTTGTTGACGATTAAAATTGCCACGAGGAATTTTTCCCGCAAAGTATTGCTTAAGCCTTATTCTTTAAATTATGGTAATAATATAATACTAGTAGGTGGGATCCCCTTGTAGATTGGAGGCTCAAATATAAACATATCACACTTTTTTCTCCTGTTGTTTTGATGTTGCTTACACAGTCCTACATGGTTGAAAATGTAGTCTTGGTTTCATTTTGACATAGTAACAGGTGGATGATGCATTTTTTGGGATGTTTCTGCAATTCAAAGCATTATTTTTTATGTTATGATGGGCATGTAATTATAGTTTCTATAATTTAATCATATCACAAATCATCATGATCTACTACCTAGCCACATACACACAAGAAATATGTTAGTAACAACATAACCAAAACAAAGAAAAGAAACTCATAAAAAAAATCCTAAAAGGAAAGGATATATGTTTAAGCTATGTTAAAGGTTATGTGCAAATGGAAAAGTAAAAGATGTTAGTGTTAGTAATAGCTATTATATGGTTGGTTAGTGGCTATGCGATTTTCATTTGATTTATTTTGAGGTGCATGTAACATTGTAATACATATGATATGGCATAAAAAACTTGGCAAAGGTTAACGTGTGATGTTTGGGTGGCGCATTGGGCAAGGTATACCGTTGCAGATTTCAATGGTTTGGGCATTGAATACATGGTTAAATGATATGGTGAATGTTTGGATTTCTTGTACTTTGGAATTGAATAAGATAGGAGATGGAAGAGACATGCAGTAAATGCACATCACTCCATACTCCCCCAATCAACCATCACCCTAGTATTTTTCTTTGTTGTATTTCGGTCTGTTGGTGGTTAAGCTCCACATTTTAGGCTTGGGAAGGAAAACCCTCAGCCAACTCACCATTTTAAACTCTATGTTACAAGTGTGGTTCTTTTTCACTCCATCCATGAATTATGCTCTGCATATGAACAAACAATGGCTCAGTAATGCTTGGGTTTGTGTGTTCCTAATAAATTCAACTTTGTAAATGCATGTTATTTCTCTCTGAGATGACTGTGTAATTGTTCGGATTGCAAGAAAAATAATTGTTTTTTTGGCTGAGTTTTACATTCAATGGTTGTTTTGTCGGTTAAAATCATGGTGGGTCTCTATGGATATTAAGTCAATGTGGTATTATCACTCTGTGTTAAAATGGTGGAGGGTTTCTCTCTGTGTATCATTTCTGGTTGCTTCCTCACAGTCATGAGTGTAACCCTATCTAGTCACATTCATATTGACTTTTGGTTATTGTGTATTTTTCATACCAGAGTCATGGTCGTGGGCTCATTATCATTGTCTTGGAACCAAAAGTATCTCAAGAATCAGTCTTAGGGTGGACATAACATTGATATATACTATATGGTTGTGGTGTGATATAAGTTATTCCTCAGTGTTATGCATCCTCACTGGTATTTTTGTCAAATGGTTCGACTCTTAAGAAACTAGACAGAGGTTATATCTATGTGTGTTCTTTCTAACTATCACTATTCAATTAACATTCACCTCTCATCTGCAAGCGTAAAACACACTATGTGCACTAACCTTTTCTACCCTACCTGTCATTGTCTTCCTCTGTGGCTAATTGTTGTTTCAATTCCTAAACTGGGAGTTATAAGGAGACCCTATGGCTTAATACTATATCTATATATAAAGGGTTTTGCCTATGGTTGATATTTCCCTGAGGACCTCCAGTTATCTATGCTATTGTTAAATGGCCACACTCTCAATTGTCTCCTTGTATTTGTTTGTGACAGAGCCTGATTTTAAATCTCCAACTATTCTTCCTCCCTTCGGGCATCTTCTTGGTTGCCAAATATTGGTTTATCAAGTGGTGTGGTTATGTTTTTTTTCATTGAGTCCCTATCTCGTCTTTTTAAATTGGTTGAAGAGTTACGATTGGGAACGAATAATTATATACAGTCAAGGGTTGTTATCCTCTCATTATGTTTCCACCCACTGTGTTCTTACAATGTGGTCTTAATTGCAAATGGGAAACACCTGTGTGTTTCGCTAGGCCTGATCAGGGTTATAGCTAATGATGGAAATGGTGATTGTGTGCTTTTGGTTATGTTCACTGTGCATATACTATTGAATTATCATTCATATTATAAATGGTTACATCGACAACGATGAGGCTTGGGTTTTATGTTGACTATGGTTTCATTGCAAAATCTGATTGGTTAATATGATGAATAATTTGTGTACTCGGGTATGTTTTGAAAGTCTGTTCATTTTGGAAAGGGACCTGTGTATCTTTTAATTTGGGCCAATCATAAATTGGTAGAAATTCGATGTTATTTTTATAATGATGTATTATGGGATAAAGGTGGAGCAATATTGCTGTGCATTTTATTTAAATTCTTAAAAGGAAAGAAAATAAATTAAGAACCAAGCATTTTCTAAACAGGACTATTGAATGGAAAGTTGTTTCGATTATGAGTATGATTGCATAGACTGTTCTAAATTGAGAAGTTTTGGGAACTTTAAATGTCGGGACAATGAACAGTTTGATACACCATAATTGTTGATATGGTGCTCATATTTTTTGTATTAATTTTTATACAGAGTTATTTTTATTGATTACTTGATTTTTTTTTTTTTTGAACAATATTCATTATTTCCCTTCCATTCTCTCACTTTTACACACATTACAAATCCCCTCACATTCCCAGATTCACTATTCACACCCTGTTCTTAAAATTAATTTGTAATTAAATGAAAACTTTGTATGATAGCAATTGAAGGATGACACAAGATGAGTTACAATTGATATGATTTG
>JZKD02S1866929.1:204617-219722 GCA_000966675.3 Picea glauca
CATTGATGTCAACGTCTTTGAACTTCTCCATAGCTGCAACATTCTGCAGTTCCTTCTCTTCTCCTTCTTTGAACTTTGGCTTCACGATCTTTCCTTTCACAATGTCCAACACTTTGTTCTTAGAAAGGATGAGGTCAATCCTTGTCTTCCATGCTTTGAAGTTGGAGGCTCCTTCTAGCTTGTTCTCAGACTTCATAGAGTTTGTCATGGATTGCTTGACTTGGTCAAACCCTAGTTTTGACGAGAAATCCAAACTTCACGTCTTGGCCTTCTGAGTGTACCAGGAGATGTGCTGGGCTATGGCACACTGATCTATCTGGAGATTAGGTCAATCTCATCACTTAAGGTGCCTCAACAAGAGGTTTAGGGTTTTTGCAACTACTACTGCTGGTAACCCTAGCTGCAGTTCTTTTGGAAGATGCTCCTACTAGTAACCCTAGCGACAGTTCTTTCAACGAGTTTAATGTCTAGTGGTTATGTTTCCTTCCAGTGTTTTAGGCTGACTGAAGGGGTGTGGGCCCATAACCTATTAGAATATAAAGGATTGTGTGCTCTTTTTACCACGATGATACCCTCATCTCCCAACCATAGGCCGAAGCCTCCCTCCAAGCACCTTAACCTAGATCTGAGAATTCCTACGGAAGCAAACCTTAGGCTAGATAGCCAAACAAAGAGTAGTTCATATCTCCCCAAGGATAGCGCATCACAAAAGGCTAATCAGATAGTCCAAACCCTAACCAAGAGATATCCAAGACAAATATTGAAACTTGTTGCTGCTGCAGCTGCACTTGCAACCCTCCTCCAAACCTGCGCACCAGCTACACCTGCAGTGTGCACCAACTGGGAAAACTGCAATCCTGAGATGTGTCAAATGAGAAACTGGCGCCCTGTATTTATAGTAATCCTGCCAATTTATTGGGGCTGACTTCTCCTTCTGGGTAGGTGTCTGTTCAGTATATTATTATTAATTCTGGCCAACTTCTTCTCTTGGAGGCTGATAACCTAATATAAATTATATTCTTTTGCCGACAAGGCTTCTAGGGTTATTAGCCAATTCATTAGGGTTTCTCTTGCTTCCCAGAGTCTTCTATTCTCATCAAGTTCACATGTAGAGGTAAATACCTCCCGTAGCTACCATAATATTAACAAAAGGCTCCACACAACCTAAGGCAAATTCAGAGAAATCAAAGGTAGACAATAGAAATAGAGGGAAAATTTCTTCCCAGAGTGGAAAATATGGTTTTTGAGTGTATTTATTTATTCATTGTTGAGAACAGTTGACTGCTGAAGTTTTTGGACAACACAATATTTTTGGATATTTTGGATATTATATTTTTTGGATATGGTTTCAAATATCATTGATTTTAATTTTCAAATTATGAGAATGATGATGGGAGCCACAAGGAGGGATGTGTTTGATTGATTGACTAGTTATGTTTATGTTTGTTAAGAAACTAAAGGGAGTCACAAGGGGTCCCACCTACTAGTTATTATTTATTAAAGACCCTTATTATTATTTTATTAATTTCCCCCCTAAACTAAAAGTTAGTTGAGTGTTAGTTAACTTAACTAAAAGAGGTAATTTAACTACTTCATCTAATTTTGATTGCTTAAAGGAAAAAAGAGAAGGAGGAACAAGAGGAGATAGAAGGAGAAGCATACTAAGGTATGCTCTTGATTTTTATTGAGATAATTCAATTTTCATTCATTATTTAATTAATTGAAAGCCTAATTTTGTCTTAGGACAACAGGGTCCTATTGTAGACAATAAGATTCAAGGCTAAATTACATCATCCATACACTTGTTTTTCAGAGGTGTTGATATTTCTTTGATAGTTTGTGTAGACTTGTCTATTTGTGAATTAAATTTCATGACTGATAAAGGATATTGTGCAGAGTTGATTGGGAAGAAATATGTGGCAAGCTAATCCAGCTTTTAAATTTCATTTTTTTACTTTCTATCATAAGTCCTTTTGTATGGTTTTCATCGAGGACATCTAAGTTTGACTTTGGTCCAAACTTCCTCAAGGAATTTTGTAAAGAGAATGACTCTTTTGATTAATTGGAATGACATAAGAGATTGTTTTCTGTCTCATATGTGTTAATTATTGATTTGGTATTTTTTCTTTTGTCTCTACATTTACTTTTGCATCTATTATATTTATAAAATTACATAAATATTTAATTTTTCAGCAATCTTTTATTTATAAGAAAATTAGCCTAAGCCCTTGTAACCAATACTTGTGGATTATGAAACAATTTTTGAGGCTATAAACATAGGGTGATATTCTCGTCTATCTTGCCTTAGCCAAGAAAGATCTTAAAATGATTGAGTAATATCATTTTATATCTTTTCCTCAACAAGACTGTCCATTGAACAGTTGCGCAACTTGGAAATCCATCCCCATCTCTGATTACAGCTGCTCCTTATCTTGAAATCTATATCAGATAGCTTGTTTCACATCCTCCCAGTTCTTAATCATGGCTTTGTGGCTAGAAAACCATATAGCAGGGGTGTCCTGGAGGGATAAGTCCATAACTGAAATCCTTTGATCCTCCACTATCTTCTCTTCCATGCTGACCATAAAACTATCAAGTTCTGAGGTACCATCGTATATCAGGTGTTCTTTGACCTCAGTTCCAACCCATATATTTTCTCTAACAGTTTCACATCTTCTTGAAAATATTTCATATGAACCTTGCTTCCAACTGTCAAATTCTAGTTCTGAATATTCGTCCACCAATTGTATGCTCCTCCAACTTATTGATCCATCAACAATGGGATTTATGTAGTCTTCTCTCATTCCTGTTGTTATAGCATATAAATGATCCAAATATTCTCTTTCCATATTGTTTTCCATTGGCTCTGTGTATCGAGGGCCTACATACAGATCCAAGGGTTGAAATACTTTGGATTAGTCTACTTCGGATGTCATAGTATCCCTCTTTAGGTTAATGACAACATAATTATCATAGGCCTAGTCAATACCAAGTAGTGCAGGATAAGGGTCCTTATCCCCCATGATTTCATTTACCTCAAAATTAGCTACAGTCTTTACTCCCTCAACATCTATTTCCACATTCTCTAGTATTCTTATTGGGAAAATACAATACTGATTGGCCATTTTTAACTGGATTGGGGAATATGTCAACTGGGCTTTCCCTAAATCTTCCCAAGTCTTTTTAGGAAGTATGTTAACATTAGATCCTAGATCTAACATAAAATCCTTAATATCAAACTCATCTAGCTCAGTTGCTAATCTAAACTCTTTTTGAGTCTGTATTTTCCTTCTTTGCACTCTCTAAGTATTATTCTTAGGAAGATTCATCCTTATTTTAGTTTCTGGAGATTCTTCAGTTGCTAAGAATAGGTACAGGGAATTGCACAACTTTTCTATCAGCTGGTCATTCCCAAGAATATCAGAAAATAACTGAAACCACAGGTCAACTACATTTTGTGACTGCTCATGTTGTCTCATCGAGACTACGAGGTTTCAAGGTGTAGGGGGTGAAGAAGGGACTTGCGCGATCTCAGGATAAATGATAGGATGAGGGTTTTTTTCTTCCATCTCAGGGCCAGGGATACTCTTGAATACTTCTAGTGCATTTTTAAAGAATAGATTTTGTTTAAGAGGATCATACCTGTCCTCCTTAAGCGCTTCATTCTGGATCTGAGGTAGATTATCAGCATATGTGCCAGTCTTTTCTCCTCCTCGAGTAACTATATTAAGTTTGGGTAGTTGTCCTTTAATGACTCTCTTTATCTATGAACTTATAATATTAGTTCCTCGTTGACGTACCCGATATTCCCATTTCACAATTAGCTCTAGGTAGTCTTCAGTTGCATTCCCATTGGTTCTGCAATGAGAGCACCATGGTTGCCTCGGGTGAGGAAAATATCTAGCCATGTGGCCTTTATATAATGATTTGTAGCATGTGTGGTAGATGTGCAAAAATCACAATGTACATTATTCGGTACTATTGAATACTTTTGAATAATGTGACATTGTCTTGGACCATGCCCATGAATTCGACAAATATCTCAATACTCAATTGCCGACGATGCTTGATTATCTGGAAAATCATGATACGAGGTTGGGGTACGGAATGGTAAATTCACATATACTTGTTAAACTCCTCTCGTGGGTCCTGGTGAGGGTCCCATGAGATTCTGAGGGGTCCTATTCCCCTCATCCATGGACATTCATTCACCAGATGTCCTTCTGTGTAGCATCTGTTACACCAGACTTGCGGTCGTCCTGGTATGGGTATTGTCAATTCTTGAATCTTCACTGTAAGCGTTGATATTTGTCCTTGTAGGCATGCAAAATTTGCATCTGTTGGGGGTTTGGTCACTCTCAATATCCCCTGATATCCTACTATGGCTTCAATATTCATTGATTATTCCAAGGCATCTGTTAAAGTGGCTATCCACTGTTGCGTTAACAAAATTAGTGTCAGAGGTAACAATCCTTGGATATAACATTCTCTTTGGTGTTCCTCATGAATTGGATGCGCTAATATTCCTATAGCATATTTAAATCCATGGCTATATTCCTAGGCTGATTCACCTTCCCTTTGCTAAATTTCGCGCAACTCAGACAGAGCTTGTTTTTTTTACTGAGGTAGCTTAAAATTCGCTATGAATTTTTTCCGTACTTGGTCAAGTGTGAACACTTGAACTTGCGCTCCTGGCACTCCTGGATCAATATCCTTCATGTACCATTTGAGAGCATGAATTCTCAAGGTAGTATGGAACTTGACCAATTTATTTGTGTCTAGAGTCCCTATGGACCTCCAGATTGCTTCACATAAGAACCAATGCTACTCAACATCCTCTTCTCTGTTACCCCAAAATTCTGGGTATCAATAAATCAAACCTCCCGCATTACCAACCATTTTTTATCTTACTGCTCCTATCAATATAAAACCTAACGGTCTTGGTTGCGATCTATCAGGGGATTCCAATATCCTCCCAGTATTCACGCTTCCCGGTTGTGAATGAATAATTCTCTGTAATGGAACAAGATTTGCATAATAAGGTAGTATAGAATTTACCACTTGTATAGAAGACACTTGGGCTATGGGTGATTCGAAGTTGGTGCCACTGGATTGGGGGTAGGTTTCTTTGATCTGGGGGGTCTCTTTCTCATCTTCTGGAGTGGTCTCTTCAGCCAGATTCTCGATATTTCCTGGTATCAAGGTTGAATCTTCTCTTTCTTCTTCAAGAGCCATGTCAACTTCCTTTTCCCATGCTTCTAAAACTTCTTCTTCTTGTCCACCCTCTTGGGGACTTCTTTCTCTTTGCACTTATCTCTCATTTAACATTTGACTGGCCAGTCTTTCCTTTCTTCTCATCTTTCACAACTCTTCCATCTATCCTTCCTCGACTTCTCCTAGTTCGACTTCTTTCCGCAACTTCTCGGACTATTTCACTACTTTCTTTATCTTACCGTGCCAACGATTTCTCAACTATGACGGCTCTTTTCAAGGATTTATCATCCCTTGAGTCCATTTCTTGTTGCTCCCCCATTTGTCAAAGAACCCTCTCCCCTCTCTTAGGCCATGATTCCACCCCAAACTCACCCCACCCCAAGAGAGGGTGTTTAGGCTTCCATATCAGTCAGGGACATATTCAACATCCCCTCCTCCATCAAGAAAAACTTAATACACATGGGGATTTCTCTCAACAGTCTTCCCCTTGTGTCTTTCTTGAAATCCGCTTCTGCCTGTGAAAAAGATTTGTGATTCTCAGCTGCAAACTTGATAATGTATCGTTCTAATATTGTATTAACCTAGAAATCGATCTCTCACATTACCGGACGATCCATCCGATGAAGCGTTGCAATCTTTTCTGTATCCAAAGCATAGGTCTTCTTGAATTGTTCTTGGAATTCTAGAGCTTCTTGGAGCCTATCTATCCCATGGAAAATCTCTTCTGGAAACTTAACCTATAATATCTCGTACTGGTTGCCCGATATTTTTGAGTAAAGACAACCTCCCTTGTATCTTTCATAGATTTTCCTCGCAACTACACTTCTTTTCATATGAAGGTGTCACAAATTTTCTCCCACCACTGGTGAATATCGAATCGGTGAATCCATGGAATATTTCTTCCTATAGGTTCCCATTTAACACAGGTCCCAACAACAGAACTATTTTTTGGCGCAAAGTTGATTAGACCAGGGTCCTTCTCAGGTTACCAAAAAAAGGTACTGAGTAGTCTAGAGTGATGGAATTTTCATCTTCTCCAGAGAGAAGAAGTCTCACCCAAAGTGAAACCAAGACAAGAAGATAGGGAAGGGCAAGGAGAATACTTAGGCAGATTTCCAAAATCTTCAAGATTCACCATAGTCTTGCACAAGATGAACTAATCAAAGAGCAGACCCAAACTCATTCATAACTAGTAATAAAGACAACAGGGTTGCGACAACATTTGCAAACTGTTATAACATATTGATATTATCAAACATAAAGAAGTAAAGTAAAGAGACAATTCATAACCATAGACAAATAATTACACAAAATATTTCAAAATTTCAGGTCCTTCCATATATTATCATCAAAAGAGCTTCTCATATACAATTTGATAGATACAAGTAACTACTTTGTTATAATATTTTTTGGCTCCAGATTCGTTCCTTAGAGCTCTATCTACCCTTTTCCAAAAATGGATACAGATTACAATCAAATAACCTACATGGAGTAAATGATAATCCTGTCTACACCCATCTAACCCAATTGTACCATCTACACCATATAACCCTTTACAATCATATACATCTTGTATATATAGGCTGATTAGGATTTTCTGGCTTGAGACTTCGCATGGTTTCATTTTTTTTTTTTTTTTATAACTTCTTTCTCCTTGCTGGTGTTGCGCTATCCCTATTTCCAATTGTTTCCTATTTCCTTACTTGCTCCACTGTCCAGCTACTTTGTGGCTTGCACAAATTTTGTTTGAAAAAAATGGGACTGTAGTCTTCCTTGCGCAACTTCTAACCAAAAACGAAGGGCCCAACAGACAACATGACAAGAAGAAATTTTATCATTTGCAGGAAGCAACCATAGTCAATGATGTGGCCAAAAGTGTGCCAAGGATATATGTAGCTATGGAAAATCGGCAAGAAGACCACCAAGATTCTGTAGTGGAGTTAGAAGGTATAATTTCCAAGAAACCCATTTTTATTTTAATTGACCTTGGATCTAATATTAGTTATGTCTCACCCCAAGTTGTTGACGCCATTCTTTATAAAGAAAGAAACATGCAAGGACATGATTAATTTAATTATCCACGAGAACTAAGAGAAAGGTGGATGAGGTCATAAAAGCCTATCCATTTGAGATAAGTGGACTATGTACCCAAGTAGCCTTGAATATACTACCCTTAGGATCGTATGACGTGCTACTAGGAATGGATTGACTAGCTTCCCACAAGGTAAAAATAAACTGTTATGAGAAAAATTTGGAATGTGAATTTGAAGAAGGTAATACAATAGTTTGGCAAGGCATTCATAGGCTAGTTTCAGTTAGGAAAATATCAATGTTGCATCTTAAGAAGTCCATTAAGAAAGGGTGCCCCTTTTATTCTATAAAAGTGATTAAATCGGTAGAAGGAAAGGATATGAAGGCTGAAGATCACCCTCTATTGTGGGAGTTTAAAGATGTGTTTCCAAAGGAGGTTCCTGGACTACCTGCAAAGAGAGATATTGATTTTTCAATAGATATTGTACCTAGGACTGTACCAACATCAAACGTACCCTACAAAATGAGCACACTAGAACTGGTGGAGCTGAAGGTACAACTGAAAGAGATATTAGACAAAGGTTACATCAAGTCAAGCATGTCCCTATGGGGAGCACCAAACTTGTTTGTGAAAAACAAGGATGGTACCTTGAGGTTGTATATTGATTACAGACAGTTGAACAATATGACCATCAAGAACAAGTATCCATTACCCAGGATTGATGATCTATTTGATCAACTCAGGAGAGTTGCATTCTTCTCTAAGATTGAATTAAGGTCTGGATATCATCAATTTAGGATTAAGGATGAGGACATCCAAAAGACAAACTTTAGAACAAGGTATGGACACTATGAGTTCATAGTGGTGTCATTTGGACTTACAAATGCACCAACCACTTCCATGTGTTTAATGAACAATGTGCTCAACAAATATCTAGAAAATTTTGTCCTAGTGTTTGTGGATGATATTTTGGTCTATTCAAAGATTAGATAAGAGGATGAATATCATATTAAAATGGTGTTACAGGTGTTGAGAGATCACTAAATTCATGTTAAGTTCAACAAGTGTGATTTCTTTAAGAAAGAAATCCTATATTTAGGCCACACAATATCAATATAAGGAGTGGCAGTAGATCCTAAAAAGATCAAGGAAATCATGGATAGGCCTATGTGATGTCCCCATTATTGGATTTCCTTGCTTTGTAGTTGGAGGTGACCTTCGAGGTTTATGCCAACCTGACCAAAAGGTTAAATGGATCTTAATAGTGAGCTCAGATATTTTGAGGGAAGTGTATGAGGCCCAAACTATCCCATTTACCATATTTAATAATCGATATCATTTCCACATAGTTCATTCTTGGTTTCGTGGAATTCTGACGATTCCTATAATTTGGGTTATTATTGAGCATAATTTAATTAAATACACTAATGGTGTTATTCATATCATATTATCTAAGGGAATACATTGGTGTAATATATTGTTGGAATTAGGATGAAAATATCTAAAGGTTGGGATGATGAGAAAGAGACTTCCGACATCCGTAAATGTCTCAAATCCAATTAATCACTTTTTGACATTAAAAAGGGAATTGATTAATTGGTTATTTAATTTCATCGGAGTGGGAAATTAATCTTTTTAAAAAAAAGGTGATAATGAGTAATTGGAAAAAAAGTGCCTAAGTGATTATTGAATTAATAAATCCAATTTAGCTTATTAAAAGGGTAAAAAGGTCACATAAAGGTCAACGAGAGAATACAAGGAAAATGAGGGGTGCTCTATCTCATTATGCATTTGTTATTTTCTAAAAATGAAATTGAGAGATATTTTGTGGCTTTGGCTCTTGGGACGAAAAAACCCTAGAGAGAAAAAGATTGGTTTCAATGGTGAGACCATCCACCCTAGCTGTCCATAGGGAAAATATCATTCATATTTCTTTAGTGTGCTTCATGTGGATCAATATTTCATCTTTTGGCAATGGATTTTTCCTTATATGAGACTGGGTTCTATTTGTGGTGGCTAAGTTCTTGAGGTTTTTGGATCTTTTTCTTCATAGATGCTGAGTTCCCGTAGTGCTGGGAAAAAGTAGTGACCAAGGGGTCGTTTTAGTGGTTGAAGGGGTTGAATTTCACTATCTGGGCACATTTATTTCTTGTTTTTCACCTTTATTTCTTACTAGGCACTTCCCTTTGAGGCTAGGAACATTCTCTTGGAAGATGTGATAATTTTATTGAAGGATATCATAGCTAGGATATGGTACTTGTTTGTTTAGGGAAGGGTTTACTGCTGGGTCATTTTCTACATATATGAAGTGAATCTGATTGTGGGAGATCAAGTGACCTCTATGGGTCGAATTTCTACCAGACTTGGACAAGCATCTTTCCTTTAGACTGGTGTTCCTTCACATACTCCATTGTTGCAACAATAAATCATAGCCATGCTTGTCTATTTCCTTGTCATTGTTGTACATTCATGTGTCTATAGTTCATAGAGTATTTTATTTGTTTGTTGTTGTAATATGAAGGAAACTATTGGGTAACCTATTAATGTATCAACCAGGACCAAGAATTAAATAAACAATCAATTTATTTATCTACATTGTTGTTGGTTTTATCTCTTTTATTCCATGTATTGTTGTTGATTATTACATGCCAAATAATTTCCAAAGGGGATGCAAACTATTTGTGAAACTATTATATCAACACACTCATAAACCACTATAGTAGACATTGTTTGACGAAGTATATACAAAACAAACCAAGTAAAAATTCCCAAAAATTATACATTGGGGTTTAGAGGTGCTACCAATTGTCTTGACAAAAATATTTTTACCCAAAATAAGCTACAACAAACATACAGGGTATTTTTATAGTGGTATTGAGTGTGCATGCAAATAATTTGACCAAATGTCCACACCAACAAACTGATTTAAAAATTGAAAAAATAGTAAGGGGCATTATAGTGGTATCAGAGTTGTGCATCTTTCCAGCCTGAGGGATTATTAGTGAAATATATTTTCATATTTCTTTGTTTAAGTGACCAACACTCATCTATTTTGGTTTCACTAGATGGTGGGTTAGTTTATTTGGGAAGGATGAAGTCTGTGTGAGATATTATGATATATTTTATATAGGTCTCTCAAGCATATCATAAGAATCTAACAACATTGTTAAAACATCCTGAAATACTAGAACCTCTTTTTGCATGATAAATGAAAGCAATCACTAAGGTAGATAATTTTTCCAGTACAAAGAAAAAAGAAAAGAAGGAAGAAAAGAAAGAAGTGTTCCTTCTTCATGATTTTCATCCTACAGGTGAACCAAGGAAGATAAATAATCAGTCAAGGAGGGAACAACATTGTTTCACACGTCAAGGTACTTGGACATCTAGTCATACATGTGGAGGTCTTAAACAAGATGAATTTATGCTCACAAGTTCACTTCAACCCTATGAGAAAAGGATGAAGGAGAGTCACCTATTGAGGCTACTAGGAATGAGGATGTGTGCAATGAAAGTGACACAAAAACAACCCTGAATACACATTTAGAGCTATCTAATGAAACTGATAACACTAGTACAAATGTTGGGATAGTTGAGATAATTAATATACCTTCAAATGATGGGAATATAGAAAGAAAATATGATGATGACATCAAAACAACTTTGGATGATCCATTATCTTATTCTGGTGAATTTGGATTTAAAATTCAAACCAATATTATGGAGAGTGATTTATTTAGGAAGACAACATCATAGGATGAAAAAAGAAATCAACCTTTTAACATGTGGGATCTAGGTGTGATGACACCTAAGTATGATGAATATCTTACATTGGATGAATTTCCTTTTGATCGTAGTGATGTTCTGATTTTAGAACACAATGCATGCATGGATGATGACATTGATGGTGTTGATTTATTTCTTGAGAACAAATAAGATGTACCAACACATGAAGATAAATTCTTGCAGAGGTTTAGGGACTTTGATGATTTGGATCCATAGTTTACTACTAAAAATGATAATGGAAAGGATCATGTGATTTGGGACAACATTAGAGTCATTGATGACAAGTATGGAGGTTTCGATTTTTATATTCTTCATAGCATCGGTTGAATTCCTTTGCAAGAATATGATTGCAAGAATAAATCTAAGGTGATTATTGATAACCCATTAATGGAGATGGGTGTTGACTTGAATTATGAAAATCCACTCCTTGAGTTGGATGGTGGAGTTGTGCTTGATTTTAGTATTGAACTTGGTAAAAATAACAAGGTATGGGATCTAGGAGAAGATTTATAAATTGAGTTGGAGTGTGGTGTTCATATTGGTTTTGATTCAAGTTCACTTTATGAGTATGGTTACCATCCTAGGATACCACCAGATATGAAATGTGAAAAGGAGGATATAGATGAGGATTACATTGGGAATGGAATAATACTAAGAGGCATCATCATTCATTTCTACATAAGGAATTGGAAGGTAACTTGGGTATGCAAATTAGTGATGTCATTTGAGGATCATTTCCTTGCTGGTATTCATGATGAGTTTCTTCATTCTTGCATGAGGTTTGGTATTTCATTTTGGAGTTAGCCAACAAGTGTGAAATTTCATACCTTAACTCAATTGATGAGTAGTGTTGCATATTTTCCATATGTAGTTGGAGATGCATTCCCTTCATGGGATGTGTTGATCCTTAGAAATTACTCTTAGTGGCATATCCATGCTTGGTATTATCAACAAGAATTGACAAATATTATTGGGACTCATAAGAGTGAACTTTGGAGTGATAAGGATCAAAGTTTCAGACTTAAAGGTGCTATTCTTTTTCTTATCATCCACAATGTGATTCCATTGCTTCATCTACAGGTAGATTGGAATAATATTTTAAGTGAGAATTGAAGTACTGAAAGAATGATCACTCTTGGGGATGTCAATTGGAATATAATGAATCTGAATCTCATTTTGGAGATTGTTGACTGGTTGTTGGTCAACCACTTTTCATCATGGTTTTCTTTCATTTAGGGGAGTCAAAACACTATTCTTTATCGAGGTAGTGAGGATTTTCAATTGGTGATTACTTGGAGTTTTTTTCCAAGAATTTATGAGTTGTTCTTGCATAAGACAATGTTTTTCATTCATGCTAATATGTGGTAAATACGTTGGTTCTATTGTTTTCCTTGGTATAGAGAACTAAAAATAGATGTTCCTGAGTGATTTCAGTTTTGCACAACAATCATTATTGTTTACTTCGAACCTTCCTAATTTAGAAAGTTCATCTTATGAAAGTTTTCGATGTAAACTTTGATAGTTTATCCTCAGGGTGGGTTCAAAACAACGATTTTTCTCATGTTATGAATCATCTTTTAAAGGGTCTTGGAGTTGTAATAGTGAGTGTTAGCACTGTTGCCCACTTTCTGATTATTCTACACATGAATTCATACCTTGACCCAAAACTGTGTTGGTTGGTCTTTTCATATCAACTGTGGAGTATCTGGTGGTTGGATTTGGTTGATAGAAATGTGTTGATCATAGAAGTTGACTTTATAACTACTTCCATACTCATATTTTTTTATTTTTTTAAAATTTTTCCAGTAGGATTTCAGAATGATTATTGTTGCCTTTACATGTTCACATCAGGTATGGTGATACTATTTTGTGAGAAGATTTATTTTGAGATTTGTAATTATTTAGGGAAGATGGTTATGGGAGTTTTTCTAGACATATTTTCCCTATTTATGTCTTCCACCCTGGTGAGTGATAGGCACTTTAAATACTTTATGAGGATAATTTTCATATTGTCAGATGATACCTTATTGATTGCAGTGGTTTGGGTGTGTTGGTGTGTTCATAAATTTTCTTTCAACACTTGGAGATTAAGCTTCAATGATTTGAGTATAACTAATGGCAGTAGATAAATGTCTCATGGTATGGGTTTCATCCCTTGCAAGTAATTCAACATGGGGTTCCTAGAGAGGAGGATGTAGACTGGGAACAGTGGTTATATGGTTATGATCATAGTGGTGCAACGTCAACATGGTGGTTTGTTTTTGATATTAGCTTGGGACCCTAGGATCTCGATATTAGGAAGTTCAACAACTGACATAGAGACATGAGCCAATATTTTCTTTCATGAGATTGGATTCCTAGTAGAGAAATTATTTGAGGGGTTAATAGAGTTTTTGTAGTATCGAGTTGATATACTCATAAATAATATTCAGGAGGTTTCTAATGTCAATACCTTTACAAACCACACATAGATAACAAGATGCTTTACATATCCTAGGGTGGTTTGGGACCTTGGTATCATTTTATGTTTTAGTCGGGTTCAGTCGATGGGGCGTCTGGTTGTGATGGTATTTCTTGAGGACAAGTAATATTTGGGAAGGGAGGACTATGATGTCACCATTCTTGGATTTCCCTTATTTGTAGTTAGAGGTGACCTCCATGGTTTATTCCAGCCTGACCAAAAGGTTAAATAGAGGTTAACAATGATATCGGAGGGTTTGAGTGAATTATATGAGGCCCAACCTATCCCATTACCATATTTCATCACCCAGATCATTTCCGCATAGTTCGTTCTTGGTTCAGTGGCATTCCAACGATTCCCGTAATTTGGGTTATTATTGAGCATAATTTAATTAAATACACTAATGGTTTTATTGAGATAATTGTATCTGAGGGAATACCTTTGTGTAATAGCTCGTTGGAATATGAACACAAATATCTAAAGGTTGGAATGATGAGAAACGAGCTTTCGACATCCAGAAATGTCTCAAAGCCAATTAATCACATTTTGAAATTAGAAAGGGAAATTAATTGATTGATTATTTAATGTCACTAGAGCAGGAAATTAATCTTTTTAAAAAAGGGTGACATTGAGTAATTGGAAAAAGGTGCCTAAATAACTATTGAATCAATAAAGTCACTTTAACTTATTAAAAGGGTAAAAAGGTCGCAAAAGTGTCAACAAAAGAATAGAAGGAGAATGAGAGGCACCCTCTCTCATTAAGAATTTGTTATTTTCTAAAAACAAAATTGAGAGAGATATTGTGGCTTTGTCTCTTGAGATGAAAAACCCTAGAGAGAAAAATGTTGGTTTGTTGGATTATTGAGAGGGAGGGTGAATCAGTAATAGAGAAATTTAATCCATTTTAACCATATAATCCAAGTGTTATATCAATGTAGAATTATCATCCAATAAATGTAGAGTAAATAAGCAATGAAAAAATGAAAAATCATACACATACATAGTACACCAATGTTTTACGTGGAAACCCAAAGCGGGAGAAAACCACATAATTCTTTTTCTTATATGTCTTGAAGAATTACATTCATTGGAAGCACCAACTTCCTTTTTTTTCTAGCTGCAGCTGGAAGGAGGCTCCAACGCCATTGTTTCTCAGGCTACAACCTGAGGGAAGCTCCAACTCCCCTATTCTTTGGCTACAACCAGAAGGAGGCTACAACCCCCTATGTTCTCCGTCTATAACCGGAAGGTGTCTACAACCACCTGTCCTTTCCCTGTCCAACCTCCTTGAGGTAGAAGTAGAATGATGGAACCAATTTCACACTATCACTGTGATATATACCACTGTAAACCTGTACCAATAAACCCGAACCATGCATCAACCGTGCATCAACCATGCATCAACTTGTACCTCAACCTGTACCATAAAAACGTGCATCAACCATGCACCAAAATGTACCAAACAACATGTACCATAAAAAAATGAATCCAACCATGTAACAAGTATGTACCAATCATGTTTCAACTACTCATCAACTATGAATCATCAATATGTACCAACATCATCAACTATACACCTCATGTATGTGCCAACTCATCAACTACTTGTCTCAAC
>JZKD02S1866929.1:224258-236701 GCA_000966675.3 Picea glauca
AGGTTTGCGGGAGAAAACAAGGATCTTCGTGAAGTCATGAAGAGCGATCTCAATCCAGGTCATTGAATATGGAAGTATGCGTGGTGGAGGATCAATGCATTGCTGATTCATGATCAAAAGAAGAAGATTCAAGAAGAGACATGAATTGCGAAGTCCAAATGCACGATTCGATCATAGCCATTGATCGCGGAAAGAACGAGGACCATAGATCTGGTCCCGAAGCATTCATTGATTCAGGAATTAGGGAAGGAGGAGGAAGCCAGTCGTGAAACTCCTGAAGTGCAGGGTTGCAAAAGGAGTTGGCCCACATTCATAGCCTATGGTTACATTAAGGAAGGAGCTTAGCATCGAGAGCTAAGAAATTCAGCATAAGAGCTGAAATCACCAAGAAGAGGGTCTGCAGGTGCCACATCATGGGTGCCGAGGAATTGAAAAAGGGCCTATGTCAAGTCAAATCAGGTTCATCGAGAGCTCAACAAGTCATTTGACTCGACGACTTGAAAGATCCTAGACCAGGAGGTCATGTCAACCCCGAAGGAGGAAGAGGGGGGGTTGTCACCAAGAGTGGTATCAGAGCTTAATTTTGTCTGCAAAGTGTGGGCGAAGGGAGGTGAAGAGATAGTCTTATACCAAGAGTGGTATCAAAGCTCAATTTCGCTTGTAGACACCAGGTGAAGAAGGAGCGGATGTAAAATTGATTTTTGTAAGCCAGGGAGACAGAGTGTGATGCTTTGTTGGAGCTATTGCAAGGCATGCAGTAGATGGTGAGAAACCAGGTAGGTTGTAAACAAGGAAATATGACCATCGATGATCATAAGTATGGTCAAGGAGAATTCCATTTGTAGAAGATCAAGGCAGAGATGGACAAGGAGCTCAATGAAATTTGAGCTCAGATGGAAGAGATAACATTCAAGATGCAGCAAGATTCAAAGGTACACTGGAGATATGAATGGCCTTTGAAGAGGACAACCAGATGGCTTGTTCAGAAGTTGTTGGCCAGGAGGAAAAAACAGGTGTTAAAGAGGTGGTTGAGGCATGCTGAAAACCCTCAGTCATAAGGGAAAGAGATCTGGAAAGAATCTCATAGATTGTCAAATGGGAAATGAGAAGGGATCAATGGATATTGTATGATTCTATGTGGGTAGGAGAGACATCCTAGATTGATAGGTGGGAAAGGGAGAAGAGATGATCTCAGTGGAGAGTTCATTGACATATGAAGAGGAGGAAGGAGAGAGACCTCACCTAGATGGATATTCATGCATAACTGTGAGCCGCGTGAATGGAGATGATGAGAAGATACAAACTTCTGTCACAGAGAAGGAGGGTTAGAATACTGTTCTGATAATTGGGGGATTCAAGATATTCCTACCAAGCGATCAAGGAGAGTCTAATAGAGATGTTGTAGAGGCAACATAAGAACAACCAACAAAGACTGTCATGGAGAAAATGAAACAGATACTGATGTCTGTCCCAACAAAAGAAGAACACTCAGTTGAGTTATTCACTCAATGGGAATTGGAGTTGAAGGAATTAGAGGATTGGTTGGGAAATCCATAACCAGAAGGTGGCTACCAAGGAATAGCCATGCCAAAGGAGATACACCAGCACGAGTCACAACTAGTGGAAGATGGAATGGGAAGAACTGAAGGATTGGCAGGATAAAATCTGTCAGGAGAAGTGGTATCTGAGCAACAGTTTAGTGATGAGGAGCCTACAGGGGTGAAGACTGCAGCAGAGTGGCAAGATAAGACCACAAAGGGGGAATATGTCTTGGGAAGTCAGTGTGATTTTCCCATCGATAGGGAGCAAGTGTAGAGAGGTAGTCTGCAACAGAAGAACTAGTCGATCGAGGAGTTGGACAAGGTGATTGAGGATATAAGAAAGTTGATGTCAAGGTCAGAAACATAATCGGTTAGCACGAGGAATATAGACAAAAAGAAACCTGAATGAGTAGTAGGGATAATGTAGGAGAAGAAACAACGGAGCAGAGTAGCCGAGAGACAAATCCAAGAGAAAGTTTGGGATCCATATGGATTTCATCCATGTTGGAAAGATCATGAGCATGAGCTCATGATTTTTTCCACTGTGGAGTATGATGCAGGAGCATCGCTCCATCTCATCACACACTATATAATCAACATGCGTGGTGTGCATTCAAGAAGGGAGAGGCACCGCCCTCTCAATTTTTCCTCGAGAATCCAATGCATGATCCAGGCATTAATTGAAGACAAGCTGGAAGAGCCAAATCATGATTTCACACAAGCTAGAGACAAGGTGTCCATTAATAGGCTGGCAACATAATGGATCTGCATTCGATTTCAAGCAGAATTTCCATCATTGTAATTTGGCCTATCGATAAGCATTAGGGATGGTGATTTGACACCATTTGTTATCTTGTGAGGGAAGCTCATAGAGCCCCTCCCATATAAATCTTTTTATTGTAAGCAAAGTAGAGGTTAGATAGGTTGGCTATAGGTTGTAGGAGAGATATAAAGAGATGAGACTCAATTTTATCTTGGAATCCACCATTGTAATTGGCATTCCACCATTAATAGAAAATGGCAGTTTTTCCTATTTTACATTTCTGTTCAATGGATATTATGTTATGAATGTCATTTGCATGCTTGTGAAGTGTAGATGAATGTTAGAAATTGTCTGCAGGGATAGTGATACAATTTCCTATCTAAGAGTGTGTCTAGTTAAGTCTGGTTCTCTAGGATAAGTGCAAGGAGTGCGCGATAGAGAGAGGAGACTCTGTAAGCTGATGCAAGGGGTGCATTTCTGAACTCAGTGGAGTTAGAAGATAATCTTCCAGAAGGACACACCATATTAATTTACAGAATCAGGGAGAAATTTCAAGGTGGTTAAGTCCCTTGGAAATAAAGACTGTGTGGAGAGAGGCACAATGCAGAGTTATTGAACACTCTAGAATGCTCTGCCAGGAGGGCATCAAGCTTGCATGAGAATACCCAGGAACTACACAGTTGAAGGTGTAGAAGAATCCCAAGTTTCTAAACATTCTGGTGAAGGAAGGCTTTGCAAGAAGTGCAATGACAAAGGAAAGGAGTCACCTTAAACCTTTTCATAAGGCCAAGGGAGAAGTCATTGAATTACTGAGACAAGCAAAAGGAATGCACCTAAGGTGTTGAGAATTCATATTATAAGCTCAGGAGGAAGGGAGAGAAACTTCCATGAGGGCACGAGAAGCTCACCGAGGAAATTGAAACCTTGGAGGTTTTTCAAGCTGAGCAAAGTCACAGGAGAGTTTCACATATTTCTGCAAGGAGTGCAGAAAGAATCCTTCGAGAACAACCAAAGTCTCGAAAGGTGAAATTGCACTAAGTGTGTAAAGGATTCAAGGACTTGCCGAAGTCCCAAATAAAGAGAAGTCACTCATCGTTAGGGAGGAGACATGTGGCATAATATTGAGAGGTTCAAGAGAAAGAACTTTAGAATGTTTGCGGGAGCAAACAAGGATATTCACGAAGTCAGGAAGAGCAATCTCAATCTATGCCATTGAATCTATAAGTACATGTGGTAGAGGATCAATGCATCATTTATTCATGATTGGAAGAAGCAGAGTCGAGAAGAGACATGACTCGTGAAGTCTGAATGCACGATTTGATCACATTCTTTGGTCACGGGAAGAACGAGGACTGTAGATTTGGTCCCAAATCATTCAACGATTTGGGAATCGGGGAAGGAGGAGGAAGCTTCTCATGAAAGCCCCAAAGTGCAGGGTTGTGAAATGAGTTGTCCCATAGTCATAGCCCTTGGTTAAATCAAGGGAAGAGCTTCGCATCGAGAGCTAAGGAAGTGGACGTAAGAGCTGAAAGCACCAAGAAGAGGGTCTGCAGGTGACACATCCCGGGTGCTGAGGAATTGAAAAAGGGCATGTGTCAAGTCAAATCAGGTTCATTGAGAGCCTAGTGAGTCTTTCGAATTGATGACTTGAATGATCCTAGACAGGGAGGTCATGCCAGCCCTGAAGGAGGAAGAAGGGGGGTTTTCACCAAAAGTGGTATCAAAGCTTATTTTCATCTGCAGAGTGTGGGTGAAGGGAGGTGAAGATATAGTCTGATAACAAGAGTGGTATAAGATCTCGATTTCACCTATAGATAACAGGTAAAGAAGGAGCGGATGTAGAATTTATTTCTGTAAGTTAGGGAGACAGAGTGTGATGCTCTGTTGGTGTTGTTGCAAGGCATGTAGTGGATGGTGAACAACTAGGTAGGCTATAAACAAGGCAAGATGGCCATCGACGGTCATAAGCATGGTCAGGGTGAAGTCCATTTGCATAAGATAAAGGAAGAGATGGACAAGGAGCTCAATGAAATTCAAGTGCATATGGAAGAACTAGAATTCAAGATGCAGCAGGAGTCAAAGGTACACCGGAGATACGAATGTCCTTTGAAGAGGAAAACCAGATGGCCTATATTTGTTGGCTAGGAGGCATCAAAATATGTTAAAGAAGTGGATGAGACATGTTGAAACCCTCAGTCATAAGGGAAAGAGATCTGGAAAGAGTCTCATAGATTGCTAGGTGGAAAACGAGAAGGGATCAATGGATTTTGTATGCTTCCAGGTGGGCAAGAGAGACATCCTAGATTGCTAGGTGGGAAAGGGAGAATAGTTGAGCTCAACGGAGAGTTCATTAACAGATGAAGAGGATGTAGGAGAGAGACCTCACTCAGATGGAGATTCACGCAGAACTATGAGTTGCATGAATGAAAACGATGAGAAGTTACAAACTTCCATCACAAGGAATGAGGGTCAGAAGACTGTTCTGATCATTGGGGGATTCAAGATATTCTTACCGAGCGGTCAAGGAGAGTCTAACACAAATGTTTCATAGGTGAAAACAGGACAACCAACAAGGATTGTCCTAGAGAAAATGAAACAAATATTGATGTATGTCCCAACAGAAGAAGAACGCCTAGTTGAGTTATTCGCTCAATGGGAATTGGAGTTGAAGGAACTGGAGGATTGGTTGGGAAATCCAGAACCAAAAGGTGGATGCCAAGGAATAGCCATGCTGAAGGAGATACACCACCATGAGTCGCAACTAGAGGAAGCTGGAATGGGAACAACCAAAGGAATGGCAGGAGGAAATCTGTCAGGAGAAGTAGTAGATGAGCAACAATTCAATGATGAGGAGGCTGAAGGGGTGAAGACTACAGCAGAGTGGCAAGATAAGACAAAAAAGGGGGAATATGTCTTGGGAAGTCAGTGTGATTTTCCCATTGACAGGGAGTGAGTACAGTGAGCTAGTTTGCAACATAAGAACTAGTTGATCGAGCAGTTGGACAAGGTGATCGAGGAATAAGAAAGTTGATGTCGAGGTCAGCAACATAATCATTTAGCACAAGGAATATGGATGAAAAGAAACCTGCATGAGAAATAGGGATTATGCAGGAGCTGAAACAATAGAGTAGAGGAGCCAAGAGACAACTCCAAGAGAAATTTTGGGATCCAGGTGGATTTTAGCCATGTTGGAAAGCTCATGAGCAGGAGCTCATGATTTTTTCCGCTGTGGAGTATGATGGAGAAGAATCACTCCATCTTAGAACATTCTAGCTAATGAACATGCATGGTGCAAATTCAATAAAGGAGAGGCACCACCCTCTTATTTTTTCCTAGAGAATCCAAAGCATGATCCAGGCATTAATTGAAGACAAGATGGAAGAGGAAAATCGTGGTTTCACACAAGATGAAGATAAGGTCACCATTAATAGGATGATGACAGAATGGATCTGTGTCTGATTTGGAGAAGAATTTTCATCATTGTAATTTGGCCTTTTGATAAGCATTAGGGATGGTGATTTGACACCATTTGTTATCTTGTGAGGGAAGGTCATAGAGACCCTCTCGTATAAATATTTGTATTGTAAGAAAAGTATAGTTTAGATAGGTTGGTTGTAGGTTGTAAGGAGAGATACAGAGAGCCGAGACTTAGTTGTAGCTGAGACTCCACCATTGTAAATTGGCATTCCACCATTAATAGAAAATGACATTTTTTCATGTTTTACATTTATGTTCAATGGATGTTATGTTATGAATGTCATTTTCATGATTGTGAATTATAGATGGATGTTAGAAATTGTTTGCATGGATAGTGATATAGTTTCCTATCCAAGAGTGTGTCAAGTTAAGTCTGGTTCTCTAGGATAAGTGCAAGGAGTGTTCAACAAAGAGAGGAGACTCTGTAAGATGATGTAAGGGGCACGTGTCTGAACTCAGTGGATTTAGAAGAGAAGATACCAGAAGGGCACACCAGATTAATTTACAGACTCAGGGAGAAATTTCAAGGTGGTCAATTCCCCTGAAAATAAAGACTGTGTGGAGAGAGGCACAATGAAGAGTTACTGAACATTATATAATACTCTACCAGGAGGGCATCGAGCTTGTGTGAGAATTCCAAAGAACTACATGGTCGAAGGTGTAGAAGAATCCCATTGTTTCTAAAAATTCTAGTGAAGGAAGGCTTTGCAAGAAGTGCAACGGCAAACAAAAGGAGATGCCTTAAAACTTTCCATAAGGCCAAGGGAGAAGTCGTCGAAGAACTGAGCCAAGTGCAAGGAGTGCACCTAAGTTGTTAAGAATTCATGTTATGAGCTCAAGAGGAAGGGAAAGAAACTTCCATGAGGGAATGAGAAGCTCATAGAGGAACTTGAAACCTTGGAGGTTTTTCAAGCCGAGCAAAGTCGTAGGAGAGTTGCACAGATTTCTGCAAGGAGTGTAGAAAGAAACCTTCAAGAAAAACCAAAGTATCGAAAGGTGAAAATTTGCTAAGTGTGTAAAGGAGTAGAGGAGTTGACAAAGTCCCGAAGACGGAGAAGTGACTCATCTCCAAGGAGGAGGCAGGTGGTAGAATA
Organism: Picea glauca; assembly: GCA_000966675.3. NCBI lineage: Eukaryota > Viridiplantae > Streptophyta > Pinopsida > Pinales > Pinaceae > Picea > Picea glauca. The sequence goes on from JZKD02S1866929.1 coordinate 231,134, forward strand.
TCGATAAGTTCGGGAGAAATAACTTCAGATCCTAGACCAACTAGTCATTCGACTCAACAAATTAAATGATCCTAGACCAGGAGGTCGTGCCAGCCCCGAAGGAGGAAGAAGGGGGATTGTCACCAATAGTATTATCTTCAAATACATTAAAACTCATACCATTATACATGAAACATCCTTGGGTCCATTACCCAAACCTTTGTGCTACCAAAATTTTCTACTAAACTTTCTTCAAGGGTTGAAATCAATGAAAACCAACCTTAATAAACATGGTTTCAATGGTCAGACCATCCACCCTAGTGTTAGAATATAAAGGATTGTGCTCGTTTAACCATGACGATACCCTCGTCTCCCAACCACAGGCCTTAAGCCACCCTCCGAGCACCTTGACCTTGACTGAGAAGAGAATTCTGGCTGCAATCTATAGCCAAGAGAGGATAAATGCACCAAGCAAAAGAATAGAAACAAAACTGAACAGATGATCCCACCCAGAACTAGCGCACCACTTTCCTCAGAGACCTGTCAACTGCAGTGAGCACAACTGGCTCTGCAATTCTGAGAGTGTGTAATAATGAAACTAGTGCCCTGTATTTATAGTGGATTGGCCAGTCTAACTGGGGCCAACCTGACCAGTCTAACTGGGCCGACTTCTGCTTCTGGGCATCAATAAATTCAATATAAATATTTTTGTTCAGCTGACAACCTGTCTAGGTTTTCCATCAATTCTTTGCTTCCTTCTAGAGGATTCTAATCTTGTCATAGGTCATCATAGAGGTTCATACCTCCCGAAGCTACCATAATATTAACACTCCCTCCTAGCTAGGGAGGTATGATCTTGAGCACAACAGACCATTTAACTGGTAGCACCACGAGCACCTGTCATTATTATCCGACTGGATAATCTCCTATGAAAACTGGTACAATATCAATTTATAGAACACACTTGTGTCTATTCCAGTAGTACACAACTACTCAGACTTTGTGAAACCCATTCACAAACTGTCCTTCTTAACAAATAGCAACCTGCATATAAATAATGTTATAATAAAAATTGTATCATCTGGGCCAATCTTTCACTCACGTCTGTGAGATATGAAAGAATGTCTGCCACCACAGTAGTCTTCATCTGCATAGAAACAATGTTATGATAAGAACTGAAACATCTGGGCCAATCTTTCACTCACGTCTATGAGATCTGAAAGAGTGTCTTCCCTCAGTATATAATATCAACAACAATCATCTGGGCCAATCTTTCACTCACATATGTGAGATCTGAAAGAATGTCTACCCTCAACATAGAATATCAATAATAGGCTATCTGTCCCATTCTTCTCAACCAAGGAAGAAGGATTGTTTCTGATTTCTGAACCTGGGCCATTTCCCACCCTGGGCCATTCTTCCAACACTAAACAAAGTGTAACCTAGAGAGAATGAGTCTGCCCTCGAGAAATGCTTGGACCATTCCTTACCCTGGGCCATTCCATCGACACTAAACAAAGTGTAACCTGGAGGGAATGACTCTGCCCTAAGGAATGACTGTCCTGGACTATTCCCCACCCTGGGCCATTCCTCCGACACCAAACAAGGTGTAGCCTAGAGAGAATGAGTCTGCCCTAGAGGAATAACTGTCCCTGATTGCTGATCCTGGACTACTCCCCACCTTGGGCCATTCCTTCGACACCAAACAAGGTGTAGCCTGGAGCGAATGAGTCTGCCCTCGAGGAGTAACTGTCCGGACCATTCCCCACCCTGGGCCATTCCTCTGACACAAGACAAGTGTTACTTGGAAAGAATGAGTCTGCCCTCGAGGAATGTCTGTCCTGCATCAACCTCCAAATAGACGATTCTTCGAAACTGCTCATAGCTGTGAACTTCGAAAGAATGACTGCCCGGCGAGGCGGACCATTCTACTTGACCACTACTCAAAGTTATTGCCAAGAAGAATGACTGTCCTAGACCAGTCCCCATAAATGGGAAGTCACTGTCTATGATACATCAACAACCAGTCTGCCTCCCATGTTAACTACAATGGGAAGCCACTGTCTGTTAGAAATATCAATCAACTTTCCGAACTGGAAAGCATCTGTCCAATCTGGACTTTTACAAAAAGAAATAACATTTCAATTCTCCCTCCTAACTGGAGAGTTATTTTAATCACAAAAATAAATATTTTTGCGTACCTTCTTTATCCTGGAGATTCTTCCCTTTCAGCTAAGGGAGTTATATCTACAATCCCCATCTTCTCTTGGAAATATGCAAACTTGATTCTTGAAAGAGGCTTTGTCAGGATATCTATTGTCTGCTCATCAGTGGGGATATACTCGAGCTTTACCTCTCCTTCCTGGACTTTATCTCAGATAAAGTAGTATTTGATCTCAATATGCTTCAACCTTTCATGGAATACTGGATGCTCGGATAATCTTATACAACTCTGATTATCACAATATATAGTGGTCGATTCTGGTGTCTGATCAAATAAATCGGATATTAACTTTTTTATCCATACTGCTTCTGTGCATGCTTCACAAGCTTCCATATACTCTGCTTCTGCTGTACTAAGTGCGACAGACTTCTGCTTCCTGCTGCTCCAAGATATCATAGCAGAGCCCAAGATGAAACACATAACTGAAGTACTCTTTCTGTCTTCTGCACTTCCTGCCCAATCAGAGTCTGTGAATCCATGAAGTTGAATATCGATGGATGTGGTATATCTTAAGCCATAGTTTATTGTCCCATGAATGTATCTTAAGACATGCTTTGCAGCTATCCAATGCTCTTGTCTTGGTTCCACCTGAAACTGAATTAATGTATTTACAACAAAGCAAATGTTTGGTCGAGTATTTACGAAATACATCAATGATCCAATTAGCTGCCGATATAGAGATGGATCTACTGGATCAGATTATATAACTTTCACTTTTCTTATATCCGCATTCATAGGAGTGTCCATGGACTTACAGTCCATCATTCCAAACTTCTGAACAACCTTTATTGCATATTTTCCTTGTCCAAGAAATACTTCACCACGCTTCTGCCATACTTCTAGTCCCAAGTAATAGTGCATGAGACCTAGATATTTCATATCAAATTCAGAGGCCAAATCCTTCTTGCACTGAATGATTAGAGATTCTTCACTTGTTATGAATAGATCATCAACATATAACAGTAGAATTACAGGTGCATTGTCCATGACTTTGTAGTAAAGGTTTGGATCTGCATGACTCTTGGAAAAGCCAAGTCTGGTTAGATAATTGTCCATCCTAGCATACCAAGCCCTTGGAGCTTGCTTGAGTCCATATAGAGATTTCTTCAGTCTGCAAACATGAGTGTCTCTAGAGTGTACCGTGAATCCTTGAGGTTGTTAAATATATACTTCTTCTTCGATGGCTCCATTGAGAAAGGCTGTCTTTACATCCATTTGGTGTAGATTCTATCCCATGGAAGTGTCAAGAGATATAATAGTTTTGATGGAGGTATATCTTGCCACTGGGGCAAAGGTTTCATCATAGTCTTCTCCCTCCTTCTGGGAGAACCCTCTGGCCACAAATCTTGCCTTATATTTATCCACGCTTCCGTGTGATGCATGTTTGATCTTGTATACCCATTTTGAAGTTACAAATGATTTTTCTTTAGGTCTGAGTACAGTTTCCCATACTTTATTTCTCATAATGGACTGGTGTTCTTCCACCATAGCTTCTTTCCATTATTCCTTTTTAGCTGCTTCTTCAAATGTAGTAGGTTCTTCATCTAGGAGCTTTTTCATGTATGCTGCATAACTAGAGAATCTTTTCGGTCTTTTAGTCTTCCTGGATGTTCCTTCTAGAACCTTGATTCTTTCTGCGTCTTGTAAGGTGGTTTCAAGCCAAGCTGGTCTTTTCTTGTTCTTTAGCATATTATCTATATTAGCGTTCTCACATATCTCCATAGAATGATCAGGTTGATCCTTTTGGTTATTTTCACCTTCTCTGTTTTCTTCATTTAGTTCTTCAATTTCTTCTTCTTCTATAGTTTCTTCAATAGATTTTCTGAAGGCCATTCTTTCATTGAACGTTACATCTCTACTTACTTCTATCTTGTGCTGATATGGAATATATATTCTGTAGGCTTTGGATGAATCACTATATCCCACAAATATCCCCTTCCTTCCTGAGGCTTCTAGTTTATTTCTTTTATCTTTGGGAATATGAGAATAAACTTGACATCCAAATATTCTTAAGTTTTCTATGTTAGGTTTCTTACCCGAGAATGCTTCTTCTGGTGTCATGTCCTTCAATATGCGATGAGGGCTTCTGTTCTGCACGTATATGGCTGTCATTGTTGCTTCTCCCCATAGAAACATGGATAGATCTTGATCGTTCAATAGGGCTTTTACTATTTCTTCGATAGATCTGTTCTTTCTTTCTGCTACACCATTTTGTTGAGGATTATGAGGAACAGTTAGCTCCCTCCTAATCCCTGCTGATTTACAGAATGCAACAAACTCCTTCGAGGTGTATTGTCCTCCATTATCTGTTCTTAATGTCTTGATCTTCTTGTTCGTAAGGTTCTCTATTTCTGCCTTGAATTCTTGGAACTTGCTGAATACTTCATCTTTTGACTTCAGTAGGTATAGCCACGTATTCCTTGAATAGTCATCTATGAATGTTAAGTAGTAGAGTGCTCCTCCTAAATATTTGACTGGCATTGGACTGCAAACATCTGAGTGTATTAGATGTAGGGTTTCCTTAGATCTGTTGTTGCTTCTTGGGAATGGTTTCTTAATGTTCTTCCAAGGGCACATCCCTTGAAAATCCCCTCGTGTGTAGACTTCAATTCTGGTATCCCTTCGACCATCTTCCTGAGGAAAGGTAATGCTTGATAATTGATATGAGCGTACCTTCTATGGAAAATCTCATTAGGGTTGACTTCATCATGAACTGGGGCTTCTTCATTTCATTATAGTAGTCTATATAGATTCCCTTTACGTCTTCCAATAACCCTAGCATCTTCTATGCTGGAATATTTATGCCATGATAACACCTTTTCAGCTATGAAGGCTATTCGTGTCTTCTAAACATGATATCGATACAAGATTCTTTTCTAAACCAGGTACATATAGAACATTACTTAAGTGAACATGATTACCTGATTCCAATTTGATTGAGGCTTGTCCAAATCCTTCGACGGGGTAGGTGCTTTTGTCTCCAAGCTCCACTTTGCACGATGCCTTTCTCTCATTTAGATCTGAGAGTCTAGCTTGATCTCCCATCATGTGCCTAGAAGCGCCACTGTCGATTATCCACATATCGTCTTCAATTGTCCCAGTAAGTGCTGAGTAATGTAAGAGACTGATTGTTTTTCACATGTCTTCGGTTGACTGATAACTGGTCACGCCTTGATCCAAAACTTCAACTACGTCTTTTCTCTCTTCTGAGAAAGTCAATAGGTGCGCTGAGTTAGCGCGCATTTGGATATCTTCTCCTTGAGTGAGATGCTCCATCACAAGGTGTCGGATCTGAGAATTAGGGTTTCTGCAACTGCTACTGCTAGTAACCCTAGCTGCAGTTCTTTGGAAGCTGCTCCTGCTAG
>JZKD02S1866929.1:238535-271938 GCA_000966675.3 Picea glauca
AGTAAGGGACATTACAGCCTGCCCCCAGGAATGTGACTGAGGTAAAATCTATCATGGGACTAGATGGGTATTGCAAAAGGTTCGATTCTCCAAGATCAGTAATCCCATTACTTCATTATAGAGGAAGGGGAAGAAATTTGTGTGGTCACCATAATGTAAGGCCAACTTTTAGTAGTTGAAGCATATTTTGACTAATTCACCTATTTTGAAGATTGTAGATCCTGAAAAGGATTTCTTTGTTTGCATTGATGCTTGTAAATAAGGACTCAGTGGACTGCTTATGCAAGAAGGGAAACCGATGTTTATGAGTCAAGAAAGATAAATGGGCATGAGCAGACATATGTTTCGCATGATTTATATCTTGTAGAAAGTGTGCATGCATTAAATATGTGGATACATTACTTGCTTGGAAGAAGGTTTGTTTGTTGGTTGTGGAGCTTGATTATCTTCCTGATTTAGAGGTATTTATTTTTAGCCGTGTTGATACCCCATGAATAATTTACACCCCAAAATAATGTACACTCCTCCATGTGGGGGATTACAGAGGGGGGCTACCCCCTCTACGAGGTTCGGGGGAAAGCGAGCCCTTGAAGGAAACATTTCCTTGTAAATGTATATTGTAATTTCAATGTAAATCTAGACCATTCATTATAAGGTTGAAAATATGATGGTAGAAGTTATGTTAGGGTTTTTTTTCCTTAGAAGGAAACCCTCTTTTATTAGGGAAATGTATTACGGCTATGTATCATTGCGAATATTGTATTATGCGATAGGAGACTATGAGAGAAAGAAGAGGAAGTTACAATGGGTTTGTTGTAGGTTGTATCCCTTCATTTGCTGAATAATAATAAAGGAAGGATCTGGAAATTTCTCTGGTTGAGGTAGCCCAAATTGGGTGAAACACATATATTTGTGTCTATATTGTATTTTGTATCTTCTGTGTTTTATTTTTGCATTTATTTTATTTTATTTCTCTACGATCCTGTTTTTATAACAATTGGTATCAGAGAGAAAGGTAACTCGCAGGAAAAGAGGGTTCCTAGTTCGAGTGGGAGTAATGGAGGAAGATGGAAATTTTAGGGTCGACAAATTTAATGGCCAAAACTACCAGTTATGGAAGATGTAGATGGAAGATTATTTATATAAGAAGGATCTATTCCTACCATTGGGTGGAATATAAAAGAAGTCGACGACCATGAAGGATGAATAATGGGAGGTTCTTGACATAAAGGCACTAGGAACGATACGACTGAGCCTGGAAGCATCGGTGGATTCCAATATTTTGAAAGAAAAGACAACGAAGGAGATGATGGATGCATTGGATAAATTGTATGAAAAACCCTCAGCATCCAATATGGTATTTATAATGAAGATATTATTTAATATGAAGATGTCAAAAGGTGGGTCTATTGAAGATCATTTAAATTAATTTAATACAGTTACCAATCAACTAAGTTATGTAAAAGTGGACTTTGATGATGAGTTCAGGGTTCTTCTAATCTTGTGCTCATTGCCATAAAGCTAGAACGACTTGTTCATGGCTGTCAGTAACTCTGTCTCTAGTTCAAATGCTTTAAAATTTGATGATGTTGTTGGTGTTATCCTTAGTGAGGAAATGCGATGGAAAAGAACAGGTGAGACATCAAGTAATGTTGAACATGGAGAATAGGGGAAGAAAAAATGATAGAGGAAAGGGATCAGGGAATCGTGATAATTCTAGGAAGGGAAGATCCAAATCCATATTTGGAAAGATAGAGTGCTATAATTGTGGGAAGAAAGGACATTTGAAGAAAGACTGCAGAGCTACAAAGAAACAAAGATATGAGAAACAAGAAAAAAATCAGGAAGAAAATGTAACAGGTAATGCGTTACAAGATGCTTTGATTATTTCTATAGATAACATTTTTGAGTCTTGGGTAGTAGATTTAGGGGCTTCATTTCATGCCACACCCCATAGGAAACACTTTCTAGATTATGTTCAAGGTGATTTTGGACAAGTTCATTTGGGTGATGATGCACCATGCAAAATTGTTGGAATGGGAAAGGTAAAAATAAAGAAAAGCAATAGAAACCAATGGTTGTTGAAAGAGGTAAAACATGTTCCAGATCTAAGGAAAAATATAATTTCAACCGGGAAATTGGAAAGTGAAGTTTGTATATCCATATTTACAGATAAGGTGTGGAAGGTCACCAAAGGATCATTAGTGATAGAAAAAGGAGAGAAGGTAGGTGCATTGTATTTATGTACTGGTAATACTAACTCTTCTATCTATTTAGATTCTACAGGAGTGGATACAACATTGTAGCATCATAGGCTTGGACACATGAGTGAGAAGGGGATGAATATAATTCACAAAAGAAATTTGTTTCCAGATCTTAAACAAATTGATTTGGATTTCTGTGAGCATTGTGTTTAAGGAAAAAAGAAGAGAGTCAGATTTCTTAGAGTCGGAAAAGAAAAGAAGAGTGAAAGGTTAGAGCTTGTGCATACAGATGTATGGGTACCAACTCAGGTATAATCTCTTGGTGGATATCGTTATTATGTTACGTTTATTGATGATGCAACTAGAAAAACTTGGGTTTATTGCATTCGACAAAAATATGATGTTTTTGATACTTTTAAGAAATGGAAATATTTGGTTGAGAATGAGACAAGAAAAAGGTTGAAGTGTATTAGATTGGACAATGGAGGTGAATATTGCAGCAAGGAGTTTGATTATTAATATTCATACCATGGGATTCATAGAGAGAAGACAGTTCCAGGAACACCACAAGAAAATAGTGTGTCAGAAAGGATGAACAGGACAATCATGGAGCATGCAAGGAGTATGCGATTGCATGCTAGTTTTCCCTTACAGTTCTAGGCAGATGTTGTAGATACTTATGTTTACTTAATAAATAGAGGAACTTCAAGCTCTTTGGATGGTATAATTATAGAGGAGGCATGGACAGTTAAAAGTGTAAACTGTTCATTTTTGAATACTTTCGGTTGTGAATCATTTGCCCATATTGATAAATAAAATAGAACAAATCTTGAGGAAAAACCCAAGAAGTGTACCTTTATTGGATACAGTATTAATGATTTTGGTTATCTCTTATGGGATCTTGAAAATAAAAAAATCATTAGGAGTAGAGATGTCATATTCAATGAGAAGGTCATGTACAAAGATAAGTTGCAGGGAAAGAAACAGGAAAAAGAAAAACCTGAATAAACAATGCTTGATGAGATCACTGAAAAAACAAATTCCAAAGGTACCAGAAAATCAAAATGTACAACAATAGGATCAGAAGGTACCTCAAACTCCTACAAGTGTTGTTAGAATATCTACCGGGTTAAGTAGACCCCCTGAACGATACTCTCCTTCATTGTATTATTTATTGTTGAACAATTTTGGTGAACCACAATGTTATGAAGAGGCAATGCAGGTAAACACCAAAGAGAAGTGGGAGCAAGGAATGAAAGAGGAAATGGATTCCCTGGTAAATAACTAAACTTAGGATTTGGTTTAGTTTCCTGTAGAAAAAAGAGAATTTCAAAATAAATGGGTTTACAGGTTGAAGGAATAAAATGGAGGCAAAAAGTGGTACAAGGCTAGACTTGTTGTAAAGGGGTTTGCACAAAAGAAAGGTATAGATTTTGATGACATATTTTATTGTGTTGTTAAAATGACTTCAATTAGGACTATTTTAAGTCTTGTGGAGTAGAAGTTTTCCATCTTGAACAATTAGATGTAAACACAAATTTTCTCCATGGGGATTTGGAGGAAGATATTTATATGCGGCATCCACAGGGGTATGAGGTCAAATGAAAGGAGAATTTGGTATGCAGGTTGAAGAAGAACGTGTATGGCCTAAAGCAAGCTCCAAGCCAGTGGTATTTGAAGTTTGACAGGTTTATGATAGAACAAGGTTATAATAGATGTCATTTTGATTACTGCGTTTATTTTAAAAGGATAGAAAATGGAAGTTATATTATATTGCTATTGTATGTAGATGACATGCTTGTTGGAGGGTCTAATATGTAGGATATAATTGTTCTTAAGAATAAATTAACTAATTAATTTGAAATGAAGGATTTGGGTGCTACAAAGAAAATCCTTGGTATGAGAATAACAAGAGACAAGAAAAATCACAAATTGACATTGTCTCAGGGTGAGTACACATAGAAGGTGTTGGAGAGGTTTATAATGCAGAATGAAAAACTAATCAGTACACCTTTGGCCAACCATTTCAAATTAACTAAGGAAATGTGTCCCAAGATACAAGAGGAGATATAATACATGTCCAGGGTCCCTTATTCATTAGTAGTTGGTAGCTTGATGTATGCGATGGTTTTCACAAGACTAGCTATTGCACATGCAGTGGGAGTTGTGAGAAGGTATATGAACAATTCAGGTAAAGAACATTGGGAGCCAGTAAAGTGGATTCTTAGGTATTTGAGAGGTACTGCTACTCATGCATTATGTTTTGAAGGCTCATACACTATTCTACAGGGATATGTTGATTCAAATATGGTTGGTGATAAATATAGCAGGAGGAGCACCACAAGGTATGATTTTACTATAGGTGGAACAACAATAAGTTGGATTTCGAAACTACAAAAGGTTGTTGCACTTTAAACAATAGAAGCAGAGTATGTTGCTTCTATAGAGGCTAATAAAGAAATGACTTGGTTACATAGGTTTATGGAGGAATTAGGAAAGAAGACAAATAATAGAAGGTTGTATTGTGACAATGAGAGTGTCATTCATCTTGAAAAGAATTCATCCTTCTATTCGAATATTAAGCATATACAACTTATGTACCATTTCATACAATCCATCTTGGAAGATGGAAATTTGAAGTTGGAAAAGATACACACTAGCTTGAATCATGCAAACATGTTAACAAAAGGATTAACTAGGGAGAAGATGAGTTCCTGCTCAGTTTTAGTTGGTATTCAAGAATGAATATGAAGATGAAAAATTTTCCAGTTCCAAGAAGGATCATAGTCCAACATATACAACAACGATGGAGTTGTTGAGATATGTCTCCAAGTGGGATATTGTTGGTTGTGGAGCCTGATTATTTTTTTGATTCATAGGTCTTTGTTTTCATCCATGTTTATACCCCATGAAGACTTTAGATCCTAGAAGAATGTAAAATCCTCAATGCGGGGGAGTGTAGAGGGGAGTTACCCCCTCTACGGGGTTTGGGGGAAAGTGGGCCCTCGGGGGAAAATCCCCCGAAGGAAAAATTTCCTTGTAAATGTATATTGTAATATCATTGTAAATCTAGACCGTTCATTATAAGGTTGCATATCTGACAATAGAAGTTAAGTTAGGGTTTTTTTCTCTAGAAGGAAACCCTCTTTTATGAGGGAAATGTATTGCGGCTATGTATGATTGAAAATATTGTATTATGAGAGAGGAGACCGTGAGAGAAAAAAGAGGAAGTTACAATGGGTTTGGTGTAGGTTGTATCCCTTCATTTTCTAGATAATAATAAGGGAAGGACCTGGAATTTTCTTTGGTGGACTTAGCCCACACTAGGTGAACCATGTATATCTATGTATCTATTGTATTGTGTATCTTTTGTGTTTTATTTCTGCATTTGTTTTATTTTATTACTCCATGATCCTATTTTTATAACATTGTCTTGATGATAGACCACTATGGATTAAATTATTTGTTTTAAGTGCCAATATTGAATGCTAGATAGGAAAAATGGATGGTGCTGATTAGTGAGTTTTATTTTGAAATCAAACATATCAAAGGGAAGGAGAACAAAGTAGCAGGTGCACTTAGTCAAAGTGTGCAAACTATACACTTAGCAACAACAAGTGTGGGAGAGTCTAACATGAAGATGATCTGGATTTATGAGCAGAATGAAATGAAACAAAAATCTATTATAATAAAATAGAGATAAAATGAAAAATAATAGAGATAAAGTGGAACTTAACTTCTATTCAATAAATAAACCTACTGAAACTGTAAAATGAAGAATGAAAACAATCTTGCTCTAATAATGGTTAGTAATCTCTAAGAAGAGTTGTGGAGGCTACACACATTTGTTTGAGAACATTACAATGAGACATCCATGGATTTTTAGCATCAAGAAGTAATAAGAAAACCCTAGAAATCACCCTAGGAGATGAAGCGCCAAAATTCATGTGGGCCCCGGGTATGTTGGTACATCAACTTCCCAAGATCGTAACTTTTGCATACGATCTCTGAATTAGGCACATGATATCCCATTAGAAAAGTCTATCCAAGGAATACACATGTTTCTGTCACACTACCCTTGTCTACAATGTGACTATGGAGGGTCCAAAAAAAATTGTTTAGGGCCTCAAAATGGCCCCGAAAGTTTAGGACTTGAAAATCTAGAAAAAAACTGCCAAGATGAAAACTGTATGTGAGACAGTTGGAATAGGTGGGTGGCCACTGATATACACCCAAATAAATCCTCCCCCTTAGGAAGAAATTATATCCATTTCATTGAGCTCCCCCATCAGATGAGAAAATTTCTACTGAATTTGGCCCCGGGTGAGCCACTTTCCTTGGTGCAGGAGCTACCCCAATTTGACAACACAATAAAGCTGAAGCTTTTGTTGGCGAGTTCCCTTGACCCATGTGTCCATGATATGATTGATGGATGTATGTTCCATGCAGTCAAGTTGATCTCTTTCGGTGTCAACTATTCTTCTATCTATGAAGTGTCCGATAATGGTGGAAAGTATGGATGAAGGAGGTCCACATTAATCATTGGGTGGAAGCCAAGGAAGGGGGGAATGTTGAGATCAAAAGCATTGTCACCCATAAAATTGGATATGGTGTAAGGTCCATAGTGCAGTGAATGAAGATTCTGATGGGGTCCTGTAAGGAGTTCTTTTTGCAAGTGAAAACAAAAATGATCTCCCTCCTGAAATTGGTGTGGAACCTGATGTTGATCATGGCGCTGATTTTACTTGAAATTGAACTTTTGAAAAATATCTTGAACTTGTTGGAGGATGTGTTGGATGCGTTCAATGAACTGGGTGGATTTTTCAGCTTTAGTTTGAGCATGGGGTGATTCTTCTTGCGTGGATGCAAGGGTTAGTGCAACATCCATGGGACCCAATGTCTAAAATATGAGCCCCATATGAAAGGGGATATGGTTGGTTGAGATATGTATGGATATATTGCAACTATGTTGAACATAGGGAATACTCTCATCTCATGTTCAAAGATGCTTGGAATTGTACATGCACAAGATATGCATGGTCATCCTATTTAAGACCTTGATTTGGTCATGCATTTGGGGGTGGAAGGTAGTGGATTTGGTGAGCTTGGTGTCCAGTAGTGACCAAAGGCTCGACCAAAATGTGATGAGGATCTAGTTTTCCCGATATGATATGATGATTTGTTGTATCCAAAAATGTACCCACACTCATTCAAAAAATAGCTTGGTAGTGGCCTCCATTGTGATTCTCTTCTTGCAGGTGGCCATAATCGCCATCTTGGAAAATTGATCAAAAACCACAAAAACAAAGTCATTTCCCTACTTGGTTGAGGGAAGGCCCGACATATAGTCCATCAAGATGGATTCCCAAGGGATTTCAGGAGTAAGCAGAGGGGTGTACATGTCTTGTTTATTAATGGTCAATTTGGAAATGATGCAGGCCGTGTAGAACCTGATATAATTGATGACATCCTATTGAACTTTAGGCCAATAGAAATGGTGTTGCAACACTACCAATGGATTTTTTGTGCCAAAGTGTCCTACCATCCGAATGTAGTGATATTTAAAAATCAATGTTTCTTGCTCGGTTGATGGGATTCAAAGATGGCCTAGATGGAAGAACAATTGGTCCTGAAGTAGGAAATCAATTGACAATTATGTTTGTTCCCAACATATGGTAAATTGTGGTGAAGTCATGATATTTCTCATAGAGTTGGGGAAATCCAGAGGTCTCATGGCTTTAGGACTGCAACACCATGGTTAGTTCTACAATTGGAGGTCGGTCGAGGTAGTCAGTGATGCGATTGGTGCTCCCTATCTTATATTTGATGTTGATATTGAAATCCTGCAAGTATGTGGACCACTTCTAATGTCATACATTGTACAATTTTCCTTGTGTCTGCATGAATTGTAGAGGCTTATGATTAGTGTATATTAATTTCTCCTTCCCAATAATATAATTCCTCCATTGACAGCGCTTTTACAATGGAGTACATTTATTTTTTGTAAGTCGAGTACTTACAGTTGATATCTGATAGTGTCTCACTATGATAGGCCATGGGATGTTCATGCTGAGTGAGAAATGTTCCCACATTATAGTCTGAAGCATCTGTCTCAATCTCAAAAGGATGTTGTAGGTTGGGTAATGAGAGCACCAAGGTTGGGCACACACATTGCTTCAAATAATCAAACGCTTTCTTTTGCGACTAACCCCACACAAAATTTGTCTTTCCACCACCCCTGGTCACTTTTTAAGGACCCATGCAATATGGGAGAATCCCAACACGAACCCGTGATAGAAATTGGCAAGGCTTAAGAAGATCTGAAGCTCGGTGAGTGGTCAGGGTTATCCAGTTATGAATGACCTAGATATTGGTTGGATCAACATGCACCCCATGATCATCCACAATGTAGCCTAAGTATTGGATCCTGTTCATGTTGAAGGATAATTTTTCCAAATTTTCATATAGCTTGTCTTATCATAGAGTGTGTAGAATCTGATGAATATGCTGCAAGTGTTCCACCCAACTCTTACTGAATATGAGGATGTCATCCAAATACACCGCCAAAAATGAATTGGTGAAAGGCTGCAAGATATTTTCCATCATCCTCATGAAATTTGTTGGGGCATTCATCAAGCCAAAGGGCATGGCCAACCATTCAAAAATACCTTCTTTAGACTTGAAGGCAGTCTTCTATACATCGGTCTACTCTATTGGGAATTGGTGGCAACTAGACTTAAGATCAATCTTACTGAAGTATTTTCTCCCCTTTAGATTGTCAAGGAGATCGTCAATTCGGGGAATTTAGTATCGGTTCTTGACTGTTATTTTATTTAGGGATCATTAATCAATGAAGAGTTGATAGGTCTCATATTTCTTCTACACAAGCATGATTGGGCTTCCACAAGGTGATGAGTTTGGTTGAATGTGCCCCTTTTCGAGAATCTCTTGGATTTGGTGCTTTATTTCCTCATTTTTTGACAGAGAATAACAATAGACTGGTCCATTGGGTAGCGATGTGCTAGGGGTCAGATCGATTGAATGCTTGAACTGACAGTGCAGAGGTACCCTAGTAGGTGAGGAGTATATGTCTTTGTATTATTCCATGACCATATCCACTTGCTTCTTCTACGTGGAGAGGCCTATCGTAGAGGCCATGGATGTGGCTGCCAACTTCCGCTAACTTTGAGAATGAATAACAAAGAAGAAAAACTTCTCGGTTTGAGAGATGACCTTCCTACATTGCTTGGTAGAGATCAAGTAAATTGAAGTAGGTGGGGCTACCTCGGGTATCATATACAATTTTATGTCTAAAGTAATAATAACACTACAAGGCCTAGACTCATATACAAAATGACCTTTCCAATAATAAGGGTGACCCAAAAGAACATCAAAAAATTCAAGGGGGGCGACATCACACAATACCTCATCTTTGGTGGGCTTGATGTCGTAAGATAGGCACCACTGTTGGTTGATGAAAATATCTCTCCCTTGGAGGAGCCATCATATGGTGTATGGTTGTGGGTGTGGTGTTGTTGGTAGAGCCAATTGTTTGAATACCTATGTTGAGATGAGTTTCTTCTAGCTACCACTATCAATGATGAAGTGTAGTAGAGTAACCTTTACCCAAATCTGTGAATGAAAGAGGCGCTCAGTAGGATGGATCTTAGTGGTAGAAAAAATGGAACTGGGTTACACGTCAATGATCCATATCCCTTTTTCTGGTTCTGAATCAGAGTCGTAGCCCACATCTTATTTAGAGGATTTCACCTTGGCCACCTAAGATTGCTTGGAGAAACATTCAACGATGTTATACCAGGGGATCTTATGGAACTTGCACAAATTCCCAATGTCTTTCTTTGTCTTCCCATTGTCCTTCTTTTTTTTTGGCTTAGATTAGTTTTCTTGAGGCTATCGATCCTTTCTTTGTCCTTTTTTCTATGGGTTGGGGATGAATTTTCCTTGCTTCTGTTGTTAAGGGTTTCCAGATCCAAAATGTGATGTATTTTGTTTAAGATTTAGATCGATTTTGAAAACATATCAATAGTCCATTCCCAAGGACGAGATGTCCATAAAATCCATTTATGTCTAGATGTATCTATGCAGATTGCTGTAGAACTTTAGCACTAGATGTTGCTCAGAGTCTTTGATACCTAGGTTGGTGAACAAGGTATGGAATACGTTGGTGAACTCTGGCACTATTTGGTCCCTTTCCTTTTGCAGTGTGGTCCATATTCTATATAAGTCATCATAACTTCCAATAGGGTAGTATTGTTCCTTAATAACATCCCTTAAATAAACCCAAGTGGGTGTGACTACAAATAATGTAGATTCCTCTGTTTCCTTTTTCTCATAGAAAGTATCTTACCAATATTTAACATGGGGGACAACCTTAAGGAGAAAAAATGTAATATTTTCTCTATCGAAAAAGTTATGGAAATAAAAATACCCTTGTATAAGGTTTAACCATTTTTCTACAACATCCGCATCTATCTTACTTTCAAATATATGAATATCAAAATTGATTTGTACCTTGAAGGGGGCGGTGCCTCCACTGGAGGAAGGTGTGTCTCTTGTTGGCAGTCATCAAAGGATTTGTGAAACATTTTCCATCATCTTGTTCGTCTGTCACATGAGGGCTTCCTTGAGAAACATTTTAAAGGGATATCCTGCTCCATCATCTCTCTTTTCTTCCCCCATTGGCAACTGTTGGGTTTGGGGAGGTCGATATTGCAAAGGCTCAACTAGTTTGAGTCCATTTTTCTTATACCTTGACCTCGTTGGGGACATGCAGAGAGAAAAATATGAAGAGAAGAATGCTCTGATACCACTGATTCATATTTATGAGAGGAATGAAATGAAACACAAATATATAACATTAACACATATATACAGTGAACAATAACATAGATACAATGGAACTTAACTTCTATTCAATAAAGAAATATGTTGAAACTATAAAATACAGAATGAAAACAATGTTCCTAGAATGGTGGTAGCTAATCTATGAGAAGATATGTGGTGGCTAAATGCATTGTTCTGAGAAAATTACAATGAAGCCTCCATGACTTTTTATCATCAAGAAGTAATAAAAAAACCATAGACATCCAAAAACCTAACCCTAGGAGATGAAGCACCAAAATTCATGTGGGCCCTGATGGGGTAAGTTGGTACATCAACTTCCTAGGGTCATAAATTTTTCATACGATCTTCATTTTAGGTGCACGATATCCCATTGAAAAGGTTTATGTGATTTGTTGACTTGTTCTAGGTTCTTTAGGCTAAGTGCAAGGAGTGCACGACAGATCGTTGAAACTTTGTGAGCCAACGAAAGGAGTGTGTATCTGAAATATTCTTCGAGTTTAGAGAAGAACGTACCAAGAGGAAACACCAGAGAAAAAAAAACTAAAGAGGATCCTCAAGGTTGTTGAACACCTTAGAGGGGAAAGTCTGTGCAGGAGAGAGCACAACGAGAGTTGTTGAATACTCTGAGAGCTCTACCAGAAGGACATTGAGAAGGTGCAAGTGTGCACAGGTGAAATCTGTTTCAAGTTCTGAGGAGAGAAGTGTTAGAGGAGGACACTCACCAAATTGTTGAACACTTTGGAGGAATACCCATGCAAGGAGTGCACCAAGCCAACACTCAGATGAATTGTTGAATGTAACCATCTGAAGGTGAGTCAAGCGCAAGGAGTGTGCCAGAGGTAAAGTAGTTTCACTTTACAAGATAAGGAGAGGAAAGTGAAAAAGGAAGTAGGAGAAGCTATCAGAGCCATCGATTCTTGGTGGAAGAGAAGATCTAGACCATCAGATAAGAGTCTAGGAAAAGAAGGAGCACACAGAGGAGGAAACAGATCCCACCGTAGAATCTGAGAATGAAGGATTGACAGTTGTTTGATCTAGAGGTAAGTGCACAAGTCTTAAATTCTTCAAAAGTGAACAAGAGAGTGGGATAGTATAAGTCTTGAAGTCCTGAGGCCAGTCAAGACCGTCCATCACCCATGTTGGTAGGTGGTGAAATATCCGAGAGTTCACAAGATAGAGCTCTAGAATAATTTGCGTGGAGCAAAGGGAAGAAATGTCGAAGTCACAAAAGGTGAATAAATATAGACCATTGGGTCTGGGAAGGAGTATGTGGCAAAAATCCACACACTTCAGAGGAGGAAAACTTCGAAGGAATTGGCGACGACTATAGTTGAAATGGATAAAGCCTGGCTAACCGTTGATTTGAGAAGGGTTATAGACCGTCAATCCCATTGTGGATTCAACACTCTGCAAGTTCGTTGAGTCAGAGGATTTGTGGATAATGCAAGTGGATTCAATCGAAGCCTGAATTCTGAATAAAGAGATTGAGTCATAGATCTCAGAGATGAATGAGGACCATTGATCATGTTTATGTGGTGTGAGAGGATTGTGACTCCAGAAGGTTTGGTCTTAGAATAGAGTGAAAAGACCTGGAGCCTGGAGCTCTGAAGTGCCCTTTGGATAGGTTCCTGATCATATTCAGAGGTCATATGAGGAGAGGGGGCATAGCATAAGGAGTTAGCCCCCATTGTTCAAAATACAAAAGGAGAACATGGGCTTAATAGGAGCCCGTGGGTCTCACAAAACCTATGCCTAGGAGAAAAGGGGCCTGTGTAAAGTAATTTTGGGTTCCAATAGGGGCTCGAAGAGTTGATCCAGCTTAGATATTTGAAGATCCTTGACCGGGAGGTTGTAGATCCCCCAGGAGGGGAGGGGGTTCTTCATCAAAGGATATCAACTTATAATTGATGAGTTTCTATTTTATAATGACATGATATATGTTCCTAGTTCAAAAAAATTGAGACACCTGATTATGGATGAGTTCCATAGGAGACCTTATGTAGGTCACCATGGCTAGAAAATGATGGTAAAAATAGTAAGGAAGTTGTGTTATTGGTGTGGAATGAAGCATGACATTAATGAAAACATTACTAAAGTGTATGGAATGTCAACAGGTGAAGGTTGAACACAAGCATCCTATAAGGATGTTGTAGCCTTTGTAGATCCCATAAGGGAAATGAGAGACAATATTCATGGAATGTATTACTGGTTTTCCAAAGACAATTAAGTAACATGATGCAATAATTGTTGTAGTAGATAAGCTGAGAAAGACAACTCATTTCATCCCTATTAAATCTACTTTTAAGGCCATAGATGTTTCTAACGTTTTTATGAAAGAAATTTTCAGATTACATGATCTTCCCAAGACCATAATCTCAAACAAATATTCTACGTTCACCTCAAGTTTTTGGAAAATCTTGTTTGTTGGCTTGGTAAAACAATTGAAATTTAGCACAACCTACCATCCTCAAACAGATGGTCAGACCAAAAGAGTGAACCGAGTGTTAGAAGACATGTTAAGGATGCATGTTATGTATCAACCCAACCATTGGAAAGAATATCTACTTATGGTAGAGTTTTCCTATAACAATGGTTATTAGGAATCATTGAAGATGAGCCCATTTGGGGTTCTTTATGGTAGAAGGTACAGAGTTCCAATTAGTTGGGGCAATCCAGTGGATAGGATTACACTTGGAGTAGAGTTATTGGAGGAAATGGGACATGCAATGATTAAGATAAGGAAAAATATAAAAGAAGCGCAAGATAGGAAAAAGCAATATGTAGACAACAAGAGAACCCATAAAGAGCTCAAAGTGGGAGATCATGTTTATCTCTGAGTAAAATATAAGAGGAGTTCCTTAAGAATGGGGACATGTGCTAAGTTGGCACCCCACTACTGTGGACCATTTGAAGTCCTGGAAAGAGTGGGACTAGTAGCGTATAAACTTGCATTACCACCTACTATCAAAGATCATAATGTATCCCATGTATCCTTGTTGAAGAAATATATTCATGATTCTAATCATGTTATTGATTGTATTTTGATATATGTGGATCCATAGGGAGAATTACAACTTGAACCTTAACGCATCCTGGATAGGAGAAAAAAATTTCTTTGAAATGGATCCATCATGCAAGTCAAGGTGCAATGGAAGCACTTTGGAGAAGATGAGGCTACATGGGAGCTCGAAGATGCCATGAGGATAGCATACCCATTTTTGTTTTATGTATATATGTATACATATATATGGTGTTTTAAACACCAAGAACAATGTTTCTTTAAGGGGGAGGGGAATGTAACAACTTGTTTTCCCCCATGATTGTAATTATTTGAGACTTCATATAATGTGATTATTAAGCTTGTAATTATGTTGTGATTAATGCAAAACACTAGACAACTAAATGAGAGGGAAGATACTTGAAAGTAATAGCCATGATATCACACGTGAAAATTGATGAAGTGGGATGAAGAGGTGGTTGTTGGGCCCTTTGTTTTGTTGATAGAAGTTGTGCAAGGGATGATGCAGTTCTAGTTTTGATCAAACATAAGTTGTGCAAGTTACAAAGGAGAATGATGTTGAGGAAAATATATGAAATGATATTACTCAAACATTTTTAGATCTTTATTGGCTAAGGAAAGATAGACGGGAATATAACCATATGTTTATAGCCTCAAAAATTGTTTACTAATACACAAGTATTGGTTACAAGGGCTTATGATGATTTTCTTATAAATAAAAGATTGCTGAAAAATTCAATATTTATGTAATTTTCTGAATAAAACAGATACAAAAGTAAATGTAGAGATAGAAGAAAAAATACCGAGTCAATAATTAACACAGATGAGATAGAAACAAATCACTTATTTCATTCCAATTAATCAAAAGAATCGTTCTCTTTACAAAATTCCCTGAGGAATTTTGGACCAAAGTCAAAATTAGATGTCCCAGATGAAAACCATACAAAAGGACTTCTGACAGAAAGTAAAAAACTAAACTTTAAATGTTGGATCAACTTGCCACATATTGTTTCCCACTCGACTCTGCACAATATCCTTTATCAGTCATGAAATTTAATTCACAAACAAACAAGTCTACGCAGAATATCAAAGATAGATCAAAACCTCTGAAAAACAAGTGTCTGAATGATGTAATTCATCCTTGAATCTTATTGTCTACAATAGGACCCTGTTGTCATAAAAGAGGATTAGGATTTCAATGAATTAAATAATGAATGAAAACTGAACTATCTCAATAAAAACTCAAGAGAATACCTTAGTATGATTTCTCCTTCTATCCTCTCTTGTTCCTACTTCTCTTTTTTCCATTAAGCAATCATAATTAGTTGAAGTAGTTAAACTACCTCTTTTAGTTAAGTTAACTAAAACTCAACTAACTTTTAGTTTAGGGGGAAAATTAGTAAAATAATAATAAGGGTCTTTAATAAATAATAACTAGTAGGTGGGACACATCCCTCCTTGTGGCTCCCATCATCATTCTCATAATTTCAAAATTAAAATCAATGATATTTGAAACCATATCCAAAAATAGCGTGTTGTCCAAAAACTTCAACAGTCAAATGTTCTCAACAATCAATAAATAAATACACTAAAAAACGATATTTTCCACTATGGGAGGCAATTTTC
Organism: Picea glauca; assembly: GCA_000966675.3. NCBI lineage: Eukaryota > Viridiplantae > Streptophyta > Pinopsida > Pinales > Pinaceae > Picea > Picea glauca. Next base: position 254,250 of record JZKD02S1866929.1, read on the forward strand.
CCTTTGTTTCTATTGTCTCACTTTGATTTCTATGAATTTTCCTTAGGTTGTGTGGAGCCTTTAGGCCTAATCTCACCGATAGCATGAGAGAAATCATCTCTCAAGTGCATGCAGGATGAAACGGATTTGGCAGAGTCACTTGAGGGAGAGGAGGGAAAACAAAAACTTTTCCTTTATTAGGTGCATGGTGGGATTCAATTTTTATCCTCTTTCTTTCATGGGAAGACTGTACAGGTGAGTGTGTAGGGGCAGCTTGGACAATTGGGTTAACTAGTGGAGGAGGATCAAGTAGAGACAAATTGGGCCAGCCACGATGTTGGGATACTGTTGGGTGGACAATATCTTGCCATTGGTAATTTTCAGGGACTTCAGGTTGTAATGAGACATGAGGGGGAACTAGGATACCAAGGAAATGTGGGGGTTAGAAAGGTGGCCTTTATAGCCTATATTGGAACACCCCTTGTCCAATCCAATTGAAAAACCCAGCTTGGAATAATTGATTCAAATCTTGTGGATATGCATCAAAATGTATTGAAAACCTTGGCATTCTAGGGCCCCTATTCCAATTTCCTCTTCCCCTGTTATTCCGGCCATGGCTTCCTCTGTTGAAGATGATCATTCATGTATGCAACGTTTATTAGCAACTAGTTTCTTCAACAAACCATACATGACATCTCTTTAAATATGAATCAAATTTTGTCTCAACAACACATCAGACTCATGCAATCCAATCCATAAAAATCGTTTAATACTTGTCCATGAGAAGGGGGTGAATAAGGGTTCTGGGATATATGAGGGGTTGTATTGAGTGAAAAGTGATAAAATGAAAAGGAACAGATCAGGGTTACTTCTCAACAATCATCAAACAATAAACTGTGTTGTAATAACAAAATATATCATATCTAACTCATCTCTATGTCATCCTTCGATTGCTATAATACAAAGTTTTCATTTAATTATAATTTAATTTTAAGAATAGGGTATGGATAGTGGATCTGGGAATGTGAAGGGATTTGTAATGTGTGGAAAAGTGAGAGAATGGCAGGGAAATAACGAATATTGTTCATAAAACAAAATCAAGTAATCAACAACCATAACTTTGTACTAAAATAAATACAAAAAATACCAACACCATATCAAAAATTATTGTGTATCAAACTGTTCGTTGTTCCAACATTTAAATTTCTCAAAAATTATCAATTTAAAATAGTATGTGAAATCATACTCATAATCAAAACAACATTCCATTCAATGGTCCTATTAAGAAAATGCTTGGTCTTCAATTTCTTTTCTTTCCTTTTAAGAATTTAAATAAAACAAACAACGACATTGCTCCACCTCTGCATCACTATAAAAATAACATCGAATGTATACCAATTCATGATCGGCCCAAATTAAAATATACATAGGTCCCTTTCCAAATATGAACATACTTCCAAACATGCTTGATTACACACTTTCTTCATCATATTAACCAATAAGTTTTTGCAATGAAACCACAGTCAACATAAAACCCGAGCCTCATCATTTTCGATGTAATCATTTACAATATGCATGATGATTCAATAATATATGCACAGTGAACATAACCAGATACACATAATCACCATTTCCATCATTAGCTGTAACCTTGATCGAGCCTAGCAAAACACACAGGTGTTTCCAATTTGCAATTAAGACCACGTTGCAAGAACACAGTGATTGGAAACATAACAAGAGGATAACAACCCTCAACTATACATAATTACTCGTTCCCAATCATAACTCTTCAACCAATTTAATCATAAAAATATGAGATAGGGACTTGACGAAAATTTCCATAGCCACTCCACTTGATAAACCAATATTTGACAACCAAGAAGATTCTCGAAGGGAGCAAAACATTTGTGTTGATGATAAAAATCGCAATGAGGATTTTACTTGTAAAGTATTGCTAAAATCCTATTATTTATAAGCTAATGATATATATAATACTAGTAGGTGGGATCCCCTTGTAGATTGGAGGATTAGAGATAGTCTTGTTACACATTTTATGATTTTGTTCGATGATTCTTACAGGGTTCTACATGATCGATGGTGAAATATTGGTTTTATTTTCGACATAATGGCAGATGGATAATGCATGTTATGTGTGGGTTTCATTACTCTAAGCTCTAAATTCCATGTATGAATGGCTTGTATTCACTTTTATTACAATTCTATTGGTGCCATTATTTATTACATGTTACACCTACACACGACACATGTTAGTCATAACAAGAGATAAAAGCAATATGGAAAAAATCTAAGAAAGGAAACTATGCTATGCTATGCTATACTATGAGAAATTGAAATTTAAAAATGATTGATGTTAGTCCTAGCTAGCAATGTTAGTGGCTACACGATTTTATTGGATTTATATGGGGCACATGTGATATATGTTATAGTATGGTTTTGGATTAGTGGTTAGTATGGATTGGGTGGCGCATTTGACAAGTAATGTATGCAAGTTTCGATGCATGGATTAATGGCATGGGTTAATGTTGGATTGTTGGCGTGCACTACACAATTGAATGAGAGGATAGAAGTGATGTGAATTTACTGCACGTCACTCCATACTTTTTGCACTGACAGTCACCCTAGCATGGTTATTGTTCATTTTATTTTCACTTTGGTTAAGCTCCGATATTTAGGCGAGGAAGGAACTGCTCGAACAAGCTCACATTTTTAAGGCCATTTGGTTACAGGTATGTTTTTTTCTTCCATCCATGAACTCGCTCTGTTTATGAAATAAATATTGGCTCGATGATGTATTGGTCTGTGTTTTTCTTGAGGCTGACAACTGTGTAAACTCATGGTGTTTCTCTGGAATGTTTGTTTGGGTGTTATTCGTTGCAAATGGAAAATTGGATGGTTGAAGTCGTGATTTCATGGACTATTCTATGTGAAGGAAGTCATGATGGCTCTCTGTTGTCTCTATGGGTTTTTGTTGGAGGGTTTTATTCCATTTGGATTTGTTGGTCGTCTTCTCACAATATTGTAATCATACATGGTCTTATTTGGTGTTATAGGGTTGTTGTGTATGATTTGAACCACCTTTGGGTCACTGCATATCATTGTCCACCTGGTCATGGGCGCATTTTATTTTATTGGTATCTACACAGTTGGTTATGGTGGCTATTATTCCAAGAGGTTTTCTTTATGGTTGGTTTCTATTACCTGGGCTCTACATTTCTATCAACATTATTCGGGTTTTTGGGGAAAAACATGAGGGGTATGCCCTGCGTGTTTTTGATGTTGGTTCCTGGCCAGTAAGAAGCCTCTTCTCTTCTGCATCATGGTCTACCCTATCTGGTGTGAAATGTCACCTTGTCTTGCAAGATAAAGGTTATGTGGCCTGTGTGTCCACCGCATTGTCTCGAAGGTTTCTCACCTACTGTTGATATGGTCGACTCCAGTATCCTTGTGTTTTAATGATCGAGAGAGTGCTTGACTATTTTCTTGTATTCATTGCTACCGAGCCCGATTTTGACTAACTCAACAGTCACACTCTATCGGTTATCTGGTTGACTGTTATAGTTGCTGGGTAGTATTAACGATGGTTTTGATTGTTGGCTCATCTTTTTTTGATTGCGTGCTTGGAGGGTTGTGATTGGAAATGATAATTGTTATACAATCGATGCCTTCTTTTGTTATGACAGTTGAATCGATAGATCAACATGGTTTAATTGGTTGATTAGAGAAGTTGTAAAAGGAAATGAAAATGGGCATACAGTCACTGCCTACTTGTGTTGTAACAGTTGGATTGATAACTCAACATTGTTTTATGGTTTGATTGGGAGTAATTAGATATGTACAGTCACATAAATTCCTATTTGCATTATGCCCTAGTCTGTATGTCTCCTACAACATGATATAAATTGAATGATGGTCGTTGTTACTATGTGTTTTAATTGCTCGATTGAGATTATTGCAATTTGAAGTATTGATGATTGTGTCTTGGTTGTCCAATGTGTATGATTATGGATATTGTGCATAGTATCATGTTATTACACCATTAGAGATGGGCACAAGTGTTTTTTAGTAGTATGGTTTCATTGCAATTTAATTGTTAAATTGGTTAAAGGAATGGAATCAAACACGTTTTAAAAGAGCTTGTGTCTATGTTTGATTTGAGGAATTAATTTATGGACAATGGTTAAGGTTTTGATGCTGAACATAGTTGAAACAAATGACTTTGTGTTCATTGGAATTTTGTTTTAAATATGAAATGGAAGAAATGAGAGGAAACATAATTCTTATACAGGATGTTGGAAGGGATATTGATTTTGAGTATGATGACACTGTGTTAATTAAAAGGGTTGAAGATTTAAATATGGATAGTGAACAAGTGTTAACACACAGTAATTGTTTAATTGATTACAATAATTGTTTAGTTGGTGTTGGATCGTTTGCATTAAATACATAATTTTTTTATGGATTACTTAATTGATTTTACAAACAATATTCACTTTTTTCCCTACCATTATTTCACTTTTCGCACATTACAATCCCCTTGCTTTCCCATATTCATTATCCACTCAATGTTCCTAAAATTTAATTATAGTTAAAGGAAACTCTATATTATGACAGTTTAAGATCGCAGGGATGGATTACAATGGTATATTCTTTGGTTTACGTTACAGTTGATTGTTTGTTGTCTATGAGCAGTAATCATGATCTTTTCCCCCTCATTTTAACACTTTTTTGCTCACTACAACCCCTCACACATCCCATAAAATTTGTTCACCCCTGCTCATTGAAAACTATTAAAACATTTGTATGGATTGGATTGCATGAGTCTGATATGTTGTTGAGCAAAATTTTATTTCATATTTTAAAAGAGTTGTCATGTATGGTTGTTAAAGAATTATTTTCTAATCAATTATGCATACAATAATGAGCTTTTTCAGCATAGGTAGCCATGGCAGGGGAAACCAAGGAAGAGTTAATTGGAACAGGGGCCCTAGAAGGCCAAGATTCTCTATAGACTTTGATGCAGACTCACAAGATTTAGGCCAACTATTTCAAGATAGGTTTTTAAACTAGATTGGGAAAACAGTGGTCCAACCTAGGCCTGAAATGCCTCCCTTCCAAACCACATAGGTGCCTGGTATCCCAATTCCTCCTCATGTCTCTTTGCAACTTGGAGTCCCTAAAAATGACAGATGGCAAGATATTTTTTACCCGATAGTATCCCAGCATCGTGGCTAGCCTAACTTGTCTTTACCTGCTTGTTATAACCCTAAATTGCACCAAACATGCTTACCTGGCATCAGGCCATATCATTTTCTTTCTTTTCCAAGACACTACTGAACAAATTCTTAAAAAAAACCCTTTTTAAAGGCATACGCGCCCTGCTCCACTACTACAAGCGTGTGTACACTGGCTGACCCACTACAACCTGTGTATACCTAAAAAGCACGAAAAATGGAAAGTTGCAGATGGAACACACAGTTTTGGGTAAGTTAAATAAACCATTTGACCGCCCATAGCTAGTCACTTGAACAAATACCTAGCCCTTTATAGCCTACAAAAGAAGGGGTAGGGGTCCCATTTGGAAGGAGGAAAATCATAACAAAGAAACTATATCTGATTTAGCATTCCCCTTTCCCCAACCTTTTGCAACTATTGTGTGAAGAGAAGCATATAAAGAAGCAGTTGGAGCACAGTTGAAGAGGATCCTAGGACTAGATTCAAGGAGCAGTGGCCGATCTCACTATTGTAAGGTTACTCTTGTGACATTAATAAAAGAAGTACATTTCTCGTCCCACCATATGAGATTGTTAATATTTAAATTTGATTATATTTTGATAGAATCTCTAACCCATTAGTTTATAGATCATATGCATGTGGAGTTGTTTGTTTGTCTTTTATGAATGCAGGTCAGTGTTGGGAGGAGAGTTGTAGTCAAGGAGCGACCAAACATTAAAGGGATCGACATCAAACATAGAAACTAGGGTACAATAACTTGATCTCTTTAACCTTGTATTTGGATATGAATAATGGGGTTTATGATTGGGATATTGGTAAGAAGTATGAGACTTTAGGTCATTTCTGCATGCATGATGAAACCCTTAATGCTAGTCCGTAGGAGGGATTTCCCACCCAAAACATAATTGGTGACCATACTGGGGAGATATATAGGGTTTTGGGGATACTTGTTGGGTATTTTTAATTGGTTTTACTACCTTTTCCTGAGTTTCTGAAAAAGTCTGAGCTAGTAGGGATTTTTGTCTTCCATACCAGTACTCCCCGCTTCCTTCACTTGATTGTTTTTTATTTTTTCAGGAATCCATAGAGGCATACGTGGCCTGCAGAAGGTCTTCCCACATATACACGCGCCCTGACTTCATATATCCCACATACATACGCTGGCTGCTGAAAGATCAGTCGCGTGTCTGAGTCCAAAATTGTTTTTTTTAAAGAGAGGTAGTCATCCTCTTGTCTATCAGAAGTGATCCTTCTCAGGGGTTTTCTGGATCTAGTTCTAGTATCCGTTGTTGCAATTTGTAGCCTAGGTACAACCTCAGATCAACTTTGTTTTCTCAAGTTTCTTTGATTTTTTAATTTTTTTTTGTTAAAGTGGGTTTCTGTACCTTTAAGGGGTTCTGGTTTTCAATACCAGTACTCCCTGCCTGAGCTTAGCTACTTGTATTTCTTATTTTGAGGATAAACAAAGGCACACACAGACTATAGTGGGCCTACACACATGCATACAGGTTCTGTCTTTGGACAACCCACGTGCATATGCTAGCTACTGAAGTGACAATTGAGTGTCTATCGAGAAAGTTTTGAGGAGGTAGTCATCCTCTTCCCTATCAAGTTTTTACTTCCCAGGTTTTTCTTGTTTCTTTATGGTCTCTGTCATAATCATTTTTAGCCTAGGTTGTATTCCAACATAGCTTGCTTTTTCATTTGAAATATTTCTTCTGTTGCTTTGCTAGGTTTTTTGATGACATAGTGAGTAGGTATGATCTACCTTTTTGGTTGTCAGTAACTCCCCATGGTCTGTGGTTGGCCATAAGTCCTTTTTGGACTTGTCTTGTTTTTTATTTTTTCACCTTTTTTCTTCAGAAAAGAAGAATACATACAGTTTTTAAAATTTTCTTGTTTTTGAAGCATAACAAAAAAAAAGCACAAAATCTTTTTTTTTCTTCTTGGTTTGGTTAAATAGTTGGTTGTTTGTGTTAATAAATAGGAAAAAGATAGTTTTTGTAAGTTCTTGGCTGATTGACTTAGGACAATAAGTAACTCATAGTTGAGTGAAATATTGTTTTGATTTTTTTTCAGTTAAACGATATTAGAAAAAAAAAGTTTGAAAAGTTGGTTAAAGAATTAAAAAGAGCAAATATGAATTTGTCAAGAAGAAGTCATTTTGTTTCCATCTTTCTGTTTATCTTCTCTTTCATCTCTCCAAACATCACTAGTTTCATTTTCATAACCTTTAACTTAAGACAATCCAAAAAATTAACAATTAATTAAAATCAACTAGACTTTATGTTTTGTAGGGTCCATCAACTAGTCTAGGCTAGAGCCTTGATTTAGGATTGGAAAGGAAACTCTTCAAGGGTGAAAAACAAACATAAGAGTCTATGTTAGGGAGTGTCAAAAGTCTAGTATCATAAAAGTTATCTGGGACCCCCCTCTAAAACAGGGGCTAAACATGAGGTCGCGTAAGGAAAGGTAGCAGAGATAACCCCTCCAAAGCCGGACCAAGTGTAGTGGGGAATGCATATAGAGGGCTTGTCTTGGGATTCTGTTGATTGCATTTTCCATGGAAATTTGTGGGTCTCAAATTTTTTTGAGGTCCTCATTTGTCTTCCATAACACCTTATTTTGATACCCTTGATAGGTTTCGGGCTTGATACCCTTCTCATTGCGGTCCACCCGACTGTTGACTATACCCTCCTAGTGACTGTTTGTGCACTGACAACCTTGTTGCCTTTCTTTCTAGTAACTCACACAGGTGACTGTGAGGGTATACCATGGTACCTAGGACAAAAATTGGGCCATTCTTTGTAGAGTATACTCTGGGGGTGCTTTCGTATTCAAGTTGCACTTGCACCGGTAAGTTTCTCTAGTGTTGGTTGTTGTAACTGTTCTTTAAACTAGTTAGTGACTGCTTGTTTGATCTCATAGGTACTTTTTCTAGTGCATGTTGTTTTTCAAACGATTATAGATTTCCCTAGTGTGTCTTTGATCTTCTCACATAGTGGGGGATTAGGAGTTCCACCAGTCGCGAAGGATTTTGGGCCTATTGTCGGTTGACCTCGAACCTCCCCCCCACCACCGCTAAGGCGAAAATTAGACCAATAAGGGTATTTTGAGACAACCAGGTTACATGAAACTATGCCCAACCCATCTTTGAGAGGATAAATTTTGATTTTGGAGGAACCAATCATTTATGACCTTGGAGCAAAGGCTCTTTTTCCATATAACCCTCCCATCACTGATCTATCGGCACCCATCATCATACAGATTCTACCTTACAAGCGTCAAGTAGTGTCACCAACAACCATGGAAGAAAACGCTGCCACTTCTTCAGGGAATACTCATATTTCCTTCATGACTATCACTACTGGGGGTGTTCCACCTCCTAACCAACCATCATCGGTTCACGCCACCATGGTTTCGACTGCTTCTACCTCAGGTAGCGGTTTGATTCCTTCTATGGTGGCGATCATTTCTCTGTTTACTCAGAACGTGACAGGCTCTCCTTTCTCATACAGGATGCCTAGCTTCAGTATGAGTACTATACTTTCCTCCTCCACTCTACAGATTTTAGGTCAGGGGGTGGGGAGTTCCAACACTCCTCTACAAGGATACATGGGGGGCACTTCAACTCCCTTTATCACTTTCACTTATGGCGGGGGCCTTATACCCCCTTCGTCTCCCTCACTCGACAGTGTTCCTCAACACTCCTCTGGGCCTAATGTAAACTTGTTTGGAGTAGGTAGTCAAGCACTCCCTCCTTATAATATGCTAATTGATTCGATACCTTTCTCTTTGTTTGGTGCATTTGGTAACAACACTTTCTCGTCAGTTTCTATTTTAGTTGGGGGAAACCCTGGTTATGGACAACCACATCCTGTACATGGTACTATTCCTACATAGAGGGCACACTTAGGAATTCCTTCCTCACAAGGACCTTGGAATACATGGAAGGGACCAGTCCCCTTGCCAAGGATGTCGATCGGTGGCAACCACTTCCATACCCAGTGGAACCTTGGGCAAGGCCCAATGCCTATGCCTGTCATATCGGTAGGGGGAAACCCCTCCCAAAATCCTTGGAATGCGATGCAAGCTCAACCCTTGACATCTTATTACAGAAACAAGTCAATGATGTCTCAAAAAGGGCCCAATTCATATGCTGGTCACGACCATGGTTATTACCAGAACCCTAGCCAACAACCTAACTTTTCCTGGAAACCTGGTTCTAGTCAAACCACATTGTTATCACTGAAATTTCCTCCGCAAATGGTTACAGGAATCCAACATCTTCAAAAAACTATGAGTTCACCCATGGACCAAAATTACCAAACAAGCATTTCCAAAAAGTCCAAAAATATACAACCAGTTATAAAATCAAGGTGCACTATGACTACATAGGGCGCGCATGCACATGCGCCATCCAGAAACACAAGAAAAGTGCACATGCACATGATGCGTGACTATGGTTGCTAAAAGCTGCGCACACCTGAGAAATGACACATTTATGAGATTTGTTAGCCTCCCACCCACTTCTGGTTCATATTCCAAGTTGATTTCACATCCAAATCTCGGCTGGATCCGACTGGGTGGTTGGTCAAAGACCTAAAAGTGCCCTAAACAACCCCTTTTCACACTAAAATCTAGTTGCGCAATACCTCAAAGTGGTGCTATAAAACAAGGCCATGGGTGCACTACATTTTCAAGGAATTCATTTGCAAGGTTATGCTACTGCTATTCTCTTGGGGAATCCTCTTTTCTCATCAAGAGAATACTAGCATCATTCCATTTAGGCAATCCACCTCACCTTTTGAGTGGATTAGCTTGGGATTCTTTCACCATTTATTTCAAGTTTCAAAGTTGTAAGAAGAGATCAATTGTGGGGGTCCAAGAGCCCTCCCTTGGAGGAAGAAGGGACCCAAAGTCTTCTTTCTTCTCGGTGTTTTATTTTCACTAATACAATCCTTTCCATTGGTGACATGAATCTTATTTGTTTCTTGTTCTTATGTCCTTATGCTCAATAGTTTAGTTGTTTTTTCCTTTCTTAGTTTAATTCTTAGTTTAGCCTTTTATGTTTCTTTTTCTAACCCTTTCCTTCACTGCTGTCCTACTTAGCTAACCCAACTAAGCTTGTAAGCACCTTTGTTTTGCTCATTTAGGTGACAAAAGAGGCGCAACAAACTGATGACTCAGCTAGGGAAAGGTATCAATTTCCTACCCCATTTGGGTTTTGCTAGCTATTCTTTCGATTTATTTAACCTGTAGGTACCTTAATCGGCCCAAGATGACCTGCAAAACATCCAATTCAAAGTTGAATTGAGAGAATTCCATTCAGAATTTTCTTCATGGTCTTGTGATAGGTGTGTGCGGGTTTATTGGCCCACAATCGTGCATCGTGCACACGTGCGCCAAAATTGTTGTGTTTTTCAGTGTCTTGTGCGCACCTGCACCCAATTTTTTTTTCGATTTGTGCATTGGTGCTCAGTGTGGCTCTATCTACTCTAAGACCTGCACACCTGTGCATTAAAATACACATTGTAACACTTTTTGTGATTTGGGGAAGGCCCCTAGCCTTCTTAAAAATGATTTCATGCATGTTGTAATCTACACCACACTTAGTTCCCTATCCATATAAAGGGATTAGTCAAAAACACATAGGCACTTAGGGGGTTTAAAATCATTATTTCCTCTTTTTCTTTCATTTTTCCACATGGATGGCTTGCTTTGACTAAGAGTATAAGTTGGAATCATTTGTAATAACATAAAACTTGCATTGGGACTAGAAGTTGGATAACAATCGTTTAGTATGCTCTTCTCTCGTGCTTCAAAGTCACCTTGAGAATCAAAAAAAGGTTGTAGGACAATTTCATCTCCCTTAAAAAAAAAAAGACTAAAACCTTTAGGAGAGGATAACAACCTCCTCGAGACTCCTCTTATTTTATTTTTCAAACACATCTCAAGATTGTAATGGGCTCATACATTCCCACATGCTACAAAGATAGGATAGTGTTGAAATTTACTTTCTTAGATTAAATCACTAGGGAAGTTTAAAGGTTTTGTAACGGGCCCATACATGCCCACATGATCACAATCTAGGATAGTTTCAAAKMTTTCTTAGATTAAATCACAWTAGGGAGTTAAAGGAATAGTAAAGGACCCACATGTCCACATGCTAGCTTCCTAGGGACTTTTGAATTCCGCAAGGTTGTACCAATGACATTTAGTTAATTAGGTAATCAAAGACTTGTAAGGACCAAGCGAAGTCCACATGCAGCAAGGTGACACCTAATTCATTAAAAAATTGGCACACTTTCACTCACTCACACACAAAAGTCACTTCTCACTCACATAGTTTTCATCTCGAAATGTGGAGGTTAAAGTAAGTTTCCTCCAAAGGGATTCCGAAACACTCCACCCTTTTTCTTGACGAAACTATCCACTCCCATTTAATTTCAACGAGATTGGCTCACACCCCCAATCTCTCAAACAACCACATCTAAAATTCTTCTAAAAACTCACTAAGTTTTCCTCCATAGGAGGTGCCAAAAGAAATCTTTTAGTATAGGTAGGATTTTGGGGATAGGCATCCAAATAACTCCCCGTTATCTGGTTCTCACATTGTCAAAACAATAGAAGTTGTCAAATAGGGAACTTTAAATCCTCCAAGTCAAGTGTTCCTAACACCATAAGGCAGGGAGATACCCGTGAAGGGTTGAAGATTGAGGTCCGGTTGTTCTGTGTGTCCCCCCTTGAGGCACCCACCTCTTGGATGAGATCTAGCCTGTAACCCATTTCTTAGGCCAAAAATCTAAATGTCGCACTTTGATCGAGGTACCTAGCAACCAAATTTTAGGACATCTACCTAGGTGGAAATTGTGGGCTGCAATTACACCTTGATCAGATTTTGTGTGGCTATTGGGAAATATCGCCAGTTCTTTCAGGATATGCCCCCTCTACCCCTCATTATAACTTATCACTTCATCCTTCACTAGTTTCTCTTCCGGTGGCTTCAGACCCCACTGTCGAGTGCTATTGGAAGGTCCAGTACTATTTTGAGAGGAAGGAAGTTACGTCTTTTAGGACACGAGCATTTGTTTTCTTTGTTCCCCCATGCGGACAAAATCCACTTATCCACATATTTTCTTCTTTATCAAAACACTTTATGTATGATGCACTTCTGATTACATTTGATTTAGGTATATATTGTGTAAAGTTCAAAAAATTGCAACAAAGGCTCTTGTTTATTTATTACAATCACCACCATTTGCACACATCCACTCAGCTAGTTGAACATCATAGGGGACCCATAGAACCCCCATTATTTTAGATGCTTGCTAAACCTCCCTCCTATTCTAGGGAGAGTTACTAGTCTTTCCAACTCATTGGCTCCACCTTCTCACACTCCTTTGAGTGCCACTGTCTTAGGATCAACTTTTCTTGGATCCACCTTACTTGGGTCCAATTCCCAAGGTCCACCGTCCACTCACTCTCCTTTACACGGAAGTAAGGGACCAAATTCCTCTCATGGGGGAAGTCCAACCCCACCTAGTCCCCCCCAAGGGTCAGGTTTACAAACCACTCACACCGTGGCTGGAACTAAGCCTTCACCACCACTCCATATGCCATACTTGGCCTCTCTCAACATACCAGATCTAAGCAAACTCACAAATGATCCTATATTGCATGACCCCACATGGCATGCAATGCCTGCCAAACTACCTTTAGATATCCCCAAGTTTGAAGGAAAGGCAGGAGATGACCCCACCAACCATGTCATGACTTTCCACTTATGGTGCTCTTCCAACAACATTATGGATGATTCCATCAGACTACGATTATTTCAATGCACACTCACTGGCCCATCAGCCAAATGGTATGTAGACAAAAAATCAAGGTCCCATGCGACTTTCGAGTCCTTGGCCAAAGAATTTTTTACCTTCTTCCAATTACCAATCCGCCATAACAACGGTCTTGAACTACTCTCTAATTTTAAACAAACCTCAGCCACACATATCATCGATCACATTCACGAGTGGCATCAACAACATAGTTTGTGCAAAGCAGAAACCACCAAACAACAATGTCTTGACTAGTTTCTTAGATCACTTGTCTCTCTCCTCAGTAAAGATGTGGCTTCCACCTTCCCTCAATTAGAAGAATAAGCCATCAGTAAGGCTCAACAATACGACCTCGTCTATTCACAATCAGGGTACTTGTACATAGTACTTCCTGATCTCCCAAAACCCATGTCATTTGGCCAAGATAAACTCGGGACGTCTCACTCAGCAGACAGATTGATTGGTAACACCACACACCACGCACCACAACCCCAACAATCACCAATGTATGGCACACCTCAATATCTGTCGGCATATGGAGGAACCCCTTACTATCCCCCACCCCCTTGTCAACAACCATACCCTGTTTCCCTTCCTCCACCCATCAGTGGGCCACCGCCGACACCCACAATACACCCACCTATCCAAAAAAGTTCTGGTACTCCCTCTACCTCATCTTATACTCTAAGTACTAGTGAAAGTGCCAGGCTTTCCTATGTACCTTACGTATCATTACCCCAATAGAATCTGTACTTTCCATTTCCTGGTCCTTCACAGCCCATGGCTCCACCACAAGGACACCCTCACACTGGGGTGAATTTTGTTCAACCCTCTCCCATTCAGAAATATCAAAATTTTGAACAACTAAATATGGAAAATCCAACCCATTAGTCGAATAATACCAAAAAGAAAGGAAAAAACCAGAACAATAGCAACCTAGGTCAAGGTGGGAATCACTCCCAACAGAACCAACCTACTGGGGGAACCAAAACCAAGGGAATTATAACCCCTAGGGAGGAAATAGCAATAGATGTCAAGGGAAAAATAACAACAATCTTCGAACCAACTTCCCTTGTGCCCTTTGCAGTGAGTTAGATCATTATACTCATCATTACCCCCAAATCGCTAATTTTAAATGGATGAAAGACTCAGGAAATGGAACACATCCTCCAGCACCGCCTACCCCTCAGCAGGCCCCACAACAATACATACAAAAACCTCCCCCAACCATGCTACAGAACTCCATTCCGCACTAGGGTGTGATGAACACCCAAAAAGACATGTAGCCTACCCCACCACAGTTGGGACAATATCTCAACCCGAACAATCCTGCAGATCGTACTATCCTCTTCACTAGTGAGGAATAAGTCCTTCTATAGACACGTAGTCGTCAATACCGTGCACCCGCTGAGTCTCCTCCCACTCCCCCAAAAACAATCCCAGCACCAACATGACCCCCTTTGATGATCCCTCACCTTAACACAGACACACCACTTCACATCTCGTACATCCCATTGCGCAGGAATGTCCACAACCCGCAGGTGAGGGCAGCTCATAATTAGAGTTTGGTCGATGACTTATCACAATCCTCGATTTCAATTTCCATCTTAGAAGTACTTCAAACTTGTCCCACTCAGTGGAAATCACTACTTTCCGCCTTGGGGGATGTCAACCCTGCGGATACTCAACTCATCACATTTGATCTTGGCAGCGGAGAACCTTGTCTCCCCACTCTCATCACTTTTCAAATCCCCATTAAAATTTGGAATATTACAGTTCATCGGTGCATCATCAATGAAGGCGCATCCACATGCATCATGTCCAAGTCTGTATGGAAGAAACTTGGTTCCCCCAAAATCATACCATATGCCATTACCTTAAGAGCTTATGATGAATGACCATCTTCTCTTGAAGGGATCTTCCAAAATGTCCTTGTAGAACTTGGGGGCAAGACCATTCTCATTGACATTGAATTTATCTACACCCCACTCGATTACAATATCTTGTTTGGTCGTAGCTACATGCATGCTATGAAGGTAGTTGCCTCTTCCATATTTCGAAGCATGATGTTCCCCCATAACAGGAAGATCATTACAATTGATCAAGTTTCACATTATGAGCCTAACCCTTCTGCCAACATTGATAACATTCTCCCCCTCATCCACACTAATCTTGAAGCATACCCACTCATCGAAATGGGGCCCAAACTTTTCAAAGACCTGTCGTTGTTAGGAACTTACCATGGTGCACCATCTCTCCTTCATCCTTCCAATCAAGTATGCATCATATCATCCAAAGGAACTAACATTGAGGATACCCTTCCCCCTAGGGAGGCTTCTCTCATATCTGACGTCCCACTAGTCACAGAGCACCTCCCTCACGAGCCTCCTGCGAACTCGTCGACTCCACTAGTTCATGATTTCACCTCTCCCCAAGGCCATATCCCAGTTTGGGAGACAGTTCCCCAAGCCATTACTCAAATCCCCTTCTTTTACCCTCCACCAGGTGTACAAGATTTCCAAGTAGCTGTGACACTTACCCTCCCTAATATGGTGCTGACAATCCCAATTTGGTATTTACATCCACTAGAGATGGTTTCTCAACCATCCCTTCCCCCCCAATCAGAAGGAATCCTAATGAAGATTCCCATACTCACTCCCACCATACCCTCTACACCCCCACTCACTAACCTCCCTACCATAGCTGGGGGCAGGCGAAAGAAGAAGGAGCCCACAACTCCACTTCCCCCATGTGTCCAACCTCCTTGCATGCTATGTGAGAAATATGGACACCCAACCAACAAATTCCCATCTCTACCCGAGTTACGTAACCTAATTCAACTCAATCAAACACCATCATCTTTCGTCACTTTAGAAAGTACTGCTACTGCCTCCCCTAACGTAAGTAGAAAATGGTTGTGAACCGAATTCACTTGTGCCATATGTTCAGAATATGGTCATTATACACACCATTGCCTAGTGCTACCTCAATTCCGACATACATTAGTAGAAGTATGCCAAATCTTCCAGCATGAACCCAGTCCAGCTACATCATCCCCACCAAACATCACTGACATCCATTATGTTACAAATTTAGTCAACAAACGTATGATATGCCCTTGCTATCTATGCGAATCCTTAGATCATTTTACATATCAATGTCTCATTATCATTGAATACAGGCAATGCCAAATGACCCTGATTCAAACCCCTGCACCCCCTATAGAATCTATGATTAACCTTACCCCATCACTAGAGATTATGCACATTATTTCTCTTGAACTAGAAGCACTCCCTATTCCTTCATGGTTCTTGGATGACTTATATGAGGATTTACCCCCAACCCCCCCCAATTCTCCCGTTCATTTCCCCACAGATATTTTACGCCCAACTACCACTAATAATCCTTAGTATCTCGATATTTGGTTTATGTTGAGAGAACCATTGCAATATCATTGCATCATTCCCTCTACTTATTTATCACCAGAGGAAAACCACACAGTGACAATCAATGATATCACTCTTTTTGATCCCTTGTATTCCCAACAATTCCATTGTGATCATGACATACTCGAGGAATTAACCACCCCTGAATACCCATGGGATGTGCTACACCACAAAGCGCTCTTATTTCCACAGGAAGCCTTTACGCCTCCTAACCAACACTCGATATACGCAGTCGAAACCAAGAATTTTATCCCATCAGGCATATCGACTGGTTCAAAAAACCCATCCCTGCCCCTAATGCTTTTGAAGAAGGAAATATGGCCAACATCTTCCCCACCATCAAAATCGAGATTTCCATAAAAAATGGAGTCGTTGAGGAAATCACCATTGGCGTTGCATGCACTCCTCAAGAAATCACCGCCTATAAATCCCTCTTCCAAGAATACCAGGATATTTTTTCTTGGTCATACACAGAGATGCCTGGCCTTGATCCCTCTATTTTCGAACATCACATAGACACCTGGCATGATATCACACTGGTTCGCCAAAAAAAACGACTGCTACATGCGTCCAAATTTGCGGCTATCAAAGCCGAGATTGACAAATTACGTGCGACTGGGTTCATCTAACCCATTGCCTATAACTCATGGGTTTCAAACCTTGTACCCATTAACAAGAAATAGGGCACTATCCGTGTATGCACGGACTTTCACGATCTTAATCACGCCTGTCCCAAAGGCAACTTTCCAACGCCTTTCATCGATCAAATTATCGATGACTGAACAAGCCATGAGGCTTTATCCTTCATGGATGGTTTCTCTAGCTATAATGGTTTTTTTGTCACTATCGGGCACCTCCTCGGATTCATCATTTCCCAAAGAGGTATTATCGTGGATCCCCTCAAAGTCCAGGCCATCACAAAAATTCCACCCCCTTGAAATTTATGCCAACTCCAGAGCCTACAAGGAAAAGACAACTTTTTAAGGCGATTTGTCCCAGACTATGCCACTCGAGCACATAGTTTCCTTCACTTAATACACCATGACATCCCATTCCACTGGGATATGTTGAAATAATGTAACTGCGAAGAGCATTCTTATTATTTTGTTATTGGATTAAATCCCCATTGTGGATTAATCATGTCATTATTATTATTTTTATTATTAGGTTAAATCC
>JZKD02S1866929.1:277509-304112 GCA_000966675.3 Picea glauca
GGATAAATGTTGTGTACTTGTGGATGTGTATTTCTTAGTGATCTTGTGGTTGTTATGCTCTTATCTTTATGAAATGCAAAGAACTATAATATCAGCATAAAACATTAACAGGATAAACATTCCCAAAAATCATTCGACGATCTTAAAATGGCACTCTCCAATGCCCCTTTAATTAGTTCACCCGACTACAATCGTGACTATATCCTCTACATATCAGCATCAACTATTTCAGTAGCAGGAGTTCTCATTCAAATCAACAATCATGATCATGAGAATGTCATTTACTACATTAGTAAAAACCTCTCAGGGCCACCCTTAAAGTATAATCATGAAGATAAACTATCCCTCACAACCAAAGTCATAGCGGATTCCAACCCCATGCAATACTTGCTCAGTCATTGACAAATTAATGGAAAATTTGCTCGATGGATCATTATCCTTCAGGAGTACAATCTCGATTTTCCAACACCTAAGAGAAAGAAAGATCTCGTCCTCACTTACCTCGTCACATCCTTCCCCTTCGATACTACTAGTTCCCCCATCAATACCGACTTCCCCGATGAACACCTCTTTTACATCACTTCGGATGACCCTTGGTACATAGTCCTCCTCATTTACCTTCAAACCCGAAAGTTTGGTAAGTACCTCTCATGAGATGATTGTAGTCGTATTCACCACCAGTCCCCCCGCTATCTCCTCATCGGAGATATATTATATCAACAAGGGGTCGACACCATACGTCGTCGATGCTTGACTATTGACGAGGCCAATAGAGTCTTGAACGACTACCATAACAACACGTGCGGGGGCCATCTCTCGGGGATGTCCATTGCTCATAAAATCATCCGCGCAGGTTACTTTTGGCCTACATTGTTTCAAGATTGCATTCATGCCATGAAGCGATGTGATAAATGTCAGCTTTACGCCAACAAAGCACAAGCACCACTTGCTCTTCTCCACCCAGTCATTACTGTAGGCCCCTTTTGTAAATGGGGAATCGACTTCATGACTTGTAACCCCCCATCCAACAATGGACACAAATACATCATTGTCACAGTCGATTAATTCACAAAGTGGGTTAAAGCCATGCCTACCTTCAACAACACCATTGACACTGCAACACATTTTTTCTTTAATCACATCATATCCTACTTTGGATTACCACTCCAACTAGTCTCTGATCATGAGAAAAATTTCGCGAATGAGATTTTCATCGAACTCTCATCTCGATTAGTATTCTCCCACACGTTTGCCTCACCATATTACCCTCAGTCCAATGGACAGGTTGAAGCAGTTAACAAGGTCCTCAAGACCATGTTATAGCGCAAGGTTAACAAACATAAGACCAATTGGCATCATATGTTATTTTTTGCGCTATGGGATTAACGTATGGCCGTGAAAACAACCATTGGTTTCACACCATTTCATCTAGTCCATGGGGTCGAGGCCACTCTTCCTATAGAGTGCAAAATTCCCACCTTACACACTGCAATTGAGCTATTACCCAACACTACTCCAATGGAGTAGCGTTTGCTAAACTTAGAGTCCCTGGATGAAGATCGCCGATCATCATTACAGAATAATGAGGCAGCCAAAAAATGGTCAAAGGCCACCTTTGATCACCATGTGAACCTTCACTCATTTCACGAAGGTGAACTCATCCTTTCTTATGATATCACTCACGATACCCTCGGTCATGGAAAATTTGAGTCACTATGGCATGGCCCCTACATTATCCAACATTGTCTCATTAAAGGCGCATACATCCTAGCTTCCCCTGAGGGCCTCTCTCTCAAAGAACTCATCAATGGGTTATACTTAACGAAATTTTACGCCTAAGCGTAGCCATTCTACATTAGGTTATTTATTTTATAGTGTTTTTAATCTTTTTTCCATACCTCACATCTAAACTATCATTTGTGTTATTAACAAATGCTTCCTCCACCGGCCCACCACATCGATTACACTGATGACGCCAGTCATTGGACACAAAATCTCACTTCGGCAGCTTGGGCCCTCTATTCCCCCTCACATGAACTTATCCACTCTAGCGGCATATGTTTGGGTTCAACAACCAATAACCAAGCTGAGTACACTGTCACCATTGGCCTCCTTGCCGATGCCAACCATCATTGTATTCATCACCTTAGCATCTTACTTGAATCCCAACTAGTCGTCCTCCAACTCAACAATGTGTACCATGTTCACGATCATTTCCTTTTTCGCAAATACCTGCAAGTTAAACTTTTATCTCGACATTTTGATTTCATTACATTTACACATATTCCAAGACAATTTAATCAAATTAAAGATAACCTAGCTATCATTGTACTCGATTGGCATATATCACATCAAGACACCTTTACACACACATAAACCATCAAAAGTCTGTCACAACATATAGATTAGACATCATACATAACATTAAAAAATTCTCACACACATGCGAACATCACAAAGACCCCAAAATATAGGTCCATATATATATAAATGTCGGTCAAAAGTGCCATCAAAATGTTTACATACACATAAAATACATCGTATAGAAAATCCACAGGCCAGTAAATCATCTCAGTACAAAACTGGTGTCACCAAGACAAACTGGGATCACCATCCTATTTATAATATACAAAAATACTTAGAGAGACACTCATGGTGACTCTAGAGCACCACCTCCTGGCCCTCCCTTAGGCGGTGGTGCCCCACCCACTATCGGTCCCTCTGGACCTGGAGGTAACAACTTGGTCATTGTAGCACCTCCTACTATTGCTCGCCAAACCACGGTCCACCACATTAGTGGAACTCCCACACACTACTCTAGGATGCCCTCATCCTGGATGTGCGACCACATGCCCTTAGGCACACCCTGTAGCACTGCCTCCAAGCAGTGACGAATATCCTCAAAATATCCCCTGGCCTCGGCCAGAGGAGCATGTGATGGCCCTGAACCAGGATCATCAAAACGACATCTCCTAGCCACTCTCTCATCGCTAGCTGGTCTCGCCTCAAAATCCTCATGCCATCATCTCTCTCCCACCTGCGGATCTCCCCATGGAGGCCTCACCGGACCCTGACAAGTTAACGCTCTAACCCACTCAAAATCACGCCCGTGAGGTCTCGCATCTGCACATACAAACAAACAAAGGATAGAATCAACATACATCTATACATAATACACATGCTATACTATCTAAATATCAAAACATAAAACATCACATCATACCTCGGTGGTCGAACACCTCTCCTGGAGGTAACACCATATCCGGATCACTCTGGAAGTCCACCCCACAGTACAGATACTGCAGTAGGATCTGCGACATCTGCCACCACACCTGTGTAGCCTTGGCTGTGAAAAAATGGCCACCCTCACCACCACCGTGGCGAATCAAAATCCTCTACCACCACATTAGTCGTGACTCCAGCACACTAGGTGCACCCAAAAACACTCTAGGGAGAAACATCGACACCCTCTCCAAAAACCAGGCAACCAAGATGGACCCAAAAGCAAAGTCCCCTGAGTTCGCAACCCGACACCTATTGAGATGACTTACCATATTGGCATGCATCATCAAGCCCCAGGAAAAATGCTCTCCTACCAATGCCCTCCCCATAATCCTCAGCTGACCACCATTGATCCGCTGAGTCACAAGGGACCCATAAACCCTCACAACCATCGCTACTACACAATAATGAACCGAAGCATCCATAGCCCCGATACTCACCATGGAGCCCGACATAAAGTCATCTCTCGAACAATACCTCTAGCCTAAGGTAGCCAACTTCCCATCCCTAGGTAATACGGGCTCTGCCGATAAGGGCATTCTCCGAAAAGGGAGCCCAGTCAAAAAATACACATCCTCCACCGTAGTGAAGGCTAGCTGCTCACCCCGCACCATAAAACAATGCAGATACGAACTCCACATCTAGATCAAGAACTGTAGGAGGTACTCCTGGGCCCATATCAAGGGGCACTCAAAGAACTTCAATAACCCACAAGTTGCTAAAGTGGCATGAACCGTCAGCTCCTCAATAGCCACGACCTCCCTAATCTGTGACCAGTCCCTCTCTCGCAATTGAACCGACATCGTCCCAATGATCACCTACAACCACATAATCCATTCCTAGATTATCCATATTGAACATAAACACATTAAAATATCCAAAAAATATGAGTTTTGCACCCATCAGCCTTGCCCCCAAGGTGCGGTTGTTTAAACCCACAGGTGCGCAGACATGCGCGCTTGTTCACCCGACAAGTGTGCACACATGTGTGTTTGTTCATCCCACAGGCGTGCATGGATGTGTGCTTGTCCGCCATACGGAGGCACCTTCATGCACCCCTGTCACATACACAGGTGCACATCACAATGTGCCTGTCCACCACACAGTTGCGCACCCACGCGTAGTTGTTTAGCTAACAGGTGGGCATACCATGCACGCCTATTTCCCCCTTAGGGCGCACTCATGCATGGATATATGGATAATAGGCGCGCATATTTACAGATCACCCGTGCACTGGGGGGTCCACACCCACAAAAATCTCTGTACGACCCTCCGTACAGGCCCTGCCCACAAATAGAAAACCTAATTCTATGCAAGACGATAAGACCACTAACCTAAAGCTTGATGGTCTTGAATGGGCTGCCTCATTCTCCCAGAATCTCCAAATCTCCTTTGAATATCTCTCGTCCAATCACTCTGACAGCAGGTACAAATGAGGTGGCAATGTGGGCCCTACAACTATATATAGTCCTTTTTTCCAAACTTCCAGACCCCATTCCGGGAGCTCTGGGTGTCCATTTTTCAATCCATCTTTAGCCACGGGATTAGTACCTTGTCCTCTACATCAAGACAGTCCCCGAGCCATTTTTCATCCTTATCCCCCAGGGAGCCATTTTTCTATTCCCTGTCTAGGTATGTATGCTCATGTTCAAAATTATCAAATAAATTCTTGTATGATTTTATTCTCTTCAGATATTGTTCACGACGGGTATTTGGTTTTCATGTGTGTAGGTACTTGGTCATAATACACCAACGCCACTCCTTTAGGTATATCATCAACACTAGCATGTAATCATTCCCTCTGAATCTCAATTGCATCTCCAGTCACACCCTCTGAAATTTTCCTTTAGGGTCCCCATATTCGGCTCTACAGTACCGCCACCTCCAGTGCATTTTGGGTACTGTCACCTAGTAGCAGTCTCCCCCACATGAGTTGTCCCATTCATAGACCTCTTGACACTTTGACACTCATGTTGTTTTCAACCCTTTAGTCATGGGAGTTCCAATAGTCTTACATCATGTTGTGAATCAGCCACATAATCCTTCTCCTCATTTTGTTAGCCTTCCCAATGGACTCCCAGGGCACTTCCTCACAGATTGTTTTGACTACACTCCCGCAACATCATTTACCCATCATCAGTCTGCCCATCCTTAGATTGCCATCCATACATTGCCCTACTACAGAAACCAGCCTATGGGGCCCCCCACCCTCCACTTATTTTTTCCACCAACTTGTACCATCCCTAGGCCAAGCCATTCTACACCGGGGCACCCATTTCTATATTTGCATTATCATCCCCACATATTTTTTTTCATTCTTTTTGTAAATAAGTCGTTATTTCCATCATGTTACATACATTTTCGTCGTCACCTTTGGCGACCTTCTTGGCAACCGCAACCCATGTCACCCTTGGTTGGGGCACTCCTTATCATCTCCTCCTATTGACATCATCCATAAACTCTGAGTATCCCATAGGCCACCTACCTCTGCTCTCTGAGTTTGTTCACTTTGTCCCACCTCTGGCACAACTTATCCCACGTCTTGTTGTCCCCTTGACACTCGACTTAGTTGAACGGTTCTAGCCACTTATACTTCGCATATATCCCCAACCAAGGGCATTCTTGAGTCTCGACACATCTTGACTTTGTCCATGTACCTCCTCAGTTCCTAACCTCACCTAGTAGATTCACCGAAGCCCTTTGCTTCTTGGAGTCGCGTCCCCTTTTTGTCGACATCAACATAATTTCCAAAAGGGTGACAGTATCTTGACTCTCATTACCTTTCCAATGAAAAGTCTCGGATGACACAGGGAGACCCATCATTTCTCCCTGCTGTCGTTGACCCCCATAACATTTGACTTCAACACTTTCTCATGTTACAGTGGGTCTTACTTTGCGACTATTGCAGTTGTTTCTTATCTTTTCCAAAGACCTATGAACTTGGCTAGGCTATCAATGCCTACAGAATCCATGATACTTCTTACAGGTGTCATTGCCTACTATTTAGAGTATGTTCCTCCTCAAAATTGTCCTTTTCCTTTATCACAACCGCCTCTGAGGGTGTTGCAGTTGTCTACATCAACACACAGTTTCAGTTACTATACAACACCCTTCTTTTTTAGTTACATGACATGAGCATGGGGCATGCCTGCCTCATTTGTACACAATTTATTTTACATACCTTATGGAAGGTTGGGTCCTATAGGTTCCCTTCTCCCTCCAATGGGTCACTCTTGATACTCTCACTATCACTCTTTCTTGCAAAAACACTCTCAGTAGAAAAAACATTGATGAATTTCAGCTATACGCATGCTCCTAACCTCATCCATCAGGGGGCATCTGTTATCAATGAAATTTCGTCCGCAAATGCTTATAGGAATCCAACATCTTCAAACAACTATGAGTTCACCCATGGACCAAAATTACCAAAAACAATTTTCCAAAAGGTCCAAAACTATACAACCAGTTATAAAATCAAGGTGCACTATGACTACACAGGGTGCGCGCGCACATGCGCCATCCAGAAACACAAGAAAAGCACACATGCATGACTGTGGTTGCTAAAATCTATGCACACATGAGAAATGATGCATTTATGAGATTGGTTAGCCTCCCACCCACTTCTGGTTCAGCTTCCAAGTTGATTTGACATCCAAATCTCAGCTGGATCTGACTAGGTGGTTGGTCAAAGACCTAAAAGTGCCCTAAACAACCCCTTTTCACACTAAAAGCTGGTTGCACAATACCTCAAAGTGGTGCTATAAAACAAGGCCATGGGTGCACTGCATTTTCAAGGAATTCATTTGCAAGGTTATATTGTTGCTATTCTCTCGGGGAATCCTCTTTTCTCATCAAGAGAATACTAGCATCATTCCATTTGGGCAATCCACTTCACCTTTTGAGTGGATTAGCTTGGGATTCTTTCACCATTTCTTTCAAGTTTCAAAGTTGTAAGAAGAGATCAATTGTGGGGGTCCAAGAGCCCTCCCTTGGAGGAAGAAGGGACCCAAAGTCCTCTTTCTTCTTGATGTTTTCTTTTCACTAATACAATCCTTTCCATTGGTGACATGAGTCTTATTTGTTTCTTGTTCTTATGTCCTTATGCTCAATATTTTAGTTGTTCTTTCCTTTCTTAGTTTAACTCTTAGTTTAGTCTTTTATGTTTATTTTTCTAACCCTTTCCTTCACTGTTGTCTTTCTTAGCTGACCCAACTAAGCTTGTAAGCACCTCTATTTTTCTCATTTAGGTGACAAAAGAGGCACAACACCCATGATTCTTTTTCCCTGGCTACAATCCACAACCCAAACTACCGTTTCTGGCAACCTTGCACTTGCTAGATTTGACAAGGCTCTTAAATGACCCCATCTGTCACAATCCAAGTTGGCCTCCTATGCCGACCAAGTTTTCTTCAGACATTCCAAAGTTTGAGGCCAAGCCTAATAAAGATCCTGGTGATCATGTGACTACCTTCCACTTATGGTGCTCATCCAACTCATTAAGAGCCGACTTCGTTCAGTTGCAATTGTTTCAATGCACTCTCAAAGGGAGTGCTTCAAAATGGTACATTGAGCTCGACTGCTCACGATACTCTTCCTTTGGTGAATTGGCAATGGATTTCTTGAACCATTTCCAATTACCCATGAGATACGATGTCAACACTGAGTTGTTGGCCAATTTCGAGCAGACAAAAGAGGACCATATCTCCTATCACATCCAAGAATGGAGACGCCAGAAGAGTTTATTAAAAGTGCCAGTCCCACAAACATTCCTTCTAGAGTGGTTCCTTAAGTATTTAGTACCCCAGTTATCTAAAGACATCACAACATCCAAAGTGTTTTCTGAGGAAGACGCGATAATGAGAGCACAACAACTAGAGCTAATTTACTCTCAGTCTGGTTTACTCTACGATATTTTTCCAGATGCATCGAGGTCAATCCTTAACAAAACTAGGAAAAGGTATGGACCACATGTTGATGGCATTATTGGTTCAGCACAAACCAAGCCCACCGATCCATTGTCAAATTAATTGCAACAATTGTTGATACAATAGACATTAGCCATCCAGACCACTGGTTCGGTTTCTCCCCCTACCTAAAAGTTAGATGTACACAGTGTGCACACAACAAACCCAAAGGCCACCCAACAGCCTAAAGGAAAGAAGAAACAACGGAAAAAGGGTATGGGGGATAAGAAACTAACTGATAATGCTAGCAGGGGCGACACTGAAAAGAAAAAGTCAAAGTATCCTTGTAATGTTTTCAAGGAAGACCACCCAACCCATCAGTTCCCTCGGCTTGCGGAGGCCCAGAAGTTATTGGCACAACAACAACCTGTCATGTTAACGAACCCATTCCTACATGGGAAAAATCCAACTCAAGCCTCCTCGAGTGTGGAAGAGGGCAGTCAAGGACCCCCTCCATACTTGAGTAATCGTTCTTCTGCAAATGCGTATATGATGAAAGGTGATGCCTATATAACAACTAGAGCACATGATTACGAAATGCCAGGAACCTATGAGAAGGGTAAAGAAGCCAAAAACCCACCTCTTCCTCTTCAGATTGAGAATACATTAGGAAAAACAACGATGCACATCCCAAAAGGCGCGTTCAAAAAAGATTCTTACAACCCAAACACAAGGGCCTCCCAGAACTACTCTGTGGTGGAAGATTTATCACAAACGCCTTGTGTGATGTCTGCTTTGGAAGTCCTCCAGATTTTCCCTTCCTAGAGAAAGGACTTGTTAGCTGCCTTAGGATCTACCGAGACTTGTAATCTGGGAATGATCATGCTTGATACGACCAACTTAAAACCTTGTCTTCCCTACCACATAGCTTTTTAGATAGTCATGGATTACACCAAGAAAACTTTTACCCAAAATATTTTCCATACAGTGATTGATGAGGGAGCCTCGACATGCATGATGTCTTTGGAATGTTGGAAGGCCATCGACCAACCCGTTTTGTCTCCGTGACCCACTCTTCTTACATCTTTTGACGGTCATTCTTTCTGAACACATGGGATCATTCCCTCTTTCCCCATGTTGTTAGGGGGGGAAATTGTGTTCGTCGAAGTTGAAGTGGTTAGTGCATCTCTCGACTACAATATTTTGTTATGAAGGAGTTGGACCTATTCTATGCAAGCAGTGGTCACGACAGTTTTTTGGGTCTTGTTGTTTCTTCATGAGGGCCAAATTGTGGCCATTGATCAATTATCCTTCTCTCGTCCTGAACCTTCATTGGGAGTCTCCATGGTCTTGATGATTGATAACCCTCAACCCGACGTCGTCAACGTAGGGGTTGGTTTGTGCCCACCATTGATGGGTACTTTTGATTACCCGCCTCTGATTGACAATGTCCATTACATGACGACTTTCCCCGACTAGCCTTAGGCTGAAAATTTTCAAATCTTGTCGTTTCACACGATGTACTTTGATGATCCATGGAATATTCCTTCCCCATCCGCTATGATGGAAGGGAAAGAGAACCATGGCATGGCCATGCCTTTTTCCATGGCATAAGTTGCATACTCGATAATTCAATGAGCTTCTGCCGACCCCGATCCAACTCTAGCACAAGAGTTAGATTCGGTGCTCGAGCCTATTTGGGCTCAAGGTTCCCTTGTTGATACAGATTATTTAGACTTAGTCTTACCTTCATACGAAGATATTATTGAGGCAATGACTAGTTTGGACAGACCTTGAGATGATCTTCATCATAGATATTACTTCGTTCCAGAGTTAAGACGAATTGAAGCAGGACACTTCACTCTAACTATGAATGGAGATAAATATTGTCCTATGAATCCTTTGAAAATGCACGCAGTTTATATTGAAGGAAAAATGGAAACAATAGTTTAAATGATACCTATTGACATCTCCAAATCCCCTCGCATCATGGAGAATATCTTCATCGGAGTAGATTTCTCCCCCAAGGAGATTCAAATCTACACGTATTTATTTAAAGAATTATGTGATGTGTTTTCCTGGTCTTACGAGGAAATTCCAGGAATAGATCCAAGAATCATCAAACATGAAATCATGACTTATCCTGATGCCAAACTGGTCCGACAGAAGCTTCGTTCAGTCAATCCTAGAAAAGAAATAACTATCAAGGCTAAAGTAGAGAAACTACTTAAAGTTGGTTTCATCTACCTTGTCCAATTGACTCAATGGGTGTCAAATCCCATGCCAGTCAATAAAAAATAGGGCACGATTCACGTATGTACAAACTTTCATGATCTGAATAAGGCCTGTCCAAAAGATAATTTCCCCATGCCATTTATTTTCCAGATAGTTGATGAATGTGCAGGATGTGAATCCTTTTCATTCATGGTTGGTTATTCAAGATACAATCAGATACAAATCAAACCCGAAGACCAACACAAAACTGATTTCATCTGTCCATGGGGTACATTATATTATCGTAAGATGCCTTTTGGTCTGAAAAATGTTGTAGCTATGTTTCAGTGGGCCATGAATTTTTCTTTCCATGACCTCAAACACATAGTCGAGGATTATCTCGATGATTTAGTGTCATGATCTCGCAAGAGAGATGATCATCTGACACACCTCTGACTTATCCTTGAACGGTGTCGCTACTACTGAATCCACTTGAATCCAAACAAGTGCAGTTTTTGCGTCACATCAGGTCATCTGTTAGGTTTCATCATTTGGACAACATGGATCATGGTCAATCCTCTAAAGGTTGAGACAATAGTTCAATTGCCTCTCCCATGCACCATACATCAACTTTAGAGTCTGTAGGGAAAAGTGAATTTTTTACGGTGTTTCATCGCAAACTATGTTGAGATCAAAAAGGGTTTTATGCATTTATTGAGGAAGGATGTTCCTTTTCATTGAGACGAAGCTGCTCAATGCTCTTTCATAGCGTTTAAAATCACCCTCATATCAACCCCTCTGCTTCAGCCACCCAATTATAATAAATATTTCTTATTGTACTTGGTTGTTGCAGAGTCAACCATCGGTATGGTCTTAGTTCAGGAGGATGATTTTCTCTCAGAATACATGATTTATTACCTGAGCTAAGGCCTATTTGGACTAGAACTCAATTATTCTCATATTGAAAAACTTGCGTTGGCAGCAACCCATGTTGTTCAATGGTTTTGTCATTATATTTTGTTTCACAAGACCACCATCATTGCCATCATGAACCCATTTCAATACGTATTAACATGATAAGTCATCGAATCCAAGATTAGTAGATGGATAGTTATCCTCCAGGAATTCGACTTGGAGTTTGTTTTGGAAAAATCCAAAAATTCGATGGTCTTCACGGAACTCATATCGAAACTTCCGATCGAATCAAGTGATGTTATACCCAATGAGTCGCCTATCAAAGGAGACATGTTTTTGATCACGTCTTCTGACCCCTGGTATGGAGATTTCCTTGTCTATCTCCAGACTTTGAAGTGTCCCACCTCGACTTCTTGTGATGAGCGTCGTCGTATACGCCATCAAGCTAAGAACTATCTCATACTCGAGGACACATTGTATCATCGAGGTGTAGACTGCATCCTTCACCGATGTCTCACTCATGAAGAAGAAAAAATCATGCTTAACAATTGCCACACTGGATCATGTGGTAGTCACTTGTCCGGGTTGGCAAGAACCCAAAATATTCTACAAGCCAGTTACTTCTGGCTGACATTAATCAAATATTGTGTTGAATCGGTCAAGAAGTGTCACTCGTGTCAGATCTTCTCTCGAAATATGAGGGCACATCCTGCTCCCATTTTCCCGTTATTACCATGGGTCCTTTCACTAAATGGGGGATTGATACACTACATGCAACCCCCCTTCAGTAAGGGGGGACTGCTATATCATTGTAGCAGTAGACTACTTCACCAAGTGGGTTGAAGCTATGCCAATGTTCAAAGATGACGGGGAAACAACAACCCTCTTTTTGTTCAACTATATAATAGAAAGGTTTGGCATCTTGAGAGAGATTGTCACTGACCATGGCAGTCACGTTCAGAAAAAAATGATGATCGAGTTAATGTCAAATCTTGGGTTGTGGCAGGAACATTCATCACCCTACTAACCCCAAGCAAATGGTCAGGTGGAAGCTGTAAATAAATATATTTAAACCATTCTACAATGAACAATAAATTTGGCCAATTCAAATTGGCATTTGATGTTATATACGACATTATGGGCTTACTGAATGTTTGTTAAGAATGCAATCGGTTTCTCACCTTTTCAACTTTTTTCTAGGCTGGAAGCAGTCTTTCCCATAGAATTCCAGATCCCATCGTTAAATTTGACAGTACAGTTACTGACATACACTTCACCACTTGAAGAGTGATTACTATACCTCGAATAGGTCAATGTACAATGTCTTGATAAGAGGATACATGCCCTTGTACAATCTCCCTCAGACTCAGACTAGGCACCCTATCGAAGAAGAAATCACAAAGGATAGTACCAAACCCAAATTTTATGTGCCTCCGCATCCGACACTCTATCAACTGATTTTTAATGCAATCTAGTAACATAGTACTCCAGTCAAAAAGTTGTGCATTTAAGCACTAAACCACACAATTCATGTGTGCCCGGGAAGCTTGGTGTAAAGATGTGGATCCAATAATCTGCCCAATAAGTAGAACTATTTATTTTAGCGATAGGTTTCTGATCTTATGAACCGGCACTTGAGTGCCCACCATTTTAGTACCTACCTCGCAATGGAGGTTAATAAACTCCGCTATATTTTGAGGCCCAGAAGGAAAAGTACAAAATTTGACTGGTTCCCCTCTCCTTGCGAGGCCAGTCAGAAAGTAGATATCTTCAGTCGTTGGAGTCAACGACTGTCCCTCAAGCATGAATGCCTCCACATCCGAGTGCCAGTAATCAATCAAGGCATTCAACAGCCTAGGTTGTGCCCACATAAATTCACTTTGGAAGAACTTAAATAAGCCACATTGAGCTAGTGCAACTAAAACATCAGGGTCATCTGAGACCGCAAAATCAAATTCCTCATGCTCTCTCTCCCTCTGATGGACATACATCCTACAATTGAAAAGTCCAGGGGGGATTATCCCTTTCTTTTTTTATTTTTTTCTTATCTTAGAGGGTATACATGGGTTGTAATGCACACAGTCATGTGTGCACATGTGCACACACAAGATATCATAAGACAACCCACGTATACGTAGGGACAACCTTTTTAAAGGTCAGCGCCCCCTCAAAAAACAAAAATAAATGCTTAAATGAAGTATTGAAATGCAAGGGGGGTTAGTAGGTACTTACTTGGTCCAATCAGAAGTTCGTTCCATCCACCGAAGCTCCCATAATCAATTATTTTGTCAAAGGGGTGTTTTTGGCTCGACAGTCAATTTCTTAATTAACAATGGTGATAATGAGTTGCCAACTTCTATTTATAGACTTTTTGGGCCCCTTTTTGTCATTTTTTGGACCCTTTTGTCATTTTTCCTAAATTGAATATCATTTAGTATGGTTCAGGAGTTTTCTATGGATGGTTATGATAAGTATTACTTTGGGTATTAGGAAACGTTTTGGAGATTTGGGTCTTTTTAATGGTCCTTTGGTAAAAAATCATTTTTACAACTTGTTGCATTTAAGTTAGGATTCCACCTCCACTTTCTGCATCTCGTTGTCTTTATCACTACGCCATAGGATCGACCCCACCAAGTTGTGACACAGAACCCTCATTGCTTTTTTAGAAGTGTAAAAGGAACCCACATGGAGTCCATAGTTAAGCTCTTTCCAGACTCCCGAAAATTGAAAAGATCTCTGACTGACCTTATTCTTTCACACTCGTTAAATTGGTCCAGAAGAACATTCTTGACAGAGTCCATAGTTAAGCTCTTTTCAGACTCCTTAAAAATGAAAATATTGTCGAGTGATATTGTCTTTGTCACACTTGTTAAAAGGATTTTGAATAGACGTTTGGTAGGTGCTAGTTTACCCCTTTTTCGAACCAACTAGACTATCTTCGAAAAAGGTACCCCCATGGAGTCTCCTTTTACGCTTTTTCAGACTCTCTAAATATGAAAAACCGCTGATCTTACCTTCTCTGGGCTCGTTAAAATTACATTGAAGGACGTTATCATTGCGTGTCTTATTAATTGCATTTTCATACCTGCATCTTTGGCCTAATGATGGCTCCATGTTTCTCTCAACTGAACCATATGAAGCATTCCTTATACACAAGCCCTGTATCACTTTGCCTCTGCGTCTTGACACCTTTGGCCCATGGAGGATTTTTCCCGAGTGTCATTTTCCTGCATATGTCCCTTTGCCCTGAGCATCCATGTGTTCCGTGCATTTGTAACTAGTATGTCTGCGACACTCGATTCTCCTTTGTAATGTAACATTATTTTATTCCTTTTCAAACTTTCCAAAATTATTGAAAAAGACAAAAAAATCAAATATACCCCAAAAAGAGGAGGGGAAAAGTATTTTCTTTTTATTGGCAACACAATGAGTCGCCCTTGGAAAAATCAAATCCTTTTGTTTGTTTGTCAAGCCTTGGGATTTAACATGACCTTAGGAAGTTGTTATCACTACATAGAGTTGTGTCCTCCTCCATTTGGTTATTCTTTAAAACATATGGAGAGTTTGTGGTGCCTCCTACATCGTGAACTTATGTCAAAATATCATGTTGCCCGAGTCTCATCTTTTGTCGTGTTATTGTTCGATTGAATTTATTACCAATATTGAGTCATCCCCCTCTACAGATTGTCTCTTACCCTCATTCCTGGTCATCCCGGAAGCCTAATCAAGTCTTTGTTCGAAATCCATGAACCCTCAACCTGATCATCAAAATCCTCTAGTCCATTCCTGACAAGCCGTCAAAGACCTCTAGGTAGTGAAGTTGTACACTCATATTAAAATCCTACCCAAGTTGTGAATATTTTGAATTTGTTGCTCGAGCTGTGAAGGCCTCATCTATAGCCATTAGGCCTTATTCTCTTCTTGAAGACATATACTATACATGTATATCTTTTTTTTATTCTGAGATGTAGATCCGCTGTGTATTGCTCGTGGCTAGACTTTATATAGTTATATGACATGGATCTATAGTGTATTTGATTGGTAGCCATGATTTTACTTCATTCCAAGCATGGGTATTCTCACCTCGGTGAGACAATTGTTATTTTGCAGATGGCACCTCCCAAATTTTTTTCCCTGGGTCCACTTGTTTGTACGTTGGTAAAGATTGATAGTGTATTTCGGCCATCCGATGCTCTTTTGACCTCACACATTAGGAGGCATCTGTTATAACCCTAAATTGCACTAGACATGCTTACTTGGCATCAGGCCATCTCATTTTATTTCTTTTCCAAGCCACTATTGAACAACTTCTTAAAAAACACCCTTTTTAAAGGCATACACGCCCTACTCCACTACTGCACGCATGTGTACGTTGGTTGACCCACTACAATGTGCGTTTACCTAAACAACATGAAAAATGGAAAGTTGCAGATGAAACACACAGTTTTGGGTAAGTTAACTAAATCATTTGACCACCCATATCTGGTCACTCGACCAAATACCTATCCCTTTCTAGCCTATAAAATAAGGGGTAGGGGTCCCATTTGGAAGGAGGAAAATAATAGCAAAGAAACTATACACGATTTAGCATTCCCGTTGCCCCAAAATTTTGCAACTATTGTGTGAAGAGAAGCATATGCAGAAGTAGTTGGAGCACAGTTGAAGAGGAGCCCAGGACCATATTTGAGGAGCAGTGGTCGATCTCACTATTGTAAGGTTACTCTTGTGAGATTAATAAAAGAAGTACTTTTCCCGTCCCACCATATGAGATTGTCAATATTTAAATTTGATTATATTTTGATAGAATCTCTAACCCATTAGTTTATATATCATATGCATGTGGAGTTCTTTATTTTTCATTTATGAATGCAGGTCAGCATTGGGAGGAGAGTTGCAGTCAAGGAGTGACCAAACGTTAAAGGGATCGACATCAAACACAAAAACTAAGGTACATTAATTTGATCTCTTTAACTTTGTATTTGCATATGAATAATGGGTTTTATGATTGGGATGTTGGTAAGAAGTAGGAGACTTTAGGTCATTTCTACATGCCTGATAAAACCCTTAATGCTAGTCCGTAGGAGGGATTTCCCACCCATAACACTGCTCCCATGCCTATCAATCAAATTGTCCAAGCTTCCCCTATCCACTCACCAGTTCAGTCTACACATGAAAGAAAAAGGTTGAAAACCGAGGCCCACCATGCCCCTGACAAAGGAAAATCCACTGCTTCCCCTTCCTCACCCTCAAATGACTCTGATAAATCCATGTCCTTTCGCATGAATTTGAGAGATGATTGCTCTCATGTGATCAGTGAGATTAGGCCTAAACATTCCACACAACCTTAGGAAAATTCAGAGAGATCGAAAGGAAGGTGACCACAAGAACAAGGGAAAGATTGCCTCTCAGAGTGGAAAATATGGATTTTAAGTTTTTATTTATTAATTGTTGAGAACAGTTGACTTATGAAATTTTGGACAACACACTATTTTTTGGATATATGGGTAATATATTTTTGGAAATAATTTCAATTATCATTGAGATAAATTGTCAATATGAATGTGATGATGGGAGTTACAAGGAGGGATGTTTTGTTTTTATTAAATAGTTGTGTTATGACTGTTAAAAGCTAAATGGAGTCACAAGGGGTCCAACCTACTAGTTATTATTTATTTACAAACTCTTATTATGATTTATTACCTTTCCCCATTAACTAAAAAGTTGGTTGAGTTTTAGTTAACTTAACTAAGGAAGTATTTCAACTACTTCAACCAATTCTAGTTTGCTTAAAGGAAAAAGGAAAGGGAGGAATAAAGGGAGAATAGAAGGAGAAGCATACTAAGGTTTTCTCTTTGGGTTTTTGTTGAGATAATTCAGTTTTAATTCATTCCTTAATTCATTAGAAGCCTATTTTTTTTTATGATAAAAGGGTCCTATTGTAGAAAACAAGATTCAGGGATGAATTACATCATTCAGACACTTGTTTTTTGATGCAGGAGCATCTCTCCACATCATCCAGCCAACCATCCAGCCACGTCGAGCGTGTGCATTCAAAGCTGAAGAGAGAGGCGCAGTCCTCATTTAAAATCTTGAATTGAATTGAATGTAATTAAATGTCTAGGCTGGTGAGCCATAGAGCCATGCCTTTGTGCAGGTTGTAGATAAGATCAGCCATTAATGTTTGTATGGCTGAGATCTAGATCCAGATGCTGGACTAGACAACCCATTCAATGTAATTGAATAGGGTAGGTAGGTTGGAGGGAAGTGCTTGAAGAGCCCCCTCAGGCAAAAGAGATTTTAGATTATCTCATTTTGGGGAGTAGTAAGTCGAGAGACGAGAGTAATTTGAGTTGTAGAGCCAGAGAGTGCTCAGGAACACCTTGTAAATACAGGCATTTTCCATATTTAATACAAAGAAGCAGTTTTTCCTGCATGTAATCTGTGTTGAATGAATGTCTGTGAGTGTTCCATTGTATGCTATGAATGTATGTTGTTATCATGCATTTGCAGGAGTGTGTTTCATTTCAAGTGAAGGTCTTTGAGGCTTCACACCAGGAGGGTGTGACAAAACACTGCGGGTTCTAATAGCCGTGCACAGAGGATGCATTTCTGAACACTGTGGGTTCAGACAAAGACGTGTTGTGGCACAAGAACTGGAATCAACAACAGGTGAAGACATCAAGGTTTCTGAACACCTTGGAGGCAAGGTTGTGTATGAGAGAAACAGTTGCAGACAGGATTCTGCTAAGGATTCTGTAAAGCTTTGCAAGGTGGGCATTGAGCATATGCATAGTGGTGCAATGAAAAGAACTCTGTTGTGAGTTCAAAAAGGAAACATAATCACTGAGGATTTTGAGAGCTCTTCCAGGTGGTCATTGAGCGAGTGAAAGGAGAGGATACTTTTCCAGGTGGGCATTGAGGTATTGTGCAGACAGGTACAGAAGAAAAGAGAACTCTTTGATTTCCGTGATTTGAAGAAGAATCCACTGAGGAATCTTCACAAGGTTGTTGAACACCCTGAAAGGCTCAACAAGAATTTGCTTGAGCATAAGGATAGCTAGGAGGGAATCCATATTTATCCATCTAAGGGAGAAGGGAAGAAATACAAAATCCCTTAGGGTTCTGAGCATGTGAGAATCTCAGGAGAGATAGCCCGTTGTGTGTGTGAAGACTCTGCAGAAGCACAGATGTTGGAATCCTTTGAGGATTCGGGAGCAAAGCTCAGGAGGAACAACACTATAGAAGAGGGTAGGTGAGGACTCAGAGTGAGAAGTTCGCAGAGGAGAAAGAGATCAAAGGTTAAGGCCTTTGGCTTTTGAAATTCTCCCAAGGTTGGGAAGAAAGTGTGCAAGCTCAGTAGGGAGCACAGTAGCCATCAGATCGACTAGAGAAGAAGATCTGGACCGTTGGTTTCTACGTCCAGGAGAAACTTAGGAGAAGCCTATAGAAGGGAGAGATCGTGAGCTGTTGGATCTCATTTAGGAATCCTGTCACCGTCAGTTCGGACAGGAGGTGCATGGGGTTTAACCCTTCTCATGCCAGGCAGAAGTCCCGACAGGTATCGGGATATCGAAGTTCATGATATCGAGGATATCGAGGACGTGAGAAGAGTCACTCGACACCAGGAACCCCGAATCAACGAGATTTGATCTGGACCGTTCGTTTGGGAGCGGATGCATGTCATGAGATTACCCACATCTGGGACTCGGGCATCGGAGGTTGGAAGAGGAAGTCTTTCGACTTCACGAGTGGCGAAAAGGCGAGAGCTCTGTGTTTTGGGCCTAGCTGACGTTACATCAGGATATCGGCACTTGGGATATCGAAGTTCTCGAGGGTGAGAAATTTGGGACATTTCAAGTCTTGAAATAGTGAGGATTGACCCGAACCATCCATTCACTTGGGACGCATGTCAAAGATCTGAAGAAAGTCGGAGTTCGACATTTCACGAGTCCTGAGGACAAGGCACCCGGGACACTTGAAGTCGCGAACAATGAGAGGTGATCAGGACTGTCCATCAGTTGGGGACGCATGGAGGAGATTTGAACGTTCAGGAGATTTCCTGAAAGGAAAAGTCATCCATCGTCGTATCGCAGATCGGGATATCGA
Source organism: Picea glauca (assembly GCA_000966675.3). Lineage (NCBI taxonomy): Eukaryota > Viridiplantae > Streptophyta > Pinopsida > Pinales > Pinaceae > Picea > Picea glauca. The sequence goes on from JZKD02S1866929.1 coordinate 296,931, forward strand.
GAATCCCATGGACGTGGGGTTTATACATTTCGGCATTGTGATGTCTGAAACCCCGACAGGAGACAAGGTTGCAATCTTGTGAAATAGTGGTCACGTGGACCAAAGGTCTAGCCTGGAGGGCTAACAGAAGTTGGAGTGCATCGAGATTCAGAGGATTGGGAATCTCGTGGGCCAATGCATTGTGGCATTTAAAAGCTCAAAACCCCGGCGAGAGGTAAGACTGCGGTCATGGGGATAATGACCGTATGGACCAGGGCATAGCCAGGAGGGGATAAGGTGCATAAAGGAGTGCATCGGTAAATCAGTGATTGGGAGTCCATGAGGACAGGGAACTCTTGACGACGGGGATCACGAAACCCCAAAACCCAAAACTGAGTCGGGGAAGATCACGACTTAGTGCAGAAAATCCATGTGGGTAAATTAAGGACCTGTGGATCGGGTTTTTAGCAGAGATTCCATGAAGGAATCGAAAGAGCCACTTCAGATCATGAATGAATGAAAATGATCCTTTGAGTAGGAGAGTGACAAGGTGGTGTGGTTGTGAATCATCTGCATCATTTTTCAGAGGTGTTGATCTATCTTTGATAGTCTGTGTAGACTTGTCTATTTGTGAATTAAATTTCATGACTTACAAAGGCTATTGTGCAGAGTCAAGTGGGAAGCAATATGTGGCAAGTTGATCCAAATTTTAAAGTTCAGTTTTTTACTTTATGTCAGAAGTCCTTTTGTATGTTTCATCGGGGACGTCTAAGTTTGACTTTGGTCCAAAACTTCCTTAAGAAATTTTGTAAATAGAACGATTCTTTGATGAATTGGAATGAAATATAGGATTTCTTTATGTCTCATCTATTTTTATTATTGACTTGGTGTCTTTACTTCTGTCTCTATATTTATTTCAACATCTATTATGTTAAGAAAATCACATAAATAATGAATTTTTCAGCAAGCTTTTATTTATAGAAAAACCAACATAAGCACTTGTAATCGATACTTGTGAGTTAGGATATTGATTTTGATGGATATAAACATAGGGTGATAATCCCATATATCTTTATTTAGCTAAGAAGCATCTGAAAATGCTTGAGTAAGATCATTTCATATCTTTTCCTCAACATTTATTTTGGCAACCATACTGGGGAGATCTTCAATATCTCTTTGGTTATTTTTTATGCTTGATTAGCATCGAATACATCTATTTTTATGTTATTGATTCTTTGACTTTTTTATTTCTTAATGAATGTACCTGTTGCAAGGAAGCCCAATATTGAGCCCAGTGTTCAAGATCAGACCAGCAATGCATTGAATCTTTTTAACCCATTTTTGACATTGCTAATACTCGAGATGAGCTTAATCATTCATGGGCAGCAATTGAATGAGATATTAGTACCCAAGAACATTGGGAAGCTAGATGTAGACAACCTAGAAATAAAAAATAACCTTCTTGTTCCTTCATCTTTGGCCTTCCTTTCATGTCCTTAGACTCTCATGTTTCTAGGAGAAGAAGAGGCTTATCACCCAAAATTAATCCTATTGTTGAAATAGGAAGAAGGAACATTGTGTTATCAACCCAGCAAAGTGCTCTAAGGAGAACTTTGTCTGATTCATCCAGTTCGTCTTTCTCTTCCTCACCTATCATCCACAAGATGGCATCTAGTGGTGGCTCTGGTGGCACTGGAAGCGATTCCTCCTCTTAGTTGTGAGCTTCATCAGTGATTGGTAGCTTATATAGCCACTGTATCCTTGTCCAATCTACCACCAATCCCACCAAAGTCATAAAAAATTATGGGATTTTCCAATTTGAAGAAGATGCCACAACCACACCGTGGCATGTTTCATCTCCTCTTAACCTATCACCTGCTACTCATCCACTTCCTAAATTCAAAGAGCATCTTCCTAGGTTTTTTGGAAATAACACTGTCATCACAAATGCACACCTAGTGGCATTTTGTAATGCTTTTCATAACATAGGATCCAATGAAAACGATACTTGCATGCACTTATTCATCAATTCCTTGGAAGGAAAGGATACGACCGATTTTTTTGACCTTACTCCTAATATTATGTCTACTTGGGAGGAGTTATTCTACTAGTTCAAGTCCACCTATGGGCAATCTAAAATCCCAGTTGAGTAGTTATGGGAGTACAATAGCATCACCTATAAGGATGGTGAAACAATCAATCCCTTCAACTTGCATTTCACTAAGTTATACAATCAAATTCCTGAACTCATTCGACCTCAGAACCAAGCCTCTTTCATGCATTACTACAATGCATTACCTTCCCCATATCATCATAGACTTGAGGAAAATTCCATTGATAAACTCGGTTCTGCTCTGCATACTTGTTTAGAATCTCAGGAACAACTTGAAAGAACATGTCTTCCTTAGGGAGAATCAGTTAAACAGACATAAATGTCCACCCTCTTACAGCTAGTCCAAGACATGAAAAATCGTATGATAGCATATGAGCGAAAATGAAATGTCTCCCATCTCACCCCTGGAGATTCATCCTCTTTTGCACCCCCCTTTAGAAATCCAATTGAAAATAATTTTCAGCCTAAAGCTACCTTTCCTCGAAGTTGGTGTAACTTTTGTGAGGAACACCACGAGGAAGCCACATGTGAGGTAAGGAAGAGTTCCAGAGATAAGATCTTTGGTAAAAGACCAGAAACTACCATCATTGTCCTAGATTTTTCAGAGCCAGAAGATTTCATGATCATCAATACTAAGAACAATTCCTACGCTCCCAAGGGAAAATATGATCCTCCCTGCAACTCTTCTAGCCTGATCTCATCCTCACTAGCTACTACTGTTCAGGTTCCTAAAGTTTCTGATAGTCAAGGAATTACCTCCCCTCTCCCCTCTTCCAAATACAATATTATGAATCAGTTGGCCAACATCAAAGCATATGCAACCCGTCTGGACATGGTTTTCGTCCTTTAACAACATAGGCATCTAAAACTATTCATGGAAAGAAAATATTATGTTGTATACAACCTCTCTAAAGAGGTAAATGAAGAGTATTCATCTGTAAATAAAGTAAGCGTACATAACTTTAGATACCCTGTACAAAATCCCCATTTTTATATTTCTATAAAGATTATGGATAAGATCGCCCATTGTTGCCTCATTGATGGAGGTTCAGGCCCAAGTGTGATGTCGAATATTATTATGGAAGAGCTAGGTTTTTCTTGTACAAATGAAAACGTTAGGAGCATGATCTCTTATAATAGTCTACAAAAAATGACCATTGGTGAGATTAAAGATGTGACCTTAGTTTTATGCGCACACCTTGAAATAAGGACAACCCTTAACATTAAGGTAATTGATATTCCAGTAAGAAATTACTCAATCATCTTTGGAAGAGATTGGCAAGCTTTGATGGGTGGATACCTCTCACTCAACGAGACACACTTATCCATCCCTCATAATGGTAAAAACATTATAGTCATTAGATATGGAAGGATTTCACCTTACATAGAGAGTGTTCCACAACCTAATGTGAACTATATTGAAGAGGACCTAGGGGTGTATTCCATATTTGTTGAGGAGGATAAAATTCCCTTGGAACAAATCGATTTAGATGATGGTATGTGGAACATGAACTTTGATGCTTCATGATCTAGTGAAGGTAACGAAGTTGGCATAATCTTGTACTCTCCTGAACAATTAGAAGAAAGAATGGATCTAAATAAAGTTGATAGAGATAGTGAAAGATATGTTATTCCTATGCATAGAAAGAGATTTTGGACTAACAAGTGGACACAAGAACCTAGAAAGATTTTTTGCAAATTGCAAGTCCATCATTGTGATCCCAGTGCACAGTATAGGAAAGGTTGGGGATCGTTTAAAAGAAAGAGAGGATTGACACTATGTTATAATTGCAGAAGATCGGGACATCTTGCTAAGGAATGCCCTGGTAGAGGTCCTATTTGTCTTTGCTATAAATCTATTTGTCATGAGGTTGAGGATTTCCCAAAGATGATTTATAAAGTTGAAAAGATGAACATGAGACAAGAAAACTATGAAGAAGGAACTAAGGATATGTTAGAAAACCAAAAAGAATCAAAGACTATGTTTTTACAGCTGAAAGAAACATTGAATGATCACAGAGACATCAGTTTAATCGAGATCTTAAAAGAGAAGCAACACATAGAAAAAAGAATAGGAGACTTCGACATAGACTGTGTATTGGATGAAGAGACACACATGAATATTATGCCAAAAAGCACTTGGGAAATTTTGGGAAAGCCTGCTATGATACCTTCATTGGGAAAGATAGGCTTGTTTAAAGGAAAGATGATAACGCTATGTGGAAGAGTTACTAATGTATCTATGATTTCCCATGAAACATCAACTAAAGAAGAATTTGAATTCATTAGGTTTGTTGACAACAGCGACCCTTTTTCACTTTTGTTAGGAAAGACTTGGATTGAAAAGGGTCAAATTAGAAGGAAATGAGAGGAAGAGGCTACAGAACGGAAAAATAAAGAATTAAGGGACTTCATGGCTAGAATAATAGAGCAACTAATACAAGAACAAGAGGATACGTTGAAACAACAGAGGGCAAGATAAATAGCTTTCAAAGTTGAAAAAATGCAAGAATGCTTAAAGCACCTGTCCATGCAAGAAAGAAGTGCATCCACCCTAGAAATAGTAAGAGAAGAGATAATACCTTTGCACCCTTTGGAAGAGCATCAGCAGTACGAAGTTACTAGGATAAGAGAAAGTAAGAATAAGAATGGAAAAAGGAATCCAGAGACTCAGATCATAGGAAATAAGGCAAGAAATCTTAGTAAGAAGAGAGCAAAGTTAGAAAAACTACAGGAAGTTCCAAAGAAGACTTCGCAGAAGGTAGGCTTGTAGAAATTGAACCTCGCTGGAATAGCAAAACTGCACAAAATGGGACTTTGCCACGATGAAGCTATATGACCGTTGAAGGCATCCCGACCATTAGAATGACCCTCTAGAACGGATAGAAACACAATTATTGATGGAAATATTGTCATTGGATCATTTAGACTACGCCATAATGAATGGATGCACATTGATGGATGTGTTCCTGCTCGTTAAAGGAAGTCGTTATGACGTTTCGTATTTAACCCGACAGATCCTGCACCCAGACCAATTTTTGCAAACTGAGATATCCGCACTAAAAAATAACTAATTCCCTATCGTGTTGTGTTTTTTACACCTTGCCATTATTTTTATTACCTTGATTATCCGTTTGCCTACCCGATTTATTTTATTACAAGTGTGAATTTCAGGTGAACATAGCATAGTAGAGAAGTCGATGGAGTAAATTCTTGTGGATCTCATGAATGAGAAATTCATTTATGTAGGACTACAAGCATCTTCGACTAGCGTATTGCAAGCATCCCCATCGACTAGACGATGTTTTGGCCGTGCTGCTGAGAAATGAAGCAAACACCACGATGATCTGGATAATTCAAAGTAGATCCCATCGGTCTTGCCAGACTACATCCTGCCTTTGACTGGCATGGTTAAACGCGACAGTGTCCCATGTAATTTCAAATCCACGTTGATCACTACGTACCTCCCGAAGGGTATACACACAGTTGGACCCCAATTGGGACTGATCCCATCTCTCAAGATTAGTGACTTCAACCTCGAAGACTAGAAGAACTATGCGATGCTCACACCACATAGGTAATTGATGAATATGATTGGGAAGAATCCCAAGATAGTCTCCCATCCATGGATTAAGGATCTTGTGTGCTCCTCGATCTTGAACATGATGAAGATCCCCCACTTCGAATGACATTAGGAGGTTAATGCTTGCATTAAACTCCTCCTGTCATGTACCATGGAGGGTATTTTTGGCTTGACAGGTGTGCCACTGTGGATCTGATGTTGATCCATCTCATTACAAGACTAGGCATGCAGGGACTGGACCCTCACCAATTCTACCTAGGGAAGGCTACAGACCGTGCCCTAGCCCAGCGTATAAAGTAAGCCTATGGCGATGTAGAGAAGGGGAAGTGAGGCTACAAGGTATCCTCCATCTAGGATGGCACAATATGCCTAGATTTTTAGCTTATAATGGGCAAGCGCATTAGAAATAACAAGACGACATAAGTCACAGGGTTCATAGTGGACCTTGCAGGGAAGTGTGTCGAAGGAATGTAGATGACCTCGATGAGTTACCTCATCAACAAGTTGGAGAAGGACTTTCACGAAGCATGGGACCAAGGGTACCAGTTTCATTTCAGTTGGTTACTAATTTTAATTACATTTGTCTCTTGGTAGATGCCGGAGGGAGCGACATTTCCTGAAGTCGATCCATCAGAGCCGTTGGATGCAAGGTTATCCACCTTGTGGTACATGAGTGATATGGTGAAGAAGTGGAAATTGAATGCAGTGTTCCATGCCTACTACATACAACTGATGCACGCCATTGAATCATTCCCCTGAATGACCTCGAATACCTTTCATCAATACAGACCCTTCGCGAAGTTCCATGTAGAACGACAATTCATCTACATCACCGTGCACATGAATGATAGTAAGGAGGAGATGCAGTCGAATATGCAGATATATCTGACCCCAACATCATTAGAATTCCTTTGGTCACACAGACTGAGTATGATGGACAAATCATCACAAAGAAAAATAAGAACAAGAAGAAGGAGGAAGTATAGAACATAGAAAGTGATGAGAAGGACAGTGCATCAGAGCAAAATGCGCTTGACTCACCTGAAGGAGGAGGAGGAGACAAAGTGAACCAAGAGGAAGGAGGGGAAGAAGGAGACAATCAATAAAAAGGAGAGGTGACATTGCCAAAGGATCCCCTTACAGAGGCCGAGACATTAAAGAAAAGGAAGGTTTCTCCACAGAAACCCTCATCCAGAAAGAAGACCCAAGCCAATAAGCCTCATTCATAGAATGTTCTCATAGTGGATGGTGTAGATCTCATCATCGCAGGCATAGAATATGCTTCAAAAGATATCCTACAGAGACATGAAGAAAATAAAGAAACACTATATGAAAGAATAGAGAAGGAGGTCAGAGACATAAAACTGATCCGGATTATTTTCGGCACGAAATGAGCGGAGATATAATAAAGAAATGCACAGAGATATTGAAGATATTCAATAATATAACAGAAATGTATCAGAGATGCAACCATAAACATAGATATATAGTAATACACGATTTCTAT